>OZ037723.1:10238719-10838719 GCA_964035505.1 Watsonalla cultraria
GATTTCCGTAGTACAGGAGTTGGTAATCGACCGGTATCAGATCTATAATTTGACCATTCTGAAAGGAAATAATCTTTTAATTGTACCCAAATCATAAAAGACGTAAAACAGGATATTCAAGATATTTGAGTTTGAACTTAATACATACAGGCCGTGAAGTGTATCGATATCCAAAATTATTTAAAAAATGGCTTCTTTTCAGTTTATAAGGGTTTTATTAAATTTTTGTATGATAGATACGGTTAGAATTTTGTGATAATATGCGAATGGTTGAAAACAATTAATATTTTAGAAAATAAACCGAATCCATCTACATAACTAGGTCTAAAAGAAGTAGAAACCCACATATCACCACATATTTAAGTCTCATCTGGCGAGCCTATTGCCATTAACCGGACACTAACCCAGACTCCGGGCTGCTACTGGGAAATTATACAGTATAATATTTTCTCTGACCCAGGGATCGAAACCTCGTGATCCGCAGTTGCGCTTGTAACCGCTAGATCAATAAGGCAGTCTTGAAATCTATTTGTCAGATACTTACGTCGATTTTCATCATAATATTATTAGGTCTATAATCTCCATGGACGAGACTCCGCTTTGCTTCATCTTCCATATGACCGCGGTATTTATCCACTATTTTCGACTTAAATGCCTGCACTAATTCCTTATGTTTATCATCGACACTAGTGCACACCATATCACATAGGGAATGCATGAATAGC
Source organism: Watsonalla cultraria (assembly GCA_964035505.1). Taxonomy (NCBI): domain Eukaryota; kingdom Metazoa; phylum Arthropoda; class Insecta; order Lepidoptera; family Drepanidae; genus Watsonalla; species Watsonalla cultraria. The sequence continues at coordinate 10,239,445 of OZ037723.1, forward strand.
TTAAACGCATCATTAAAGTGAAATGGGTGTTCTAAGCTTTTGATTTTCCTATTGAAATATTCTGGTCTTCTTTCTTGTAGGGCGAATGAGAGGGCATGTAGTTTTGCCAGTTCCTTCATGGCTAGACTTGCGTAGTTCAGATCCATGACGTCAAGTCTCGATGGTGTCTCATAACCTTTCTTCACCATATTCTCCAGCACTATCATATCAGGACCACACGCTTCTCCGAAACTCTTCACCATTTTATATCGTTCTTTTTCTGGAACATTGAACTCTTTTTGCAGGTCCTTAAATACTTCAGTCAGCTCTGTGTAAACAAATACTTCTGTTAAATAAAGTCCTTCAACACTGAATATTTCCAATTGCTCTTCTGGTTTCATGAGTTTGAAGAATATGTTTATTTCTTGATGGCCATCTTGAGTTTTGCCTTTGATGTCGACTGAAAATAGTCCAGCGAGATAATTAGCTCCATCCAATTCGATGTCTTCTGTGAAAACTGTGTAGGTTTCAAATCCCTCTTTCTTTATTATAGCCTTGATAGACTTTTCTAGCCTGGAAGGCAGCGTATCTCCGTCTTGCAAAGTTAAGTTCCTCATACACTCCACGTGACATTTTTCTTGTACTGCCATGGTTTTAAAACGTTAAGTAAACAGTAATGTGTCTTGATACGACGAGTTTCTGTACGTAGCGCTTTGACGATGAAGTATATATACCGCGATGTATTTATTGTAAGGCCCGTTTCATACTAGATGGTAATTATTATTTACTTAAGGATTGTTTTCAATAAAAATGTATTACAATAGGTAACCGTGGTTGCATAGTAGATTAGGGTCGCTTGCGGGTCAAATTAAATGTAACGTCTGACGTTAAAAAAAAAACATGAAGAGGAACCCTAATTCAGGTAAAACAAGCAATAGATATATCGTTGAACGATTAAAATACATTCGATCAAAATCCTCTCCCAATGCGGTATTCACATGATCCGAAATCGTTATTCGATAGGGCTTCAACTCTAGGACGCTTTCGCGACCACGACGGAGTTATTCCATATTTTTATACCCCTGCGGTTTCACCCGCGTAGATTTAGTTTCATCCTTATTGTCGCGGATCCCTAATATTTTTAATAAATAAAAGTTGCCTAACTCCTTGATATATCAGCTATCTACCAGTGAAAGTCCCGTTAAAATCGGTCCAGCCGTTTCGGAGATTACCCGGAACAAACAGACAGACAGACAGACAGAGAAAATTTTTAAAACTTGGTTTTTTAGGGTCAGTAGCGTGTATACTTTCATATGCATTTAGTGAAAAGCTGTAATTTTGGAGTTACAAACAGACACTTCAATTTTATTTATCTGTATAGATGAATACCTAATGAATGCCAAAACGCTTGACAGTTAAGTCACACATCGTTACTGTTTTCATTACATGAATCGAGCTACTACATATGTCTGAGTTAAAAGATACCTAACGTGCAAGTAACACTTAGATGTTACAAGGGTTTATTTATTACCAAAATCAACATTTTTATTTGATGAGACTATTCACCAAGTACTAAATTTAAAATCTTCAGAATTACATGATGAGACAGGATTACAAAATTCATATTTCTCTTGGTGGTGATTGGTGTAGCCCAATCAAAACGTCGAGGTACGTTATTTTCAAAATATTATCGTGGTGAAGATGAAGTTCCGAGTAACTTAACTTAACTTTATATGTGAATTTAAATCGCGAAAGTTTAATTTAGGAAGGTTGCATTTATTGAGAAGAACTCAGCCATTACTCTTTTCAATAATATGTTATTATCTAAGCGGACTGGGTGCATGAAAATTATTTAACCTTACGACTAGATCACTTAATGTGGAATTGTCCCAAGAAATATAATTATTAATCATCATCATCATCATCATCAGCCGGAAGACGTCCACTGCTGAACATAGGCCTCCCCCTTGGACCGCCACGCCGAACGACAATGCGCTATTAGCATTCATCGGTTGCCCGCGACTCTCACGATGTCGTCGGTCCACCTAGTGGGAGGCCTGCCTACGCTGCGTCTTCCGGTCCGTGGTCGTGGTCGTAATTATTAATGATTGCATGGAATATTCTTCCACGAGTTTTAGAACCGTCATAACCAAGTCTTTGTCCAAATATAATCAAAACTAATTTCTCATTTCCTGTGTCAATATGTTATGAAAAAACACATGTAAGTTATCTTAATCAAACTTATTGTTTAATTGAATAATCCCCGGTGTCTTTGTTATGTTATTGTTGTAAGCGGGTTATTTTTTTTGATAAGCAACGTTTGTCAACTCTCATATTTACTTAACAGCCATTACAATGCAAAAACCTGATTATAAAGTACATAAGTGTATATTCTAGTGTTTCTTGTGTCTGAATAGTCATGATTACGTACAACATTCCGTGAACAACAAGATTGACTTGTATTTACGTTACTAAATAATAGAGCTATGTCTCGCTATTTATGTTCTTTACTACAGTAGTATGACAAAGAAGTTTTCCATAGCTCTGTTAGCAACTGTTTGAACAAACCTATACTTACAGTTTGTATCAGGTCACAATAAGCAGTAGTGGCCTTGAGGTTTGAACACTCGCCTGCTGCGCAAGCGACGCGAGTTTGATTCCTAGCGGGGTCTGTACCGATGAGTTTAAAAAAAAACTTATCTGCAGTGATTTTACACCACGTGATTTACGGTGAAGGAAAACATCGTAAGGAAACCTGCATATGTTTGAGAAGTAATTCAAAGACGTATGTATAGTGCCTGATACGGCGATGAACTCACCGTTTGTCAGGTTGGTATTTAATCATCTTGTGTGAAAAGTGGGTGTTGTTATTACCTCTGCCTATTCCTTCGGGGACTACAGACGTGAGCATATATACGTATGTGTGCAACAAGCCATGTTAGTTGGACGGTACAGACCAGGAGCATTCGTGGGGAAGGAACACTAAAATGCTGTTCGTGCAACGAATGCTCTTGTTTCGCAAACTTATGCTTGCGTCGCAAGTTCGAGGCATTCCACGCTAAGCATACATTTTCTGACTTCACAAAAAAGGAGGTTGTTCGTTATGTTTTTTAGAGCTTTGTACCTTTTCGTGTTACAACTAACGGGTGCTGTAGGTAGGTAGGTGTTAGGTAGTAAAAATGCAATGCCTAGAATTTGAGACGCGAGCAAAATTTTCCGAAGCAAATTTACAATGCGACGCAAATTTTAGCTAAAAAACTAACTCTTGATAGTATTCTAGGGAGAAGAAAGAAATTAAAGTAATATCGATCTTAATTAATCTTGTTCCCATAGTGTAACCTTTCCTTAACTAAGGTCTAGAACAATTTGTGCGCTGTTGACCCAAGATATTATTACTGTATATTATATTAATTGTAATATATACACATACACATAAATACACAGATAAATAAAATTGAAGTGTCTGTTTGTAATTCCAAAATATGAGCTTTTCAGTAAATGCCTATGAAAGTATATACGATAATGACAAAAAAAAAACAATTTTTAATTTTTTTCTCCGTCTGTCTGTTTGTTCTGGGTAATCTTTGAAATGGCTGGATCAATTAAAGGGACTTTGACTGGCAGATAGCTATCGTTACAAGGAGTAACTACTTTTATTTCAAAAAGTATAAGGGATCCGCGGGACACCCATTAAATTAACACTACGCGGGTGAAGCCGCGGGGCACAGCTAGTAAACAATAAAACAAGTTTTTGCATCTTCACCTGTGACATGACTTCGATAACGATTAAACTTAATACAATACGTTCCTGTCATCGATAATAAATGCTTATCTATACTCTATACAGATAAATAAAATTGAAGTGTCTGTTTGTAATTCCAAAATAACAGCTTTTCACTAAATGCATATGAAAGTATACACGCTAATGACACTAAAAAACCAAGTTTTAAAATTTTTCTCTGTCTGTTTGTTCTGGGTAATCTCCGAAACGGCTAGACCGATTTTAACGGGACTTTCACTGGCAGGTAGCTGATATATCAAGGAGTAACTTAGTATTTATTAAAAATATTAAGGTTCCGCGACAATAAGGATGAAACTAAATCTACGCGGGTGAAACCGCAGGGCACAGTTAGTTTAGAAATAAATTAAGTAATCTAAAGTTTCAGTTAAAAACGTTCTACAAAAATACCGCTAGGTAGTTCAACTTATAAGAATTTAACCTAATTCGAAATTTCAACTTAATAGTTAGAGCCGTTTCCGAGATACGCGAAATTGCTCGTTATATCTTATTAAATAGAGAATTGCGGGTTCATGCTAAATGGGAGAGGTAATTTATTCCCCTCTTTACAGATAAGGAGCAGGCATCACAAACATAATGGCCTAAACACAAACATGGCTTCGACAACCCAATCGATGAATTTCACTCCCAAACAGAAATGGGTCACGCGCAATCCAACCAAAATGAAAATGGCCAAGTGTTCGGCAAAACTCATCGTCTCCATGGTCATTTTCGCTTCGCTGCCTTATAGTTCCAGCTTAAACCTACCCAGTGGGGACCCAGCACCTGGAAGATCACCTGGACCACCTAAAATAGAACTCAGTTCTGAAGGTGATAAAGTAGATATTCCTTTGAGTACTCAATCTAGTGACTATGATGAAACGACATCGTATGACGTAGAAATGACAACTAGTGAAGTGACAAGTGAAGTGAGTGACGCGTGTACTTTCGCGCGTATTCCGAGTGACAGCGGTAAGGTTGTCACTGTCAGTGTGGGTGACAGTGACGTTAACCTGACAGTCAGTCATCCGGTGTTTGAAGCGGAGGAGCTGGTTCGAGGAGTTACTTATGATGGTGAGTAGATAGGATTAAGTTTTTATATTTCTGTGGTTTTAAGCGGATTTGGATTTACCATCTTTTTTATAATCGTTATGTTGTTTTTAGGATTATATAACAGAACAACCTCCTGAGTTTTACCGTCAAATTTTTTAGAGAATTTTATTTTGTTGAATGACATTAATTTGGCATTTGACATATTATTATCCTTATTGAAGTTACCATTATATGGTCTGTTCGAACGCACCGTACTTCTGAACTACGTTACAGATCATGATACGGTTTTTACATACATCTAGGAGTTGAACTCCTATGGGTTTACTGCTAAAAAATCAATCATTATATTTATTTTTATGGGTTGTAAAGATAAGTGAAGATTTGGTAATAGATTAAGAACAGATTTTCACTAAAAGCATATGAAAGTATACACGCTACTGACACTATAAAACCAAGGTTTTCATTTTTTCTCTGTCCGTTTGTTCCGGGTAATCTCTGAAACGACTGGACCGATTTTTACGGATTTTTACTTTCACTGGCAGGTAGCTGATGTATCAATGAGTAACTTAGGTTCCTTTTATTTATTAAAAATATTAGGGTTCCGCGACAATAAGGATGAAACTAAATCTGCGCGGGTGAAACCGCCGGGTACAGCTGTGTTAATGCAAATTCAAACGATTTGATCCTAGTTTTCATACTGCTCGTGAGCTCAAAAACAAACTCAGAATCTTTATTCGATTAGACTTTTTACAAAGTACTTTCAAATCGTCTGAACGACACAATTATAAAGGAGTATACATGCTACCGCCAGGATCGGAAGGTTGCTTTTACTGAAAAAATCGTGGCATGAAACTCAGTAATTGCTCTATTCAAAATTATTATACAATTAAAAAAATCTATCTTATATTTAAAAATGAATCCCCATTTATCTTGGTCACGGCATCACGCGTGAACGGCTGGACCGATGCTACCGGGACTTTTACTGGCAGATAGCTGACGTTTCAAGGAGTGTTTTAGGCCAATTTTATTTAAAAAAACAGCATGAAACTAACTCTACGCGGGTGAAACCGCGGGGCACAGCTAGTATAAAATAAATCAATTAAGAAATGTAAGTCCATGCACCCAGTTTCGACGCAAAAATGTCGATAAAAATTAACATTAATTAAAGCCTAATTATACCTAAATGTAGCTTGAGATGACCAGCCCCCACACGCAGCACCTGTTCACAAGTATCACGATGCCAGGCATTGGCCTCCTCAACCATTATAGAGGAATCGGACAACGATATATGTTTACGGTGATATAGATGTCATGAAATTTCCTTGACTGGGAAAACACCTCAACCTGATATAACGTAGGTTACGGATGGGAGCGATAGATGGCACTACTTGTATTTTATATCGCGCTATGGTTTGTATTTTCTATTTTATGTCCTCGCGGCCTTCCGAGCGAGCCTTATTCTATGTGCATGCTAGACATTAAGGTGCATGATAGGTTAAGGCATCAATTTTTGAAGTGCTTTTCAAGCATTATAATCCAACTATCGGACCAGGGGCCTTACCACGGGTTTCACTCATTTATGTATGTGACGTGTATACATCTGTCACTGCCGCACAACTGAATTATCATTGCAATAAGAGCTCATGGTTGGGCCCCAGGGTCGCAAACTCAGATTGTGAAAAATGCGTAGTCGGGGATTGAAAATACGTAGATACGAGTATTGTAAAAATTGCTTCAGAAAAGAAAAGAAAGAAGAATAGAAAGAAAGAAGAATAGAAAAGATCTACTAACAATAGTTAGTAGATCTTTTCTATTTTTAGTTTAAGTTTCATCAGATTAGTCGCAAAAAACCTTTTGTGGGTTGGGTACCTATCCCTACTTAATATTATAAATGCGAAAGTAACTCTGTCTGTCTGTTACGCTTTCCTGCTTAAACCTCTCAACAGATTTTGATGAAATTTGGCACAGACAATCTTAAGACCCTGAAGGATGAAACTAAATCTACGCGGGTGAAACCACGGGGCACAGCTAGTAGAAAATAACTAAAAAATAACAAAATCGCAGTTAGTATTTACTATCTTATTGGTTTGTTTTTGTTATGAACAGGGGCCCAACCATGAGCTCTTATTGCAATGATAATTCAGTTGTGCGATTATACACCTCACATAGATCTGTCTCATAAATGAGTGAAACTATCATGGCAATAAGAGCTCATGGTTGGGCCCCTGGACTTTAATAAACTTTTGTGCGCGAAGGTATAGGTACTGGTACGACCATTTACCCTAATGATACCTATTTTGGAAATTTGTCAAATAATGCGTAGATTCTGGACTGAAGTCAGGAGCTTAGCAAGAAAGGCCTAAAACACGTAGATCTACTTAAATATAAGGAGAGTTAGCAACGCTCTAGCGGACGTCACGCGGTTTCACCCGCGTACTTCCCGTTCCTGTGGGAGTATGGGGATAAAATATAGGTTATACTAGCTGTGCCCCGCGGTTTCACATATTTAGTTTCATCCTGATTGTCGCGGAACCCTAATATATTAATAAATAAAAGTAGCCTAAGTTACTCCTTGAAACATCAGCTACCTACCAATGAAAGTCCCGTTGAAATACGTCTAGCCGTTTCGGAGATTACCCGGAACAAACAGACAGACAGAGAAAAAAATTGTAATTTGATTTTTTAGTCTCAGTATCGTGTATACTTTCATATGCATTTAGTGAAAAGCTGTTATTTTGGAATTACAATCAGACATTTCAATTTTATTTATCTGTATAGATTATCCACTGAAATTGTATGAGATAATTTCGTTTCTTGTTGTTACGCACCAAAATAAGTTGTGACCATATAAATTAGTTTTTGACGCTGTAACTCCTGCTCCGAATAATTAATTATAGCCTTTGTACACATAATAGGGGTAGGTACACACTGAGGCATTAATTATGGGGACGTGACGGACAGACGGTGTAATTACGCCGGCACATACTTACTTATTGTTCTGTGTGAGTTTAAACTGTTACAATTAAATTGTGTGCAGTAAATATGTAATACTAATTTAGACTCTAGGTTTGTTATGGAGTTGAGATTTAAAACTACATAACCATTATTTAGGCTGTAAAATGAAAACAGTTAAAAGTCACTAAAGCCTAAATAATGGTATGTTTTGAATTAACAAGTATTTTGTCATAATATTCTGTCTGTATCAAAATATATATTAATGCCTTAGCTGAGCCCCGCTTATAGTTAGTCTCTTATATTTTTACCAGTTCCGTTAAAATCGGTCCAGCATTTTTGAAGATTAGTCCGAACAAACAGACGGTTTTTTTGTTAAATTGTTTTTTATGTCAGTACCGTAAGTACATACGTTTAGTGGAAATCTGTTCTTTTGGAAGTACAAACAGACACTTCAAATTCATTTATCTGTATAGTTTAATATTTGGAAATAAAATGTCTTTCTTTTTTCTTACCATCAGACAGACTCTTCGCTTTCGCATGTATGTAATTTTATAGGACATAATCCATATTAATATTATAAAGAGGAAATATTTGTTTGTTTGTATGAATAGGCTCCGAAACTACTTAACCGATCTTAAAAATTCTTTCTGCAATGTATAGCTACATTATCAGAGAGTAACATAGGCTATATTTTATTCCCGTACTCCCACGGAAACGGGAACTACGCGGGTGAAACCGCGTGACGTCCGCTAGTATGTTATAATAAACTTCGTTCTTCAAAGATTTTTAAGATTTGATATAGTGATAATCTGAGGCTGTCATACTGTTGAATGGACCAAATATAATATTATCTGGTTCTGGGAAACTTGATGATAAATGTCGAGATTTATTGTGGCCATAGAGTTCCATAATCCCGGGATTGACCGACTGAATCCTGTAATCCCGGATTGGATATGGAGCTTTACATCGTATTCAGACCGGGAATTTCTTTTTTTTGGTCTGTGCGGGATTTTTTTAATATAGAGCGTAAATGAGATTTAGGTCGAAAAATTATGTTTTGTTGGACTCGTTTGTTGTTTTAATTATTTACCCACCTGTTCTAGTTTTGTTTATGAATGTGTATGATGGGAGAGGAAGACCTAAGAAACGATGGATGGATTGTGTGAAAGGTGTCGCCGTGGGGTTTGAGCTGTCGTTTGCTACGCAAGCGACGCAAGTTCGAATTCTAGCGTCCTGTACCAATGAGTTTCTCTAAAAACTTATGTGCCGTTATTTCACACCTGCTTCACGGTGAAGGGAAACATCGTGAGGGAACCTGCATATACTATACACTAATGTGGAATGTTCATCGACAGTCATAAGACTATGTTTAATTTAACGATATATACCTACAAACTACTATCGTTCAATTAATGATAATTAAATATCTTAAATGCACGTCGTCTGTTAGAAGCCTCTCGTGACGTTGCTATTCAACGTGGCAATGCTGCCAGCCTTCTTGGCACGATCCCGAGAGACACTGACATGGGACAAGTTGTCTACCTTTAATTAGTTTTAAGTACTGTTCCTTCTATAAATAGTCAAGTTTTTATTGAATAAATGAATGTTATTAAATGTAAATTGTTTTAAAAGCTTAAGCAATGAAACACTTTTTCTTTCGTTTTATTCATTCAATTGAACAAAGTGATTCAATCAGACGAAAAAACTAATAACGATTTTAATTAACTAAAGAAAATGATATATGAAACCATTTCATCTTAACTAATCTGTCGGTCTGTCTGTTACTTTTTCAAGGGTACACTAATCAATAAATTTTACTGAATTCTATCGAAGTGATAGCTTTGTCCACTTAGATAGACATGGTACTTAGGTATTCAAAAAATGTGGACTAAGTAGCGAGTATACCAGCCCCCACAAGTAGCACCTGTTCACAAGTATGACGAGAATGCCAGCCATGCGACGCAAGCTCCCATCAAATCCGGTTTATATCAGTTTGTCCTAGAAATATATGTGCAGCGATGTCACACCATGAGCTTTAGGGTGAAGGAAAACATCGTGTGGAAACCTGCTTATATCTGAAAAGGAATACCAACTAACAATATTACTATTGTAATCGTGAAATGTGTTAGATCCCTGGCAGTTTCTTGTATTTTTTTCTCAGAAGGCTAGTTTCCAAACCGGTGGTAATTTTTGATAATTGCCTCTCCAGGGCCCAAATTGAATTAATCATTTTAATTTTCATATAAAAAATGGGTGTTATGATACTTCTGTATTTCCCCCTTCAAAAACACAGATGAGTCTAAGTACTGCAAATGTTACCCCATTTTCGTGTATACCAAGCCTTAGTAAAACGTAATTTCATTTCAAAGCATAGCTGCCGTGTTTGTGCCCTTTGTGGTCATCAAAGGGGTGAGTAGAGAAATGTGTTGCTTTACTATTGTCAACGTTGCTTTGTCTCGTTGACAACTACGGTCCGTTCGGGGATACGTAAAGAGGATTGTCACATATATACATATGCTCACGCCTGTATTCCCCGAAGGGGTAGGCAGAGGTGTTATAATAATATTCACTTTTCCCTATTAAGTGCCAACGTGACAGATGGTGAGTCTATTGCTGTCTCAGGTGCTATACAAAGTCTTTGAATTACTTCTCAGACTGAAATATGCAGGTTTCCTCACGATGTTTTCCTTCATCGTACAGCACGTGGTGTGAAATTACTGCAAATAAGTTTTTTTAGGAAAACTCATCGGTGCAGGCCGTTGGGATTTGATGTTGCGTCGCTTGCGTAGCAGGCGTAAGAACGTTTGCTCAATAAAACTCTTTTATTTACTGAAAAATTTTTGATTTGAAGTTAATAAAATGTACCGTAAATCAAGTAGTTGGCGTATAGGCGACAGGCGACGACATGGCACCTACTCACCATCTGACTTTGAAAGTAATCGATTAACGGGACACAGACAAAAAACATTCTAAAGATTTTGTTATGTTATTATTGTTTAATATATTTTTACATGCATTTAGCGATAAGCTGTTAATTTGGTATAACAAACAGACACTGCAATTTTATTCATCTGTACAGATGACGTGAATAATAGCCTTTATACAGTTTCCTCGTGGTAACTCAGTGTATTATTAGTTAAAACGGTGCATTGTTGCCCAGTTCTATCCAATGATCCATCACGGAGCGAGACAATCGCGTACACAATGGACCATGGGGTGAATTGATTCTTTTGTCAGCGCAACATAAAAGCATGCTGCCTTTTCTACTCACCCGTGCATAATGAAGGAATTTTCTGGTGTGTGGATAAACCAATACATATTTTCTTAAAAATTCTTAGGAAAAATACGAAGCACCTCTGTGTTCGTATTTTCTTAGCCATTTTTAAGACTGGCTAAGATAAGTGTCAGCTCGTAATTCCACATTAACAGCTTTTCACTAAATGCACATGAAAACATAATATAATGGGTAATGACATAAAAAATCAATTTGGTTTAATTTTTCCGTCTTTCTGTCTGTCTGTTTGTTCCGGCTAATGTCTGAAACGGTTAGACTGTTTTTTTACGGGTCCTTCATTGGATTGATTCCGTCAGGGTTCCGCGAACTAAAGCCTTCTATGAAATTAAGAATAAACATGTGTTTTACGTATTACCAGACATCCATGATTTTATTTCTACCACAGCTTTTGTTTTGGTTTACAAAGAATTCACACGAAATCCAAGAAATTTAAGTGGCGGTCGCGAGAATTAAATTATGCAAGTTTATTTTTTAAAATCTATGGGCTGTGGACGTCTGGGACGAAGCCACCGCGTATTCTTTCATAAGCATTTACCGAAAAGCTGTTAATTAAGAATTACAAAAGAACCATACAATTATACTTATCTGTACAGATATAGATTAGAACATGCTTTGAATACATTGTAGCAGTATACGAGAATCTAATGTGCTTAGAGGTCGCTCTGATGTTCGGACGCTGATCCATCACTACACAATGGGATGTCTCGGAACACAATGGGATGAATAATGCCTTTACACACTCGCTATATTTTAAAAGCGGAATATACATTATTGTTTTAAAAGGAAAATTGTGTTGTATAAAAATTAATATCTCTATTAACACAGCTTTTAGTCGTTGATGAGTCAATATTCAAAATCTATACAGATAAATAAAATTGAAGTGTCTGTTTGTAATTCCAAAATTACAGCTTTTCACTAAATGCATATTAAAGTATACACGCTACTGACACTAAAACAACAAGTTTTAAATTTTTTCTCTGTCTGTCTGTCTGTCCATCTGTTTGTCTGTCTGTCTGTATGTTTGTTCCGGGTAATCTCTGAAACGGCTGGACGGATTTTAACGGGACTTTCACTGGCAGGTAGCTGATGTTTCAAGGAGTAACTAAGGCTACTTTTATATATCAAAAATATTAGAGTTCCGCGACAATAAGGAAGAAACTAAATCTACGCGGGTGAAACTGCGGGGCACAGCTAGTATCTTTATATGATTAGACTTTTTACAAAGTACTATCAAATCGACACAAGGACACAAGAAAGTATATTATACATGATTATAAATGTTACCACCGGGTTTGGGAGGGTTGTTGAGAACCCGGCAAGAAACTCAGCAGTTACTAAACAACTTTTCAAAAATATTCTTATTTGGTTGATAATCGTCGAAGCGCGCACGACGATAAGAGTAAAAAATCCATGTCATTGATTGACTGACTGACCTATATATCAACGCACAGTGTAAAACCACTAATTCTAGAGACATGTAATTTGTAGGGTGAGTTTTTGATAAGGTGTAGGAAGATACACTAAGAAAGGTACTATCAAAATTCCTTTTTTATTTGTTCATCTCGGAAGACAAATATAATCATTTATTTGAATTATATACATATAACATACAAATAGTTCCAATAAATAAGGTCGATCTCTGACCCAAGACATCCACCCAAGCGTAGAGAAACTTGACAAAAAGACCGATCTCTCACAATACAACCGCCATTGCCTCTTTCAGGGACGTTATTTATCAATGTAATGTTTTTATTGAGTAGATATATACCCTATCAATCATACGATCGATAACAGAAGCGCCAAATTTAAAAGTAACCGAAGACCGGCTCCGATTGTGAAGTCGTCGCATAAAAGATACATTACTGTCACTTTACATTTATGAACATGAAATAAAATGCCTTACCAAGGGGCCAACTATGATCGTTTAAACAGCGCGTTATGGACTGATTTTACTTTAGACTACGATCTTTCACTGGCAACTTACGCGTAAATAGTCAACTCATTAAATAAAGTCTACGCAGGTAAATTCGCGGGGCAAATCAAGAGCCGTTAATGTAACTATGTAAACGATACTACTGTTCTGTAAAAATGTGATATTTACTATATCTATATACAGATAAATAAAATTGAAGTGTCTGTTTGTAATTCCAAAATAACAGCTTTTCACTAAATGTACATGTAAGTATACACGCTACAGACACAGAAACGGCCGGACCTTTTTTAACGGGACTTTCACTGGCAGGTAGCGAATGTTTCAAGGAGTAACTTAGGCAACTTTTATTTATTAAAAATATTAGGGTCCCCAACAATCAGGATGAAACTAAATGTCGCGGGGCACAGCTAGTACATACATAATATTGTATTGGGGATTAGAGCCCCTACAATAAATAAATAGGTTCACACAGAGTTTTTTACTAGTCCCACTTTATTACACAACGTGAGCAAACTTTACACGACACAAAACATAACTTACAAGACTCTTTCTTATCGTAACGAACTCTTCTTCGTCGTCAATCGGATACCAACAGTCCGGAGATGACGACTTCCTGCGTGACGTTAATTATAGGCCAACTACCAATTACAATACAGCGTGAAGTTAGCGTCTGTAGATGCCTGTAGATAGCGGTCGATAGATGGCGCCAGGCGGCGCTACAATATTATGTATTCCCTATCTACCTATATTACGGTGTACACCCACATCTTACCAGTGAGTTGTTAAGTTATGTAATAGGGAATGAACCTAATGCCATTAACCGAGTACTTCTCCAGGGTACTACTGGGAAATTACAGATGGAATAATCAACATGCGTTATCTGTAACCGTCAATGGAATCTAGCCTTCTGTACATATTTATTTTGTGACAGTCCTTCGAAATAGTTGTTGGGCTTTCAACGTTACTCGGAGGCAATTTATTGTCGGCTTTGCAAATTGATACACTAAAATAAAATAACGTATTTTCTAGACTTGAAGCAAAGATGGTGATGACTTATAAATAAATGGATTCGTGACCTTTTTTAACAGATTTGCGGGATTTTGCTTCGATTAGATTCATATTTACGTTCGCTTTATTTTTATACAATATCAATTTGCCTACTTAGTTATTTATATACTACTCGTAGTTCCATGATGGCCGAGTGGTTTGAGTAGCCGTCTACTACGTAAGGGATTTGAGGCAAGTTTTAGCGGTCTGAAAAATAATGTGGTGATGTAATTTCACGATCATTTTATTGAAGAAAAACGTCATACCTATAACTTTTGCATGCACAATATCTGAGAAGAAATTGAAAGACGAATGTATAGTGTGTCTGAGACAGCGATGTGCTCACTATCTGTCACATTGGCATTGTAAGGCCTCAGCCTTTCATGCAACCTAAAACCTTTTTTCTTTCTGTAAATGTAGTTTTCACGGAAAATATTTGAAAATCCGAAAAGAATTCGAGGAATAAAATAGAAGCTGTCAGAGTGGTCATACAAAAACTAGTTACGAAAAGACTGTAAAAGTGAAGAATATTAGATTAGTTTATTTTATATTTAAAACGATAGGTCCGGGTTGCAAGCGGCACAGTCGGGGTCGCTCGCTATAGTACCTACTATCTTCAGTGAAAAGTGGGTATTATATTCCTACTGTAATTTCTTTTTTCAATTAAATTTTCAACTAAATAAATAAATAAATTATTATAGTATACTAGTTATAATATACAAGAGGTCTTGGTTTCGTGGATAAATACGAATTTTCTTTAGGATTATTTTCCACAACATTTCAGTAACATTATTAAGTCGTTCGTGTTCTCAAATTGGGCTGGATCATCCCTTAGAGTCGCGGCGAATATAGCTCACGTGAAACACTCACAAGTATTCAGGAACCTGCAGACTGGCTTGAAACATTTTAATAAATAAATACTTACTTCAGTTTACCTACAATAGGCGTTCAAACGCGATCTGAAAAATGTGTTTTCTCAAATTGTACAGTGCCTAGTGCGAGTCTTCTTAAAATCGCCGTCACAAGTCATCGCATGTATGGGATCAAAAATGTGCCACCTTTAGGCCAACAGATGGCGCTATTTCGATCCCATATAAATCTGCGTTTACGTCAATGCAATGACTTGTGACGGCGATTTTAAGAAAACTCGCACTAAGCCCTCAGGTATTCATCGCCATATTCACCGCCAGATCACAATACTGCTCTAATGTTATTGGGCTATGGTCCACTGTAAGGTGAAGATACAGCAGGCAGCTCCAAATACCGAACGGGACATCCCCTTATACTCTACAGTTCATGGCATTTAACTTGAACTAAGTTTCTTTGGACCCCTCCGAATGCGACACGCAGACGTGGCAGGCCGCAAAAAGATGGCAGGACGATCTCAACGCCTACCTGAAAAACTGACCTGAGACATGGATCGCAAGGGATGGAAAGAGGGAAGGGGGGCATTTGCCCAGCAGTGGGACAAATCGGGCTCATCTATACAGATAAATAAAATTAAAGTGTCTGTTTGTAATTCCAAAATAACAGCTTTTCACTAAATGCATATGAAATAATACACGCTACGGACACTAAAAAACCAAGTTTTAAAATTATTCTCTGTCTGTCTGTCTGTCTGTTTGTTCCGGGTAATCTCCGAAACGGCTGGACGGATTTTAACGGGACACTCTTCACTGGCAGGTAGCTGATGTTTCAAGGAGTAACTTAGGCTACTTTTATTTATCAAAAATATTAGGGTTCCGCGATAATAAGGATGAAACTAAATCTACGCGGGTGAAACCGCGGGGCACAGCTAGTAATAAAGTATTTCTAATGCTCACAGATAAAATATATACGATACAAGTGAACAATACATTTTACAAACGCAAGAAAAGAAATAGCCAACTTTCCAAAATTGCCGGATACACCCTACGCATTTATCATGCTAACAATCGCTGGCGAACGTTAGATTTATGTTCACCCCGACCTTGTCCTAATATCATTCCATTCCATACACACAAATACCATTCCGTACATACTAATGTCTTTAAAGAAATACATACAGGAAGTCAGCTCATTTCTTTGACCGTAACATGACCACGCAGACGCATTAACGCTCATAGATACTACTAGGGGTGTTAAACGTAGAATACCTACCACCAAGTTAGTTTAACTATTTAACACAAGATGGCGTTATATCCTTTTAGATCGCGCTGTTGAAAGTCTCTCTCCATATCGTATATAGCAAATACATTAGTTGTGATTGTGACAACTCAGATCCAGCTCCCTAGCTCATCCCCCAGCAACGCCCTAAGCCGAGGTCCGAGCCCCGCACCGGGGCGCCCTTAGCTGTGTTGCTTAGTATTTAAGTTTAAGCTCGGCTGGAGGCCCTTGGGTCTCGCCCTATAGTCCGGTTAAGCAGTGGAGGTAACTCCCCCCTACCAACTGCGAGAGACCATATCCTAAAAAAAAAATAAAAAAAAAAAAAAAAAATTGTGATTGTGGTCGAACCAATAAATATCGGGACTGGTCAATTACGGAGTTTCATTCAACCAACCAAGGTCTGCTGCGACTGATCCTGACTCTAAGGCCTAATTTGTGTTAAACCGGGGGGTTACCATCATCGGTTTAAGCAGAGCGTATTGAGAACTTCTGAGCGTTGACGTTTCATTTTGGTACCGAAAAATTCATCGTGAATTATCAGTGTTGGCTTTGCTTTTTATCCTGGGTTAATAGATGATAAAAATTGAAGATTTCTTAATATTAATAATCATTTTTGGATGATGTAATAACTTGCATCCAATTTGGTGTACATATTTTGTACCGATACCAAATATTTTAAATATTGTATTGATGAAATGTACAAGCCTACCTAGCTGAGTTACTTGCTGGTTTTTTTCAGAAGGCTAGTTTCCGAACCTGTGGTAAATTTTCGACATTTATAAGTGCTGTATCATGGCCCAAACTAAATAAATATTTTTCTTTTTTTACGGGGGATAAAGTATAGCCTTTAAATGGTGAAAGAATTTTTATAATCGTTCCAGTACTTCTTGAGCCAATTCGTTACAAACATACATACAAGTCTTTTCTCTTTATAATATAAGTATAGATCTGCGTACGCGCGTCAAAGTTTGCATACAAGTATTCCCAATAAAGAAGCTGGCTTTGTGTTACATTTATATTTTGTGCAAATGTAAGAAGCGAAATTACGGTAAGTGTGAAAGTTTTCTGGCCGTAAATAACATGGAATTAGGCAATTTGTGACGAATGTCGCGTGTCGTGAGTTCGATTCCATTCTGTACGACGACACAGCCATTGTGCGGGCCTCATTTTACTTATGTTACGTAAGCACGGGTGGTATTTGTTGTGTTTTCCTTGTTTTTATTACATTCACTAACTATCACTATGCGAGCTGCGGTCGTGGGGATTGAGCTCTGCAATGATTGAGGGGATTCAGTGATGCAAGTTCGAATCCCAGCAGCCTGTACCAATGAGTTCTTCTAAAAAATTATGTGTAATGATTTTACACTAATTGCTTTACGGTAAAGGAAAACATTGTTAGGAAACCTGCATATATGTAATTTAAAGACGTATGTATAGTGCCTGAGACGGTGATAGACTCACCATCTGTCACGTTAGCATTTGGCACTTAAACATCTTCGGTGAAAAGACGTTGATAACAACATCTCTGCTTAACCCTTCGAGGATGACGTGAGCTTATTTTTAAAAAAAAAAAATGGCATGTTTGATTTTGTTTCACCAACATTTGCAAATCCTTACTAATATTATGAATGTGAAAGTAACTCTGTCTGTCTGTCTGTTACGCTTTCCCGCTTAAACCTCTCAACCGATTTTAATGAAATTTGGCACAGACAATCTTTAGACTCTAAGAAAGGACATTGGCTAGCTTTTATTTATTAAAAATATAAGGTTGCCGCGACCATAAGGATGAAACTAAATCTACGCGGGTAAACCGCGGGGCACAGCTAGTATTGTATATATGTATATACTTACCGTTGAAAATGTCGGTTGCTAACTAAAGGTTAATATATATATGTAAATACCAAATATACCTCCTGTTAATCCTTAGATAAGATGAAACGCAAATTAAGCTAAAAGCCTTCCTATTGATAATCCAACTCTGTTAACTTTACAATAATTAAGTTGTTACATGAAGTAGACTCTCATAAATCATAAACTTTATGAGTAATGACTTGATTGAAATTTGTTTTCGACAATTTTACGTTTTGGCAACTGGTTCGTTAAAGTTTGGAGTTGAATACTACTTGAAACTATCAATTAAGTCTCAAGTGTAATTTGATGAGAAATATTCAATTCATTAGATGCCCCGTTGGTCGGAGGGAGTAGTTTCCCAGTAGCCTGGAGCCTAGGTTAGTCAGGGTTGATGGCAATAGGCTCACTCCTCGCAAAACCATGCTCTGTACTGTGCCTGAGATGGCGCAGAACTCACCATTTATCACGTTGGAACATTTAATCAAAAGACCAAACACTATCGTAGCAAAAACCGATCAAAAACATTACTGATACAAAATCCGTTCAAGGCACCCATTTAGCAAATAAATAATATTAATGTATTCAATGCCTTATTAGTCTATACATCTATATAGATAAATCAAATTAAAGTGTTTGTTTGT
Source organism: Watsonalla cultraria (assembly GCA_964035505.1). Classification (NCBI taxonomy): domain Eukaryota; kingdom Metazoa; phylum Arthropoda; class Insecta; order Lepidoptera; family Drepanidae; genus Watsonalla; species Watsonalla cultraria. The sequence continues at coordinate 10,258,122 of OZ037723.1, forward strand.
AATTCCAAATCAACAGCTTTTCAGTAAATGCACGTGAAAGTATATACGGTACCTACTCACATAGAAAACCAATTTTAAAATTTTATTTTGTCTGTCTGTTTGTTCCGACTAGTCTCCAAAACGGTTGGACCGATTCTATCGGAACTTTCACTGGCAGATAGCTAATGTAACAAGGTGTAACTTAAGCTACTTTTATTCTAAAAAAAACATTGTGGTTCCGTAAGCCACCCATTTAATTAAGTAACCGTGGGGAACAACAAGAATAAAAAAAAAAATGTAGCAATGTTTTCGTCCCAATTTTGTGATGACTACATCACTTCTCCGAGACTAATCCCCAAGGTATTAATCAATCTGGGGCTTGATTTAGGGCCCATTACCTGACCCTTGGGCCCGCGACCCCTGGGCGGTAATTAGCTGAGTGAGCGCGAACATTTAGCTACGTTAGGATTTAAAGTCTATGAAATTACTGGCCCTTGAAGGAGCAAAGGGGTAAGTTAATGTTTTGTATTGAAATTAGATTTGCTTAAAAAGTTTTTAAAGCCTTTTTATGCTTTTACAAGTTGTCAAATCAATCCCTATTTCCCTTGGTCGCGGCATCACGCGTAAACGGCTGGATGGATTTTAACGGGGCTTTTACTGGCAGATATCTGATGTTTCAAGGAGTGTTTTAGGCTAATTTTATTTACAAAAAAACATAAGTGCTGCGGGACACCCATGAAATTAATTATACGCGGGTGAAACCGAGGGGCACAGCTAGTCTGCAAAAAAAATTAATAAAAAACTTTTTTCACTTGGATTTTTCATTTTTTTTCACTTCATAATGAAGAAGAGCAATAAAAATTAATCGGTCGCCATCTTGCATGTTCCGCCATATTGGAATTAGAATGACGTCACATATTTTAGCATACATTGTCATTCAAAATAACAGTCTATATCAAATTTCAGCTCAATTGGTTAAAGATAACTGATTAAAAACTTCAATTACAATATAAATAAATAAGGTAGCTAAGTGCCGTATCTATTTCATTATGCATTTAGTGAAAAACTGTTTATTTGGGATTATAAACAGACACATAAATGGTACATATCTGTATATATATATATAGATATATAGATGTAAAGATGATAGGTGACAACGAGACTTACGTTTAGAATACTGTTAAATTATGATGTTAAATTATAAATAAAATATGAAAAACAATCGAGACGTTTGTATTTTAGGAAAACTTTTTGACAAATCTTAAATAACAAGTCGCCTGGCGACCATACTAAGTTCTCTATAGAACAAGTAAGCAGCATGTAAACTCTACACTAAGATACAGACATGCATACTTCACAAATACATCATCCACAAAATACGTGAAACTTTCCAACTAGCAGTCGCTCGAACACGAGTAACAAAAGCTGAGTAGTAAATAGCTAATTAAACTCAGTTGATGAGCTGAGTTTATCTGAAGCCGTAGTTAAGAGCCTACGAGAGCAAACTGGAAACTAATTTCCTTCTCTTGTGCAGTGTCGTAACTTATTGACGTGTTTATGTATTCCAACTACGTGACACTGTGTCGCGTTTGCTTTGAAATGGCAGGGAGTGAATAATACTTTCTTCACAATGTAACACTATTTCTATGTAGTTTAGCTTCTTGAGGTAATAATGTGTTAATTTGGATCCACTAGGAAGGTACGGAGAGGAAAATGTCTTCATCTATACATCTATATCTATACATATATACGGATAAATAAAATTAAAGTGTCTGTTTGTAATGCCAAAATTACAGCTTTTCACTAAAGATGATAAAGTGTCAACGAGACAGAATGAATCTATCGTCGTCTCAGGCGTCATATATAGATCTTTGAATTACTTCCCAGACATATGCAGGTTTCCTCACGATGTTTTCCTTCACCATAAATCATGTGGTGTGATATCACTGTACTTAAGTTATTAGAAAAACTCATTGGTACACGCCCCGCTGAGAATCGAACTTGCGTCGGCCACCACGGCTCTTAAACGCCTGAGTAAAAAATCTATACAGATAAATAAAATTGAAGTGTCTGTTTGTAATTAGAAATTAACAGATTTTCACTAAATACATGTGAAAGTATACACGGTACTGAAACAGATTTTTTTTTTTTATTTTCTCTGTCTGTCTGTCTGTTTGTTCCGGGTAATCTCCGAAACGGCTAGACGGATTTTAACGGGACTTTCACTGACGGATAGCTAATGTTACAAGGAGTAACTTAGGCTACTTATATATTTTTTAAACATTAGGGGTCCGCGGAAAAAGCGGGTGAAACTGTGGGGCACAACTAGTAGTAATTAAAAATATTAAATAGATTTGATGAAGTCACCCCCTAATGATTCACAGATTCATAGACCCTTAAAGGGATGGCTGTTTTATTAGAAATCAATACCGTTATGTATTCATACGGGCTGGAGTCAGGAAACGTCCGGGACATTACTGCGGGACATTCGGGACATAAAGTCTTCCTTACTCACTTTACTGGACATTACCGTCGTAAAGGAAATACCCGGTGGGTATTAAATCACATTTACTGTGTCTTAGATATTCGGGGAATCCATATTTATATCGTGAATGGGACGAGTGTCTTGAAATCGGTCATCTACACAATTGTTTGTTTGTTTGTTTGCAATGAATAGGCTCCGAATGTACTAGACCGATCTTGAAAATTCTTTCAGCAATGAATAGCTACATCATCAGCAAGTAACACAGGCTATATTTTATCCCCGTACTCCCACGGGAACGGGAACTACGTGGGTGAAACCGCGTGACATCCGCTAGCCAATTATAAAAATACGGTTGCAACGAAGGATTGGGTTTGGCCAAGGACATCCACCTAAAACGCTGACTCTATGCCTCGTGCACTCGCCGTATCGTACATAGTCAGCGAATATCAATTTTGCAAAGGCGTAACATTATATTTACTTTAAAATGTCTCTCTCTATGATGACAAGTGCAGTTACGAGTTCTTTTTACCCGACTACGGCGAACCAAAAAGGAGCGTTATGATTTTGATCATATATGTATGTATATACATTATAGTAGGATCGTGGCACAGTTGCTATTGCGCATATGATGCGATCAGCGAAGTTCAGCAACCATACGCCTAGCCAGTAGTTGGATGGGGACCGCCCGAGTTCCCTCCGTGCCTCAGAGAGCACGTTAAGCCGTCGATCCCGGTTGCCAATTCAACATCTTTGGCAATCGTTACAGGTCAGTCAGAGGCCTAAGAAAGTCTGACAACTGGTTTAACCTAGATTGCCAATTTTCCTCGAAAAAAGGGGTTACGAAGGTCAGATGGCAGTCGCTTCGTATAAAAATCAGGTGATCAGCCACATCGGGTTGAATCAAGTGCTGACCCCAAATACATGGGATAAGGCTAGGGAGATGATGTATGTATGTTTATCTGTTCCCTCAGAACTCCAAAACTACTTAATATGATCATCCGACAAATGAGGTATCGTTGAGATTGTCCACTGGTTATGATCACATACATTGGATGTGGCGTCCTCTAGAGGCGAAAAAGAGGTAAACTAAAAATTTTTTTTTCTAATTGTGCTATGTTTGTTATCAAATGACAGGGCTTCAAAAAATATAGTACCCCAAATTTTATGAAATTAAAAAAGGGAATTTTTAAACTATGTAATGTTTATATATAAAAATGAATCCCCATTTCCATTGGTCACGGCATAACGCGTGAACGGCTAGACCGATTCTACCGGGACTTTTACTGGCAGATAGCTGAAGTTTCAAGGTGTGTTTTAGGCTAATTTTATTTAAAAAAAAAGCTTGTAACTAAATCTACGCGGGTGAAACCGTGGGGCACAGCTAGTGTATAATATATGACCACGGCTATCCTCTGAGAATCATCACATCGAACGGTGGTCTCTGCCTACCCCCATGGGATACAGGCGTGAGCATAAATACGTATGTATCTCACGAACGTAAGTCACTGATACACTAAGCCAACATAATAACAAAAGCCGTGAATAGAAAGGCTTGAAGCAAATAAAAAAGTTAGCAAACTACAAAGCCCGTAGAAGCCTGCCGTATCCAAATCCGTCGGCGTGTTTTCCCATACTATGTACAAGTTATAAAAATAGATAAAATTCTGCTTTGCTTAGAAATGGTTGCTGTGCGGATTTCTTCCGACTCTTGAGTGTATGTTACTCCAAAATCATAACCCTCCTTTTTATTTCACCGTAGCTGGAAGAGGTGGACTTGGGGTTTGAATAGCCACGTTATTCTCTAAGATTCCTCTGCGTCGAACTCGACAAAAAACGTCGGTTTCAATCATATGAAATTGATACATAATACATAGAGGATAAGGTTCAATTTCGTATCTTTAAATCCGACACTCGACGACGAGTGCGACGCTGGGAAACCTTCGTGAATAACACGGCAAAGTTCGAAACCCAGCGGTACTTGTTCCAATGAGTTTTTGCAGTTGCACTTGCTTTACGGTGAAGGAAAACATCGTGAGGAAACCTGCATATGTCTGAGAAGTAGTTCAAAGACGTATGTATGCCTGAGACGGTCATAGACTGTCATCTCAAGCTACGCATTTAGATATAAGTACAACTACTAGACTTTTCTTTATGTAAATTTTTATTGACATTTGTGCATTGGAACTGTGTCCATGGGCTTACATTTCTCAAGTGATTTACTTTGTTTTTAAAAATTTTATAATATTTTTAAAAGAGTAAGTAATTACTGAGTTTCTTGCCAGGTTCTTCTCAGTAAAAGCAACCTTCCGAACCTGGCAGTAGCATGTATAATCCATGTCGTTCTGACGATTTGAAAGTACTTTGTAAAAAGTCTAATCGAATAAAGATATTTTTGACTTTGTGACTTTGACTTTGACTCTCCATCTGCCACGTTGTTATTACAACACCTCCGCTTATCCCTTCGGGAAATACGGGAAATGTTTGTTCAGAATAGGCTCCGAAACTACTGGACTGATTTAAAATGTTCTTGCACTAATAAATTGCAATATTAAATAGATAGACAGATAAACAACGAAAAAATATTAAATTGATTTTCTTTGTTAAGTACTTTCATATCCACCTGATGAAATGTTAATTTACAAACAGAACTTTCAATTTTCTTTATTTGTATATACATGTAAAAAATTCCTACAAAATCTAAGCCTAGTCTGAACATATTATTACGAAGTTTTTCTCAGCCCGAATAATTCATCCATTTTCCTAGAACGGCCCGCCTATATCTAGGTCTTAGTTAGGTCATTGAACCGTATTGATGGCGCCCGGCCGTTACACCTTTGTTAAGGGCTCATCAAATATTGCCGGAACGTGCATTATCATGTCTTATGATATTATGACAGGTTTTTATTCGGACTAAGATGCCTTTTGTGTTTTGTAGTACTTTGTACGTTCTTTCAGTGGTATTAAATCTTTTCTACAGAGAAAAATTCAGTTCAAAAACTATCTCCCTTTTATTTCGATATCACCAAGAGAGACAGAAAATTATCTAAACCAGGGATTAATTTAACGCTTTTAGGGTCTGTACCTCGAATGGAAAAAAACGGAAACCTTTTCTAGTGAACTCAGAATCTTGAAGCATCGTCTTATAACACAAACTAGCTGTTCCCCGCGGTTTCACCCGCGTAGATTTAGTTTCTTCCTTATTGTCGCGGAACCCGAATATTTTTAATAAATAAAAGTAGCCTAAGTTACTCCTTGAAACATCAGCTACCTACCAGTGAAAGTCCCGTTAAAACCCGTCCAGCCGTTTCAGAGATTAACCGGAACAAACAGACAGACAGACAGACAGATAAAAATTTTAAATCTTGGTTTTTTAGTGTCAGTATCGTGTATACTTTCATATACATTTAGTGAAAACCTGTTATTTTGGAATTACAAACATACACTTCAATTTTATTCATCTGTACAAACAGACACTTCAATGTTATTTATCTGTATGTATGTATGTATAGATATAGATAAAGGAAAAATTGCGAAAAACATACATTTTCAGTTACGTCATATAAAAATATTGGTACGAAACCCTTCATGTGTGAGTCCGACACGCACTTGGCCGGGTTTTTTGTAATAAGTATATAATATTTTATTGCCTGTATTGTACATATTTGTATAAGATTGTCTCATGTTATTTTATAGCTACTATTTATGTGAATACATTACGTATCTTCGTAAATAGGAGACCAAAACCGCTTTGATAAGCACAATCCGTCTTGTTTGGTCAACGCGACCCGGTTCCGATGAATGTAAACGCCCCTTAACTCTGACGTCATGGCCGTTAACTGCAATCTTATTTTCCAGAAAAACAACATTTGCGTAACGTTTCGTTGGAACGAGTTAAAATAATAATAGCTTTAGAACACTTTACAAAAGAGTGCACGCTATTTACAGCCTTACAGTTACTATAACGTGCCGTGCATTTTACTCGTGTATCAGGGATGTTTATAGAGTGCATGTTCGAATGGCCTGTCTCTTGCTAGTGTAGCAATTCCTTTTGAATATGGTTGGCAGCGCAGAACTATTAACCCTAATCTGCATTGGCTTCAGTAGCCGCGCTCTGTCGTGTGGGAATGCTCGAGTGACACCCCTGGCACTTAGTCCGTCCGACTACAGAACACAAAAGACGTTTATCTATTTCTTGTATAGCTAATACACGGTATAAATAAAAGCTTTACGACATTTAGGTAACCTGAGGGCCTAGTGCGAGTTTTTCACTGCCGCCGTCACAAGTCATCACGTCGACGTAAACGCAGATTTGTATGGGCTCACAATAGTGTCATCTTTAGGCCGACAGAGGCGCAGTTCTGATCTAAATATTGTCATACTTGTGAACAGGTGCTGCTTGTGGGGGCTGGTCATCTCAAGCTACGCATTTAGATTTAAGTAGAACTACTACTAATAGGCTTAGATTACCCAAGAGATTTATTTTGTTTTTTTTTTTAATTGTATAATATTTTTGAAAAGAGTAATTACTGAGTTTCTTGCCAGGTTCTTCTCAGTCTCAACCTTCCGAACCTGGCGGTAGCATGTATAATCCTGTAAATTGTGTCATTCTGACGATTTGAAAGTGCTTTGTATAAAGTCTAATAGAATAAAGATATTTTTGACTTTGACTTTGACTTTGACTTTGACTAAATACAATTATACAAATCTGTGTTTACGTCGACGCGGTGACTTGTGACGGCGGCAGAGAAAAACACGCACTACGCACTCAGAATCGAAAGCAGTAATTGCTGAGTTTCTTGTCGGGTTCTTTTCAGCAAAAGCAACCTTCCGAACCCGGTGGTAACATTTATAATCCTGTACATGTTTTTATGTCCTTGTGACGATTTGAAAGTAGGTACTTTGTAAGTCTAATCAATAAATCTATTTTAGATTTTTGAGAATAGCAGCAACGTCAGTGAGGGGTTTTAAGTCGTTACCGATCGCGTATCTACGTGTTATACTGACTTTTTTCAAAACTTCAAAGCGATATATCCATATTATTTTGACAGTAATTTTAAGAGTACATTTTAATAGCCTTAAGATTGACAACCCTTACACTCAATAGAGCATGAGCCTGCATTGCCTAAATGGGTAGGCAGAGGTGTTGTAATAACAACGCCCACTTTACACCGAAGATGATGAAGTGCCAACGTGACAGATGCTGAGGCTATCGCCGTCTCAGGCACTATACACACGTCTTTTTTTATTACTTCTCAGATATATGCGGGTTTCTTCACGATGTTGTCCTTCACCTAAAAGCATGAGGTGTGATCACTGTGTTACAAAAAATCAATGGTACAAACCTCGCTGAGATTCGAACTTGCCCCGCTTGCGTAGCAGTTGACTGCTATAGTCAACGGCTATCTATACATCCATACAGATAAATAAAATTGAAGTGTCTGTTTGTAATTCCAAAATAACAGCTTTTCACTAAGGAAGTATACACGCTACTGACACTGAAAAACAAAGTATTAATTTTTTTCTCTGTCTGTCTGTTCCGGGTAATCTTTGAATTGGCTAGACAGATTTTAACGGGACTTTCACTATAGGCAGGTAGCTGATGTTTCAAGGAGTAACTTAGGCTACTTTTATTTATACAAAATATTAGGGTTCCGCGACAATAAGGATGAAACTAAAGCTACTCGGGTGAAACCGCGGGGCACAGCTAGTATTTTATAAAAATGTTGAAGAACCTTGATAAATAAATAAATATTCAAAGGACTTACGCATAGTACGACGCGACTTGTAACTCAATGCATGCAAAGGACACAGTGTAGGTTCGAATCGATACTACTTGGACGGCTGCCAGCCAGTCACCGAACCATAACAGTCATGGCACATAAAGAATGCACATTACTTTTGTTGTACCATTTATGTCACTATGGCTTAGCGGTTGTGGAGTGAGGTTGCGATTTCCTAAGTTCGTTCCCGGTTAAGTTTATTGATACGATAATTTTTGATGGTTGGCCTCTGGTATTACAGATACAGTTAACTTTCTTTGTGGCCAAACTACTTAAGTATTTTTGTTGTGTACTGCAAGTATCTAAACAAACAGATAAATAAAATTGAAATGTCTGTTTGTTATTCTAAATTAACAGCTTTCACTAAATGCATATGATATCATCTCCCTGGCCTTATCCCATACATTGTTGGGGTCGGCACTTGATTCAACCCGATGTGGCTGATCACCTGAATTTATACGATGCGACTGCCATCTGACCTTCGCAACCCCATTTAGGAGGAAAATCTGTGATCTGGGTTAAACCAGTTGTCAGATTATTTTTAGGCCTCTAAATGCATATGATATACAATACTTAAATGAAAACATTTTTTCTTTAAATTACTAGCTGTGCCCCGCGGTTTCACCTGCGTAGATTTAGTTTCATGCTTTATTCCGCGGAACAATAATATGATTTTTAAATAAAATAACCCTAAAACACTCCTTGAAACATCAGCTATCTGCCAGTGAAAGTCCCGCTAAAATCCATCGAGCCGTTACGCGCGATGCCGTGACCAAGGGAAATGGAGATTGATTTTTATATATAAAACTAGCTGTGCCCCGCGGTTTCACCCGCATAGATTTAGTTTCATGCTTCATGTCGCGGAACCCTAATATTTTTAATAAATAAAAGTAGACTAAGTTACTCCTTGAAACATCAGCTACCTGCCAGTGAAAGTACCGTTAAAATCGGTCCAGCCGTTTCAGAGATTACCCGAAACAAACAGACAGACAGACAGACAGACAGACGGACAGACAGAAATAGAAATTTTTTAAAATTTGGTTTACTGAGTTAGATGCGTGTATACTTTCATATGCATTTAGTGAAAAGCTGTTATTTAGGAATTACAAACAGACACTTCAATTTTATTTATCTGTATAGATGTATAGATTCTATATAAATTATTATCTGCCTGTCTGTCTTTGTCAGTTTTCCGGCTAACAAAACGATTGACTTTTTCAAACCCCATATTTTTTAAAACTAAAAGTAGCCTATTTTACACCTTGCAACATCAGCTTGCCAGCAAAAGTCCCGTTAAAAACGGCTCCACCATTTTAAATATTGATGACAAAGAAATATTCTATATTTATTTTTGTAACTACCGTATTTACTATCATAATAAACATTTAGTGAAATGCTGTTAATTTTTAATTACAAACAGACACTTAAATTTTATTAATCTGCATAGATAAAGGAGCTCGTGGCACAGTTGCTATTGCGCATATGATTCGATCAGCGAAGTTAAGCAACCATACACCTAGCCGGTAGTTGGATGGGTCACCGCCCGAGTTCCCTCCGTGCCTCGGAGAGCACGTTAAGCCGTCGGTCCCGGTTGCCAATTTAACATCTTTGGCAATCGTTACAGGTCAGTCAGAGGCCTAAGAAAGTCTGACAACTGGTTTAATCCAGATTGCCGATTTTCCTCCAAAAAGGGGTTACGAGGGTCAGATGGCAGTCGCTTCGTATCAAAATCAGGTGATCAGTCACATCGGTTTGAATCAAGTGCCGACCCCAAATACGTGGGATAAGGCCTAGGATGATGATAACCCTGTATAATATGACGTGTATAAGTCCGTCACTGTCACACATTCAAACTGTCATGACAGTGAGTTTACAGTAAATCCCTGTTAGCGAATTTGCCACCATATACGCCATCTATGAGCGAGTGGAGAAATGCTGCTACAGTAGTATACAAAAAAACAGTCGTAAATAAAATTGCGATTGAAATTCTAACGAGACTTATGATGCTTTAACGAAATTATGGTATCAAATAGATAAATAAATCACTCTAAAATAATAAGGCGCGTAAATCAAGTGAAAAAGACAAGCAAAAAGGACAGACTAGCTTTAGTTTTTGTTCTATCACGCCTTTTGAAATAATTAAGACATTTAAAAGTTTGAATTCCAAAAAGACTGGTGATTTATGGGATATATCAGTGAAAGTACTTCACGATATTATTGACATAATTGCCCCTTACTTAGCTGACATTTTTAACAGTTGTATTAAGAGCGGTGTATTCCCGGATCTCATGAAATATAGTAAAGTTATTCCATTATTTAAAGGTGGTGATATTAGTGACCCTACTAACTTCAGACCGATCTCTATCTTGCCAGCCCTCAGCAAAATTTTCGAAAAAATTATGCTGAATCAAATAGTCGCTTACTTTAATCTTAATAATATTCTACATGGTGAGCAATATGGCTTCACCAAAGGTCGTTCAACCACTGATGCTGGTGTTGCACTTCTTAGACATATTTATAGAGCGTGGGAAAACGCTCACGACATGATAGGTGTATTCTGCGACCTATCCAAGGCATTCGATTGTGTACAACACGAAACCTTATTAGTTAAATTAAACTATTACGGTGTCAAAGGTAGGGCACTCGACCTCATCAAATCATATCTTTGTCAACGGATTCAAAAAGTCGAAGTAAATGGGGTCAGATCTTCCGGTTCTCCAGTACTAATGGGCGTCCCACAGGGTTCAATCCTAGGACCATTTCTATTCTTAGTATATATTAATGATTTACCAAATTTAGTAAAGAATACGTGTGATATTGTACTGTTCGCTGATGACACATCTCTTTTGTTTGAAGTCGACAGAGCCAAAACGAATTATGAAGATGTAAACAGTGCACTTGATCAGGTATTGAAATGGTTTAATGTAAATAACTTAGTTTTAAATGCCAAAAAAACTAAATGTATTAAATTCACTTTACCAAACGTCAAACCTGTTGATACAAAGGTCATGGTAAATGGTGAAACTTTGGAAATAGTAGATTCTGTAGTATTTCTAGGTGTAACCCTTGATAATAAACTTCAGTGGGGCCCACATATATCCAAGTTATCAGGAAAACTCAGCTCCGCAGCTTATGCAATTAGAAAAATTAGACAGTTCACCGACATAGAAACAGCTCGACTTGTATATTTTTCTTATTTTCATAGCGTTATGTCCTATGCTATTTTAATTTGGGGCAAAGCTGCTGATATAGACTCTATATTTACACTACAGAAAAGGGCTATACGATCTATATATAATTTGGGACCGCGAGAATCGTTAAGGGAAAAATTTAAATCAATTGGAATTTTGACAGTGGCCTCACAGTATATTTTAGCTAACTTATTATTTGTGCATCAAAACATTGGATCGTTTCAAAGGAAATGTGATGTGCATAACGTAAACACAAGACACAAACATAAAATTGTAGTGCCTGCGCATCGCCTACAAAAAGTGCATGGCTCATTTTTAGGACAGAGCACACGCTTCTATAATAAATTACCAACAAAAATTGTAAACTTGCCCTTCAACAAATTTAAAGAAACAATTAAATCAGTTTTGCTTGAAAAAGGATATTATACTGTAAGTGATTATATTTGTGATAAGGGAGCCTGGGATGTACCTGATAATGTTTGTAAATAATCCCATTGGCACTGTACTTTTGCTACAATTAATTAATCTTAATTTTGCTTTGACTGGCTGGAATTTGCCATGCTCACATATATTTGTACTATATTTTTAGTTTTTATTTTTGACAATTGAGCATTAGAACTGTGTCCATGGGCTTATAGTTGCTTGAACAATTTATTTTGTATTTTTAAAACTGTATAATATTCTTTAAAAGAGTAATTACTGAGTTTCTTGCCAGGTTCTTCTCAGTAAAATCAACCTTCCGAACCTGGCGGTAGCATGTATAATCCTGTGTAATTGTGTCATTCTGACGATTTGAAAGTACTTTGTATGAAGTCTAATCGAATAAAGATATATTTGATTTTGATTTTTGATTTTGACACCAGCGATGTAATGGAGACCAAACATTAATCTATATTAAACAAAATAGTAGCAAAATTAAGCAAGGAATATAATTCATAAAAGTTTGTAACAGTTATAAATGGCGCTTTCATTGTAAAAAATAATTATATCTAGCTACTGTTTATGCTTGTAATTTCTAGGGCTTCGTACCCAAAGGGTAAAAACGGGATCCTATTACTAGGCTTCTCTGTTCGTCACCAGGCTATAGCTCATGAACCGTGATAGAACTATAGCCGCTATAAGAAAAATAAAAATAAATAAATATTTAAGCAGACCTCCATACAATAAACGAGATTGTTTTTGCTCGTATTTATAGATAAGTAGCTTCTGCCCGTGACTTCATCTGCATTTATTCATAAACATTTAGTGAAACGCTGTTATTTTGGTATTACAAACAGACACTTCAATTTTATTTATATGTATAGATTAAATTATAATTAGTGGACTGGTAGAAAACGCTAATACAGATAAATAACATTGAAGTGTCTGTTTGTAATTCCAAAATAATAGCTTTTCACTATATGCATTTATGAAAGTATACACGCTACTGACACTGAAAAAACAAGTTTTAAATTTTTTCTCTGTCTGTCTGTCTGTTTATTCCGGCTGATCTCTGAATCGGGAGGACCGATTTTAACGGGACTTTCACTGGAGGGTAGCTGATGTTTCAGGGAGTTACTGAGGCTACTTTTATTTATAATAAATATTAGGGTTCCGCAAAATTAAGCATGAAACTTAATCTACGCGGGTGAAACCGCGGGGCACAGCTTTAAATAAATAAGAGTGAATTCTTTGTATGGTATAGGTATACTAAAACTAAGAAAGGGTTTTTCGAATTTCCACCTCTTAAAGAAATGACAGATAACACTCGACACTCGAGTATTCTCAAAAGATACCGATACGAAAGTAGATAATTCGATTATGTAAATAGATACCCGGCTATCGCTGGTTTTAGCATGATTAATGACTGAGAGTGAGCGGCGGATGCGGATATTCCGGACCAATCCGTCTTCCCTATCCTACGAAACTGTACTTACATTAATCAACCCGGTAATTACAACTTTACGGTTTTACCCGCGTAGAGTTAGTTTCATGCTTAATTCAGCGGAACCCTAATATTTTTTATAAATAAAAGTAGCCTAAGTTACTCCTTGAAATATCAGCTACCTACCAGTGAAAGTCCCGTTAAAATCCGTCCAGCCGTTTCAGAGATTACCCGGAAAAACAGAGAAGAGTCAGACAGAGAAAAATTTTAAAACTTGTTTTTTTAGTGTCAGTAGCGTGTTTACTTTCATATACATTTAGTGAATAGCTGTTATTTTGGAATTACAGACACTTGAATTTTATTTATCTGTTATACAACGTTATGTTGACTTACGGTTCATAAACCGTAAGTCAAATGTAATTGGGTTCAAATTAGCTTCGACACAATCATTATAGGAGGTCTAAATTAAACTTTTTTTGATATGCTCAATTAATGTTGGCATCAAAAGAATACATTTTCCTTATTATACCTTCCTTTTTATCTTTTATACTGAAATTTACGAAAAAATTATGGGTATTTTTGTAATTAATGAAAAAAATCTTAAAACTCGCAGGACCTTTTATAAGTAAATCTTTCACTATGCTAATTATGCTAATTATGACTACGAAACATAGGTTATATCTACACAGATAAATAAAATTGAATTACTGTTTGTAATTCCAAAATTACTGCTTTTCACTAAATGCATATGAAAGTATATACGGAACTGACCTAAAAAAAATATCTGTCTGTCCGTCTGTCTATCTGTTTGTTCCGGGTAATCTACGAAATGGCTGGACAGATTTTAACGGGACTTTCACTGGCAGATAACTGATGTTGCAAGGAGTAACATGGCTACTTTTATTTAAAAAAATCATAAGTGTTCCTCGGGACACCTATAAAATTAACTCTACGCGGGTGAAACCGCAGGGCACAGCTAGTAGATAATAAACTGAGTAACAGAAAATAGGCTGTAACTGCAAAATCCATTTCACGCTTTCAACAACTGCAACTGAATCAATCCCTGAAACTAAACTAGGCCAATTAAAAATATCTTTCTGAATATTAATACACTTCTGTACGTCTATTTTACTCCCGCTGTGTGGACTTCCAATTACACGGGACTAGCGGTAGGGCTGCCACGAACGTGTAAATAAAAAGATCTATGATAACGTTTGAAACGATCCTTCGATTGAAGTTTTTAAGTGTTACAAATCTATACAGATAAATAAAATGTAAGTGTCTGTAACACTGTGTGACTAAATGCATATGAAAGTATACACGATACTCATTATCTTTCTGTCCGTCTGTCTGTCTGTCTGTTTGTTTCAAGTAATCTCTGAAACGGCTGGACCGATTTTAACGGCACTTCCACTGTCAGTCAGCTGATTTTTCGAGGAGTAACTTAGGCTACTTTTATTTAGAAAATATATAAGGGTTTCGTGAAATAAGGCATGAAACTAAATCTACGCGGGTGAAACCGCGGGGCACAGCTAGTAACATTAAATAACATCTTATTACACAAGTTTGTAAGGCGTATGAAAGCAAGAAAATCAACCACGCAATATGCTTAGTTTCTAATGGTAACCTTACTGACGTTCGGTCTTACCAAAACCTAAACTGAAATATTATCCTTTTACAAGGTATTATCAACTTATTTCGGACTAGCTGTGCCCTGCTGTTTCACCCGCGTAGATGTAGTTTCATCCTTATTGTCGCGGAACCCTAATATTTTTAATAAATAAAAGTAGCCTAAGTTACACCTTGAAACATCAGCTACCTCCCAGTGAAAGTCCCGTTTAAATCGGTCCAGCCGTTTTAGAGATTACCCGGAACAAACAGACAGACAGACAGAGAAACATTTTAAAATTTGGTTTTTTAGTGTATATAGCCTGTATACTTTCATATGCATTTAGTGAAAAGCTGTTATATTGGAATTACAAACAGACACTTAAATTTTATTTATCTGTATAGATATAGATGACAATGCATGTGGCTTTGTGACATCATTCTAATTGCAATATGGCGGATCATTCAAGATGGCGGACTAGTTTTTTTTTCTGCACTAAATTATGACAAATGAAAGGGCTCGTTGAGGAGAAAACAAAAATAAATTGATACGACATTTTCGTAAGAGCTTGCTTTAAAAATAGCTTATCACTTTCATTAAGTGGTAGCCCTGTATGGAACGAATCAATTTGGTGGGTATAAAAGACTCCAATAGTTCCAGAACACATCACTTTTTAAACAAACCAATTGTTCTATTCACATTGGCTCCCGCTATTTCACTTCGGGAAATATTGGACATTGTTTTCTTTCTTCGTTCTCTTCAATGGAGTTGAAAAATGTTTTCATATATAAAAGTAGCTGTGCCCCGCGGTTTCACCCGCGTAGATTTAGTTTCTTCCTTATTGTCGCGGAACCCTAGAATTTTTAATAAATAAAAGTAGCCTAAGTTACTCCTTGAAACATCAGCTACCTACCAGTGAAAGTCCCGTTAAAATCCGTCCAGCCGTTTCAGAGATTACCCGGAACAAACAGACAGACAGAGAAACATTTTATAACTGGTTTTTTTAGTGTCAGTATCGTGTATACTTTCATATGCATTTAGTGAAAAGCTGTTATTTTGGAATTACAAACAGACACTCCAATTTTATTTATCTGTATAGAATAGATAAGTTTTAACTTATTCATATTTTTATATTCTGACTAGGTGTGCTAATCTCTAAAACGACTGGATCAATTTTATCGGGACTTTCTCTGACAGGGATGACTTAGGCTAGTTTTTTATGTAAGTAAGTACTTACCGTACATACTTCCATATGCGTTTAGTGAATAGGCGCTAATTTAGAATTAAAAAGATCAATTGTATTTATGTTATAAATTAAAGATACAGTCATATTTTGGATTGAACCCGCATCCTCCGGCTCGCAACCTGCCTATGAACAACAGGTGGATCTGGGATCTGGGTCAAGATTCATCTGATCCATTTTGCATGCAAATTGCGGATCTGGCAGTCGTTTAAATATGCATTTCATTTGCCGGCTAATAGTGTTCATAAAACAAAGATTGGCTGTTTTATTGACGGCAGATGTATAGTACGTTGGAGTAGTTTCAACCAGGGTGTTAGAGTCCACCCAATAGCTCGGGTCTAAAAATTTTACTATAGTATCTACCTTTAGATACCCGTATGTATAAGGCCGGGGAGCTACTTGCCATTAACCAGGCCATGGATCAAAATCGGAGCTGCTACTGGGAAATTACAGATGGAAAACCCCAATAACATTTATCCTAGGACCTCGTAAATGTACATGATGCCAGCTGAGTTTCTTGCCGGTTCTTCTCAGAAGGCTAGTTTCCGAACCGGTGGTTAATTCTTCGACATTCATAAGTGCCTTACCAGGGCCTAAACTGAATAAATCATTTTCATTTACAACCGCAGTAGCGTTTGCGATCACTAGACCAGCAAGGCAGCCTCTTGAAGATGGCCGTACAATCTGAACAGAAGTGGCGGGCAGTGGTTAGTCTAGCGACAGCTTGTGTTTACTTTTAATTACGGCTGATGGACGACCGCCTAGCCTGTTTGTGTTGAGAAAACTTCGCAGCTCCAAGTATCTCTCATAATTGAAATAAATACTGGACGATGCGACGTGAAGATTTTATTATAATACTACCTGTGCCCCGCAATTTCAGTCGCGTAGACTTTATTGCACGGGGGACCAGTGGAACCCTATGATTTAAATAAATAAAAGTAGCCTAAATTACTTCTCGTGACATTAGCTATATGCGAGTGAAAGTCCCGTTAAAATTGATCAAGCCCTTCCAGAGATTAGCCTGAACAAACAGACAGAGAGAAAAAAACCGTTTCGGGGATTAGCCGGAACACTGTTTGTTCGGAGACAGACAGACAGAGATACCGTATATGCATTTAGTGAAAAGCTTTCAATTTGGAATTACAAACAGACACGTCAATTTTATTCGTCTACATAGACAGAATAACAAATTTTTTTATACACATCATTTTTGCTCTCAGCTAAAAGAAGAAGAATTACGCTGTATTCAATCGTAACACATTACGTAATTCCCTTGTTCCAGGCACATAGAGTGGTTCACTTCAAATATTTAATACCAGGATCCAACTTCGGTTACGTGTTCCGGATTAACATAAGATTTGTGGCAAGACCGTCGCAACTTAAAAAGTAAATAAAACGTGTCGAAGACAGTCGTATCGCGGTCCCAAGTCGTAAAACGAAGACCTTTGGGACTATACTTCTAAATAAAATATAACAAGAAGGTCTTCTCAAGTTGATCATCTCTATGACAGACGCATGAGGAGGCATGCTTAGATTATAGTTGTTTAGCACAGCGATTTAATCCTTATTTATAAAATATCTTTAGCAGCTAAAATTATAATTGTAAGGTGATTCATAATTATTTTGGTGCTTCAAGCTTTGCCAAAAACGGGCAAAAAACGTCACATTTGTACCATGGTTTTTTTCTCTCACTTAAATAGTAATTTTATTTTGTTTTCTAGTATATGTTGTTATAGCGGCAACAAAAAAACATCATCTGTGAAAATTTCAACTGTCTATCACGGTTCATGAGATACAGACTGGTGATGAACAGACGGACAGATGAATAGCGAAGTCTTAATAATAGGGACCAGATTTTTACCATTTGGCTACGGAACCGTATAAAATACCTACTCCAGGTCATCAGGACAGATGCGGTGCCATAACATCTTAATTCCACGATCGTTTGACTCACATGATTGTATCATGTGACTCATTTAAATAAGATTACGATCCGATTGCGAATTTATATGTATGCTACTTTTGCCGAATGTATGGGAGCTGACCTTATGCATATTTTTATTTTGTGGTTCTACTGCGGTTTGTTGCGCCCTCCAAATTAAATATTAATATTTTATTTTGTGGATTCCAAGTCAGAAATCCCGCGGAATTGGAGTTTCTTACTCAGAGAGAAATGTGTTTATTTTGTAATTTTAAGTACGACTCTACTTGATTGCACTCTCCTGTTTATATTCACAAACAAACAAACTCTTCAGCTTTGTATATTAGTATATATTTATTAATTAAATTCTTTATAGATTGTAGAGTCGCTTCGTATAATAATCAGGTGATCAGCCACATCGGGTTGAATCAAGTGCCGACCCCAACAATGTATGGGATAAGGCCAGCGAGATGATGATATGGTACACGAAGTACCAGGCGCACATAACGGACAAGGAGTTAATAAGTTGATTGCGTCTAACATGGAGCCACATCGGGTTGAATCAAGTGCTGACCCCAACAACGTATAGGATAAGGTCAGGGAGAAGATGATGATGATAAATATTAGAGAAAAGTCAACGTTTTATAATGGTCTTACAAATCATAGCACTAATATAGCGAGGGCGGATCGCTAGTCTATACATACAGATAAATAAAATTGAAGTGTCTGTTTGTAATTCCAAAATAACAGCTTTTCACTAAATGCATATGAAAGTGTACACGATACTGACACCGAAAAACCAAGTTTTAAATTTTTTCTCTGTCTGTCTGTCCGTCTGTCTGTCTGTCTGTCTGTCTGTCTGTCTGTCTGTTTGTTCCGGGTAATCTCTGAAACGGCTGGACCGATTTTAAAGGGACTTTCACTGGCAGGTAGCTGATGTGTCAAGGAGTAACTTAGGCTACTTTTATTTATTGAAAGTCTTAGGGTTCCGCGACAATAAGGATGAAACTAAATCTACGCGGGTGAAACCGCGAGGCACGGCTAGTTAAATATAAAATGCTTATGTTTCCGTATTCAGCACAGCTTTTGGTAGATATCAGGCCAGACTCATTAGTGCCGTTCATACCGGAATGCTTAGCTCTGAATCTGGGGTTGCTTGGCTAAGGGCGGCGACAAACGGGCCACTGCGACTTTCAAATATCACGATATCCATAATATAATATATATATATATATATATATATATATATATATATATATATATATATATATATATCTATCTCTATACAGATAAATGAAATTGAAGTGTCTGTTTTTTAATTCCAAAATAACAGCTTTTCACTAAATGCATTTGAAAGTATATACCGACAGAAAATATGTATGAAAGAATGTACCGACTTAAAAAAACATTAAAAAAAAAACATGTATGTCTGTCCGTTTGTTCCGGCTAGTGCGTGGACGAAACCGCGAATAAAAGCTAGATTGATATTTTCAGCATTTCTGGAGCCATGATCACGCTACTAAAGTCGTGCGGAGATGGGTAATTAAGGGCGGACATATTTGTCTACCCTCAATCTTCTGACTGCAAACACTATTGGTACTCTCTCGAAAGTCATAAGGACGATAAGGTCATTGAGAACCAGTGCTTCAAGTGTGTTATAGTTGATATATCTATACATCTATAAAATTGAAGTGTCTGTTTGTAACTCCAAAATAATAGCTTTTCACTAAATGCATATGAAAGTATACACGATACTGACACTAAAAAACCAAATTCTAAATTTTTTCTCCGTTTGTCGGTAATCTCTGAAATGGCTGGACGGATTTTAACGGGACTTTCACTGGTAGGTAGCTGATGTTTCAAGGAGTAACTTAGGCTACTTTTATTTATTAAAAATATTAGGGTTCCGCGACAATAAGGAAGAAACTAAATCTACGCGGGTGAAACTGCGGGGCATAGCTAGTTAATATTATAAGGCTGAGGAGTTTGTTTTTTGGGCTAGTCGCTAAGTTTGAGTGTGAAAATCTATTTTGCGTTGAATATAGTTCATACATTGAAGACGGCTTTAGGCTTTATAACATCACTCTGCGACTAATAGGAGTGAAGTATCAATATAAAATGGGCAAAACATATCGCTAAGTAACATAGTATTTATTGTTCAACGAGACGCATACCTCGAGACGTAGCTAGCCAAACTAATAATATTAAAATGATAGATTTTATTGTTTTTTGTTTGCATTGAATAGGCTCCGAAACTACTCGAACGATCTTGTAAATTCTTTCAGCAATGTATAAATACACCATCAGCGAGTAACATAGGCTATATTTTATCCCCATACTATCACAGGAACGTCCACTAGTAATTAATAAAGACATTACGAGATGCATAGTAATACGCGTGTGAGAGCCCTTATCTCGTTTGGTGAAGTGGCTGGTTGCAATTCCGCGACCATTTCACTAGGTGTCTACTTCACGTTGGAACATCTACAAATGTGTTCGCCAGTAGTCAGCAAAGCTTTAGCTCGATCATATCTTCTCATTATTTAAACTCACGCCTTCCCCAAAGGGTTCTTGTAGGGGTAGGCAAGTTGTGGGGAAAACTTTACTTATAATCGCATAGTTTTTGAAGTGTAAACTGTTCTCATTGTTATACTACTCTCAATCTCGTTGTGCCGGTAGAATCCACATTTTTGATCCATCAGCGGATCATTATTATCTATATCTATACAGATAAATAAAATTGAAGTGTCTGTTTGTAACTCCAAAATAAACGATTTTCACTAAATGAATATGAAAGTATACACGGTACTGAAACATAAAAACCAATTATTAAATTTTTTCCTGTCTGTCTGTCTGTTTCTTCCAAGTAATCTCCGAAACAGCTAGACGGATTTTAACGGGACTTTCACTGACAGATAGCTAATGTTACAAGGAGTAACTTAGGCTACTTTTAATTATTAAAAATATTGGGGTTCCGCGACAATAAGGATGAAACTAAATCTACGCGGGTGAAACCGCGTGGCACAGCTAGTTTTAAATAAATTTAAAGGAAACCAGACATTTTTACAACACGCATTTATCACCTACCAGATGGTGACTCCATCGCCGAGTCAGGCATATATTCGACTTTGAAATTCATCTCAGATAATGCAGGTTCCCACAAGATGTTTCGTTGTTTTAAGTTTTTATTCACACGTCCACAGAATAGATGGCCATCCATTCTTTTACATACCAACTAACATAATGTTTACAAGGAGGTGTACTCATAGTAATGCCTAATGCTAGTATTCGGGCACTAATCCAGACTCCTGACTGTTCCTGGATATTGCAAATGGAAAACCTCAATTACATTTTTCCCGACCTAGGATCAAACCCAGGACTTCGTATTAGACCAATGCTCATTCTTTTTCAACTTAAGCATTTCTAGATAATTCACTTTCAACAACATTATCATCATTCGTATCTTCAAATCAATTATCTGTGGATGATAATACCACGACAAACTCAAATCAAAACAGTTTATGTCAATCACGCTCTATTCAACACTAGCTGCTAGCCGTGACTTAGTCTATCTTTTCGAAAGTCATCATCTTCATCATCTTCCTGCCCTTATCCCATGTTATTTGTGGTCGGCGCAATGTGTTCTTCTCTTCTATTTCTCTCTATCAGCCGTCAAATCTGTATTCACTCCCATTCTAGTCATCCATCCAGCTTACCAAATTGTATGCTAATCACAATTGATTGTATGTATAGATGTTCAGATATCTTTGATTTCCAATTTAACCTCGGTCTTACGCCACCGTGAAATATGATCGTCTTAATTGATTTGCCGATCAATACTTCATATTTGCAAACAAAACGTGCACATTGTCTAATGATGGAACTGAAAGCAATCTTTGTAGTTCTCGCAGTGACGATCACTGGTAAATACGCTGACATTATTAAATTAAACAAACTATTATTACCCGCAAATGGTGCACCTGTAGTAGAACCAAAATTTAATGATAGTGTTTCAGTTAAAAATAACAGAAATGAAAGTAAACATTTCGAAGATAATAAAGAAGTTTCTACTGGCAATGCAGAAGGAAATGAAATCAAAGTGGATTTTGAAAATAAGGTGATGAGATTCGTGCAGGACGCAATTAATAATCTCACATTAGATGATGATACAAATGAAACGGAATCATCAGAGTGGCTCTCTGTTTTAATAAAAGGTTTGCAAATAAAGCCAAATAATGCAACTAAAAACCACATGACTGATAAATTTAACATTACTATGGACACAAATGAAACGAATAAAACACATCACGTTGAAAATATAACCAAAACATTAAAAGTAAGTGACTCAAAATTAACTGAAACAGTAAAACCAGTTATAAATCAAGAAAAAGTTAATAACATTACTATAAAAGAGAAAGTTAATCATACCCGACGAACGGATATGGAACAACAAGCAATTGGAACTAATTCAACAGTGGTGAATGAAATAATATCCACGGGCAGTAATAACACTTTGGTTAATAAACTAACTGAAAATGTATCAAACAATACAACAACGACAGCAATAGGGATAGAATCAATTAATACTGAGACTCCAACTAGTAAAAAACCCGCAATCCCATCAAATACGTCTACAATCCAAGCAGATTCAGAAGTTATCGCAAACTTAGGAGAGAATCCAGTAATATCTGCGGCAGAAGTTAGAAACAAAATAAATACACCATTAATTGATATAACACAGCTGAGAAGGGTCGAAGAATACAATACTTACGTGCCAATAGTGGAAGATATGGGCTATGAACAGCTACAGTTGAGGGAGAAACTTTACGGACGAATGGACTCGCTCCTTTAGACCTCAAGGAAAAGGCTTTGCGTGTATTGTTATTTGTTTTTGCTTTGAAGGTATTGTTCAATAAGGCATCTTGATGGTCATTGAATAAAGAATTATAAAGATGTTATTCGTCTGTGACTACAATGACGTCTTTTCTTTTAGTTTTTGAATCAATTAGAAGCTTAATTAATTATTTTAGTGAAATGAAATAAAAAATCTTGTGCATAAAATTCCGATAAGTCCAAGTAGCATTCGAAAGTACTCTAAGTATAAGTATTATTGTGACCATTTCGTTCGCGTATTGGCGTGGTTCGGAATGTGTTGATACTTTGATCCGATGGTGACGGATCAACACAATTCGGTGCCAAAACGATTATACCAAATACGCTATCGAATATCGACAATGTTCAAAGCTATACTTACGTTAATGTTCAACCACTAATTGAGAACCATGTTAGCGCAATGCAAAAAAAAATCACGTATTATTTCAAATTCACAAAACTTCAAACTAGAACAAAGTAAGCGACGTAAGAACTGCCAGGTATAATATTTTGGCACTATCCGAACAATATCCATTCAGGCTCCGTTTCGAACGAAGTGCCAAATCCCTCGGTTGGAAACAGTCCAATACCTATGACATGCATCGTGGCTCACAGTCTGAGCCAATTCTTAGAGATACCGACGATTCTACTGTTCCATAAATTGAACCTACTTTTGCCAGTTTGTCTAGAGTAATATGCGTAATAGACTTTAGTAACCAGTAGGTCAAAGACCCTACGGAAGGAAAGTTTGTAAGGAAAACTTGACGATATATATATACCTATGTGACTGTGCAATGTAATGTAAAAAGATGATTTGGTTTAAACTTCTCTGTTCTATCTTTTGCTAAATGCAAAACAAATTCGCATTAAGATTTTTAAATTTTAAATTTTAAACACTTCACTAATTTAGTGTATGTGTAGGTATTACTGGACTTTTATGTGATATATGTATGTATGTAAACAAAAGGGACGGGTCTTTTAATTCAAGGATTATCTTAGGCTATGTTAGGAGCTCGTGGCACAGTTGCTATTGCGCATATCATTCGATCAGCGAAGTTAAGCAACCATACGCCTAGCCAGTAGTTGGATGGGTGACCGCCCGAGTTCCCTCCGTGCCTCGGAGAGCACGTTAAGCCGTCGGTCCCGGTTGCCAATTTAACATCTTTGGCAATCGTTACAGGTCAGTCGGAGGCCTAAAAACAATCTGACAACTGGTTTAACCCAGATCACAGATTTTCCTCCTAAAATGGGGTTGCGAAGGTCAGATGGCAGTCGCTTCGTATAAAAATCAAGTGATCGGCCACATCGGGTTGAATCAAGTGCCGACCCCAACAATGTATGGGATAAGGTCAGGGAGATGATGATTAAGATTTTTAAATGTTTTGTAAAAGTACCTAAATAAGTAAAATGTACCAAGTATTATGCTAACATCCTTAAGAATCATACATACATATGCTCACGCGAAAGAAGATAGAAAAGGATAGAGATCCCATGGGGGTAGGCAGATACCACCGATCGCCACATGCTAGGATCCTTACATACTTCTTTCGCTTCATCCACATTCATGCATCTCTTCATACACTTCCTGCGGTTACAACTGCTCCGAATTTGACATTTCTGAAAAATATTATTAATTTGGTCATAGTAGATCTTCCTTGAACGCCCTCTACCGACACTTGCGCTCACATTCGCACTATAAATTTGTTTCGTTAATCGCTTTTCACACATTTTTTTAATTACAGTAAAAGTAACTAAAGTAAGACTTAACTCAAACCCAAATTTCAAATCATACTTTTAAAAGAAAATCTATAACCCTAAAAAAAGTGTTGAATAAAATGCTTGAAGCAACCTATTAAAAGACAACATCGACTTGTAATCTTGTAACCTGAACACGCTTCGTTGCGAAGAGGTTTTATTTTAATGTGAAAGCCTCTCAGCTGGAGAATAGGCTCCAAATGGCGACGTAATAGGCAGGTAATCGCCGAGGACGGGGGAAGAATATAACAAAGTTACCGAATTAAGAGGTGCCAAGTTTTAAGTGAGGTGTCTTATGTCACCGTGTCGGGGTAATAAGTTGGCTTATGTGGGTACTAATGAGTTGTCTCCTTTGTAGGAAATGGAGTTTTCCCACGGAATTAACTCTTGATGGAGGTGTTTTTTTTTAAAGGTGGGTACCCAAAAGCTTCCAGTCCGCTTAGTGGGGTACTGCCTATGACAACATACAAAAAAATGGCGTCTAAAATAAATAATTCGCTGTACTAAAATTATGCATATATATGCCTGCATTTCCCAAATGGGTGAGCATCTGTGCACACCTATTTTCATAGTGAACCCAAATTTCGCCAGTTATTTTTAAGTCCCATGGAATAAGGGGTGAACCTATTATAATATGCCATTAACGCGTTCGCTGCTAAGGACGCACCTGCGCGTCCAACTGTTAGAGAATTTACGAAGAAGACGAAATTTCAGCAGCGAATGTGTAACTGAGGCCTGATACAGGCTCCGGGGAAATTACAGATTATAATATATATTTTACTATAACCTGTATTAATTAACAAGGAAGAGCCGTGGTGGCCTTGGGGTTTGAGCAGTCACCTGCGCGCAAGCGACGCAAGTTCGAATCCCAGCGGGGCCCAAAAAAAATTTATGTGCAGTGATTCACACCACATGCTTTACGATGAAAGAAAACATCGTGGAGAAACCTGCATATGTATGTAATCTATATACAGATAAATAAAATTGAAGTGTCTGTTTGTAATTCCAAAATAACAGCTTTTCACTAAATGCATATGAAAGTATACACGATACTGAAACTAAAAAACCAAATCTGTCTGTCTGTCTGTCTGTTGGTTCCGGGTAATCTCTGAAACGGCTGGACCGATCTTAACGGGACTTTCACTGGTAGGTAGCTGATGTTTCAAGGAGTAACTTAGGGTACATTTATTTATTAAAAATATTAGGGTTCCGCGACAATAAGGATGAAACTAAATATACGCGGGTGAAACCGCGAGGCACAGCTAGTAATTAATAAAATATAAGTACAGATTATAATATTGTTAGAGAGTCTCCCTTCTACCCAACCTGGCCCGAGCAACCAGCTATAAAAAGCCTCGTCATTCGTTCACCTTTTTCCTCCTCCCGACGCCGTCCGAGGCACGTTCTCCTTGACCCTGACGACGATATCACATTGCTTCAGCAAGCAATGTCTCAAAAGCACACACCCAACCGACCATTGTTCCGTCCTCGCCGGCGAGGCTCGTCGCGAACTACGTCATCGTCCCCCCCGTCCTCTGCTAGGGCCGGCGCGCGCCGAGCCGCTAGCCTTAAACACGTCCCTAAATAATACCACTCAGATCCAGCTCCCTAGCTCATCCCACAGCAACGCCCTAAGCCGAGGTCCGAGCCCCGCACCGGGGCGCCCTTAGCTGTGTTGCTTAGTATTTAAGTTTAAGCTCGGCTGGAGGCCCTTGGATCTCGCTCTATAGTCCGGTTAAGCAGTGGAGGTAACTCCCCCCTACCAACTGTGAAAACCATATCCAAAAAAAAAAAAAAGTTCACCTTTTTCACTCCTCCCTCGACACGCGGATGCGACGGACGTTTATCTCGGAAATTAATAGTTTGCTTGTGATTCATTTAATTTGTAATAAGTTAATTAGTAATAAATATTAGGTGTGGTTTGTTAGTCTCTTTTTTTTTTAAATTACCTCACTTCTGGTTTCTAAAAATATAATAATTTGCCGTAACGCATTTCGCCGTCACTGTCATCGTCAAATTTGCCTCTAGCTTTAACAACTACTATCAACTTAGTCTACTTAAATTTATTGCCTTAATTCCCATAATAAACAAAACCACACTATGAGGGTGTAAGTCAAGCATAAACTTAGCAGTTTTTAAATTTAACTTTAAAAGTATCACGAAACATAAGTCAAACGTAAATTTCCTTTACAATTACAGCGCCGAAGTGTACTGAAGAAAAATAAAAGTGCCATAAATTGTAAGTTGGAGCCCTTGAGAGTAAAGTTGCTTATTATACGGTTTGCTTCAACTTATTGTAATATAACACAAGACGTGTTCCACCTTCCTACCTTAGGGAATTCACTTGTATTCACTTTGTTTTTATCGTTTTATTTTTTTTATGAACCTCAAATATCAGGAAACGACAACGCGGCAGGCCTCGGAGGAGATGGCGGGATGAGCTTGATGCTTTCAGGAGCGATTGGGAGAGGACTGCTGAGGACAGAGAAAGTTGGAAAAGTGGAAGGGAGGCCTTTGTCCAGCAGTGGGACACAACAGGGGCCCAACCATGAGCTCTTATTGCAATGTTAATTCAGTTGTGCGACAGTGACAGATGTATGCACGTCACATACATCTGTCTCATAAATGAGTGAAACTATCATGGCAATAAGCTCATGGTAAGGCCCCAGACTAATAATAATAATAATCATATTATTTTTAAGTTGAGTAATTCTGTAATGTAATATGCCAGCAAAAACATTTTTGTGAAAATCGGAACCAAGTTCAATATAAATTTACTTACTAGATGTAAGTAGTATAAGTTGTACCCTTCTTTGTGACCCTTTAACGGATAATTTCATGGGTAACCCGCAGAACCCAAATGTGTTTTTATATAAAACTAGCTGTGCCCCGCGGTATCACCCGCGTTTAGTTTCATTCTGTTTTTTTTTTATAAAATTAGCCTAAACACTCCTTGAAACATCAGCTATCTGCCAGTGAAAGTTCCTTTAAAATCCATCCAGCCGTTTAGGCGTGATGTCGTGACTAAGGGAAATGGGGATTCATATCTATACAGATAAATAAAATTGAAGTGTCTGTTTGTAATTCCAAAATTACAGCTTTTCACTAAATGCATATGAAAGTATACACGCTACTGACAACCTGACTGTCTGTCTGTTTGTTCCGGGTAATCTTTGAAACGGCTGGACCGATTTTCACGGGACTTTCATTGGTAGGTAGCTGATGTTTCAAGGAGTAACTAAGGCTACTTTTATTTATCAAAAATATTAGGGTTCCGCAGCAATAAGGATGAAACTAAATCTACGCGGGTGAAACCGTGGGGCACAGCTAGTTTATATATAAAGACTAGCTGACCCGACAGACGTTGTCCTGTCTTAATAATGAGATATTTGCAGCACGCATTCTGTCAATTCTATGTCAAACGTCATAAGGTTACATCAAAAAAGTTTTTATTGTCCAAAGCGCTAAAGTTAGATTAGATATGTGGTGGTTAAGTATTCTTAAATTTTCTAATTTACCACGATATTTTTACAGTTTTTTCATTCATAAGAACCTTCTCCTAACAATAACAAATACAACAAAAAAAGAATTAGCGAAATCGGTCCAGCCGTTCACGCGCGACGCCATGACCAAGGGAAATATGGATTCATTTTTATATATAGAGATTGGCCTAGTAAAGAGGAAATGTTTGTACGTATGTTTGTAACGAATTGGCTCAAAAAGTACTGGACCGATTTTAAAAATTATTTCACCATTTGAATGCTACATTATCACTGATTAATATAGGCTATATTTGATTTCCGTACTCCCACGGGAACGGAACGCGCGTGAAACCGCGTGACGTCCGCTAGTAGGCTTATATTTAAACTGTGATTTAACCAAATATTCCAATCACTCGCGTATTTGTTTTGGTCTTACAAACTAATTCAAAATTCTAACTCAGTCGCTCATGTGTGTTCGAAACTTTGATATAGTTCCTCGCTCGTGCTCATATGTTCATTCGATCGGTTCATATAGATGCGGGTCACTTTACAAACTCATTGTGAAGTCGTCAACTTTATCGTTAAACGCAAATGCTACGTGGAGACAACTTTGCCCATCTACCCTCAATGAGTACTATCTAGTCTTTTTGTAATAGCTCTTCTAGTGATGTTATCTGTTCTATCGATATATCGATAGCCTCTTAGCAATATTAATCCTGAAAATGAAAATGAAAATGAAAATGATTTATTCAGTTTAGGCCCTGGACTAGACTTATGAACGTCGAGGAATCTACCACTGGTTCGGAAACTAGCCTTCTGAGAAGAACCGACAAGAAACTCAGCTGGCATCATGTACATTTCATTACACAGTAAAATAATAATAATTACAAATAAAAAACATCATAAATTATTCACAATAGTGAAAATTGTATCAGCATGCATGTGTAAAAAATAATAATTAAAAACGTAAAAACAATACCAAATGATTTACATATCATGTTTGCATACCATGTCATTGCCAGGAGCTACTTGTGCAGAGTTTTAATTCCATATGTCTTTATCATTTATGTAATCCGAAATTGTATAATAAGCTTTCTTCATCAGTACAGTTTGTGTGTCTTAAATTTATCATAATTTAACGCGTTTATTGACTGTGGGATTTTATTGTAGAAACGAACACAATTCCCCATGAATAATTTATTTACCTTTGCTAACCTGAATCTAGGAGCTACAATTTTGTGTTTGTCCTATATTTTGTAGCTAATTTTAACTCTCTTATGAATCGTTCAAGCTAGTTTTGTTTGTTTTTTCACGTTCCTTGAGGCTTCATTAAGGCCTAAGCTCAATAAACTATTATTATTTTCATTTTTGTATTTCATCTCATTCTTAGTTTCGGCAGATTTTTGCGCTACATTAGTATGGGTCTATTCTTATTTTAAAATTAGCTGTGCCCCGCGGTTTCATCCGCGTAGATTTAGTTTCATTCTTATTGTCGCGGAACCCTAATATTTTTAATAAATAAAAGTAGCCTAAGTTACTCCTTGGAACATCAGCTACCTACCAGTGAAAGTTCCGTTGAAATCCGTCCAGCCGTTTCAGAGATTACCCGGAACAAACAGACAGACAGACAGACAGACAGAGAAAAATTTTAAAACTTGTTTTAATAGTGTCAGTAGCGTGTATACTTTCATATGCATTTAGTGAAAAGCTGTTTTTTGAATTACAAATAGACACTTCAATTTTATTTATCTGTATAGATGTATAGACGATATGGCTAATGGGAGTGAATACAGAATTGACGTCTGTCTGTCTGTTTGTTCCGGGTAATCTCCGAAACGGCTGGACGGATTTTAACGGGACTTTCACTGGTAGGTAGCTGATGTTCAAAGGAGTAACTTAGGCTACTTTTATTTATTAAAAATATTAGAGTTCCGCGACAATAAGGAAGAAACTAAATCTACGCGGGTGAAACCGCGGGGCACAGCTAGTCTTTCATATAATCCACCCATGTTCTATGTTAGCTGTGGTCAATTCTTCGACATTCATAAGTGCCTTACCAGGGCCTAAACTGAGTAAATCATTTTCAATTTGATAAAATAAAACTTCGTATATCGATAACATCGAATGCTTCCATCCCTATTCGGTTCAAGTCGGAGTTTCTGTGAGCGTAACGGAAACTTTCTTGCTGGAAGTAATATTATAATAGTGTCTGATAAGTTTTTTTGGCTCCCATTTTGTTTTAACAAGTTGGTATCTTACAACTTAACCAACCGAGTTGTAAGATTCAAACTGCTGAAAAAATTATGCAGTTTCATTTTATCTTTTACATCTCCAACTCAAACTCATAATTATACAGGACTAGCTGTGCTCCGCGGTCTCACCCCATAGATTTAGTTTCACTAATATTTTTCCTAAATGAAATTAGCCTTTGTTACTCCCTGAAGAAGCAGCTATCTGCCAGTGAAAGTCCCGATAAATCGGTCGAGCCGTTGACGCGTGATGGCGTGATCAAGGGATATAGGGATTCATTTTTATATAATTTTATAGATCTTCCATGCTACGGCCGGGTTCGGATGGTTGCTTTTACTACATAGATAGGTACTACACAGTAATTTTTGTCCCAAATATAGGTTATGATACGTCCGAACGTTTGTATAGTCTACGTATACTGTCATATGCATTTAGTGAAAAGCTCTTACTTTGGAATGACAAACAGACACTTCAGTTTTATTTATCTGTATGTTAAGATAACAAGCTTTCACTTAATCTAACCTAGTTAATGTTCCACAATCTACATTTGTGTTTTTTAGACGCAAAGAATACTCCTGCTCCTATCTCCTACAATATTTTATCAAGCGTTAAACGTGCCTACGTAATCACACTAGCCGCTGTATTTTGAACTCTATGTTTAAGAGAATAAGGGCCGAATGAAGGTTACAAAGGACGAATATAATAATGAAATATGGATCTGGAAAATTGATGTTCTCACGTTTGTTAAGAAAAATGGATGGCAAAGAACGACAATAAATCCTTGGGAGATAAATTATACGGCTCAATCTCCTTAGCGGGATGTAATTTACGATCTTTAGATGGTACAATAGACCTTACATAACATGGTTTAAACGAAGCCTAAACCCGGCTTAATATATGTGCTAATCCCATAACACAAGCTTTGCGGGCGCTGTGCGCTGGCGCTGTGCGGTAATATATATAAACATTATCCTCACGCCTGTATTCCCCGAAAGGGTAGGCAGAGGTGTTGTAATACCACCCAAATTTCACCGAAGTTGATTAAGTGCCAACGTGACAGATGGTGAGTCTATCGCCGTTTCAGGCACTATACATACGTCTTTGAATTCTCAGATATATGCAGGTTTCCTCGAGAGGTTTTCCTTCACCGTAGATCACGTGGTGTGAAATCACTGCTCATAAGTTTTTAGAAAAACTCATTGGTACGGGCCCCGCTGGGATTCAAACTCGCGTCGCTTGCGTAGCAGGCGACTGCTCTAACCCCAAGGCCACCAGTGTTTTTGTTTTTGGAATGTAGTCTATGGAAAAATGTGGTATATGGCCATAGATAACGTATTTTTTTTGCAATCTTTATCTTTGTACTTTGTATTTTCCTTCACCGTACAGCACGTGTTGTAAAATCACTGCATATAAGTTTTTAGAAAAACTCATTGGTACTGTCCCTTGCTTTTTTGTCGCTTGCGTAGCAGGTGACTGCTCAAACCCAAGGCCTCATATTATTATTTCAAAAAGGCTTTGGAAAAACTTATCGTAATAACTCCCTTCTTTTTTACGAGGTTCTTCAAACGTATATCTCTTACACGACTATCCTGCATTCTGCGCGACATATTAACTTAATTAGCGCCATTTGGCAAATGTCACGTAATTACCTGAAGATGGGACGTAAATCACGGATCGCTCGTTACGGAATCGGAATTTGGATGTGCGCCAGACATCGTGACTTCTAACTACCCTCGGGACTTTGGGACATGTGATAGAGTGCACCTCATTTACCTATTAAGGACATTCATAAGGGCATTCGTTTCACGATAAAAACTTTTGCTCGCGTCAAAGTCACAGTCAAAAATATCTTTATTCGATTAGACTTTTTACAAAGTACTTTGAAATCGTCAGAATGACATTATTTTACAGCATTATACTTACATGCTACCGCCATGTTCGGAAGGTTGCTTTTACTGAAAAGAACCTGGCAAGAAACTCAGTACTTTTTTCAATAAAGGTGTAAAATCACTATAGATACGTTTTACTCATTGGTACAGGCCCCACCTGGATTCGAACTTGCGTCGCTAGCGTAGCAGGGGACTGCTCAAATCTCAAGGCCATCACGGCTCTAGTTTGATCTAGTGTTTTATTTTTGAGTTATTTGAGTTAAGAGTTTAGTTTGTTTTCTTTTAGCAGTGTTACCAATAACAGTGACGTACACTCTCTAAAACTCTTTTATAGGGTTGGATATTTAACTTAATCGCAATGGGGATTTTTGGATCTTGTTTCCACTATTCCCCATTGATGGCGATTATTGGAACAACCCATTTTATAGCACTGAGAAATAAAATTAAAAAAAATGGATGAATTGTCTTATTTGTCGAGATTTATTTTTTAAAATTAATAGAGGCAAACTTATTCCGAGCTTAAATTTACGTAACAATAGAATTTTGTTGCCATTTAAGAATGGAAATCATTTACAGATGCCTATTGGGGCGTCTGCAGACAATGCTGTGAAGGCATTTGTTATAAATTGATCTAAGGAACATTGGTGCTATTAACGGCTCTTTGTTATTTTATGTTTCACTAGCTGTGCCCCGCGGCTTCACTTCAATTTCGAGGGTGGCCCGCGGATCCCTAACATCGTGAGGAAACCTGCATATGTCTGAGAAGTAATTCAAAGACGTATGTATAGTGCCTGAGACGGCGATAGACTCACTATATGTCACGTTGGCACTTAATTATCTTCGGTGAAATATGGGTGTTGTAATTACAACACCTCAGCCTACCCCTTCGAGGAATACAGGCGTGAGCATATGTGTACATGCTAAAATCCAGACGTAGTTATAATAATGCCAAGTTAAGTAACAGGCGGAAATGTCGAGGTTCAGGGGCGGTAGTTTTAATGGAGAATACATTTAATTGTGGATGTGTTTGAACTGAAAATTGCTTGGAGCTTTTTGAGTTCTGGGTGCTAAGTAGTACCTAAAGGTTAACGCACACTTAGCTTCTCGGTACCAGATTAGTATCGCCTTAACTCAAAGTGTTCTGTCGCGTTATTCACTAAGGTTACTTAGCGTCGAACTCGACGACGGGCGTTGGTTATCATAGAAATTTGATGCATTGAACATAGAGGATAAGGTTCAATTTCGTATCTTTAAAACCGACGCTCGAAGACGAGTGCTACGCTGAGAAACCATAGTGAATAACGCGGCAATACCTCAAGTATAGTTGCTGATGTTCTATAGGTGACGATTTTTTTGGTGTGGCTTGATATGAGTTGATACTTTTTCGGAGTTGTTGAATTCCAAACATGGTGGATCAACACATTTCGAGCCACACCCATTACATCAAATACGTCTTTCGATTTCGCCAACGTTGACACAATATGTCAATATTTCATACTTGGGGCACAATTTCTCACGTGTTTTCCCGTTAACGATTACGTTTACGAAGTGCTGTGGCTTGTTTGCCTGCATTCTGCTTTAATTTCTTCTCTGACATATGCAGGTTTCCTCGATATGTTCTTCAAAATATCTTTATTTGAATAGAATTTTAACAAAGTACTTTCAAATCGTCAGAACGACACGATTACACAGGATTATACATGCTACCGTCAGGTTCGGAAGGTTGCTTTTACTGAGAACAACCTGGCAAGAAACTCATTAATTACTCTTTTCAATTAAAGTTATTTTACAATCTTGAGTTATCTATATCTATACATCTATACATACAGATAAATAAAATGTAAGTGTCTGTTCGTAATTCCAAAATAACAGCTTTTCACTAAATGCATATTATGAAAATATACACGCTACTGACACTAAAAAACCAAGTTTTAAAAATTTTGTCTCAAAACGGGACTTTCACTGGTACGTAGCTGATGTTTCAAGGAGTAACATAGGCTACTTTTATTTATTTAAAATATTAGGGTTCCGCGACAGGACGCATGAAACTAAATCTACGTGGTTGAAACCGCAGGGCACAGGTAGTTGAACAATAAATTAAAATTATGTTTATTGAAAAAGTTATTGGTGAGATTGTAAATTGCTTTGTAATTATTAACAGGCGACTATTCAAACCACTCGGTCACCACGGCTTAAAATAGCTTTTAACCAGCGGTTTTTCATTGAAAGCTTTCGTGAATGATACATGCTGGGCTAAAAGCTCTTTAAAACATGTCGGTCAAGAGGAATATTCAATTGAAAAATGCCGATGAAACGCTTAAAATAGTTATTTGTTATACAAGAGTGCAAAGTTGCTTTTTAACCGCGTGGTCAATTTTGATGACCGAGCAAGCGAAGGAATCAAAAGAGCACGAGGTGAAAAATCTTTGCAATCGAGTGCAACACGTAACTTTTCATTCCACTGAATGAAATGACTAAATGCAAAAAAAAAAGTTGTATGATATATTCGGCACCATAGAGGTAGCAGTAAATAGGTTTAATGTTTTTTTTAATTCACAAACTTAGTGCTCACGATGTTCTAAATTCAATTTACTTTATCCTCTAGAGAATAAAAACGGCTTTTCCACTCAGATATTGAAGATTAAAAATACTCTTTCCGAGATGGTGGGATGAAAAAATATTTTTCCACTAGTTCAGTTTTCAAACATCTATCTAGAGTGGAATATACGTTCTAACTATTTATTAAGAGCCGCTATCCGCATAGAGAACGTTTGGCTTGTTTATCAATTCAATTCTATTCAAAAACATCTTTATTTGTTTAGACTTTTTCCAAAGTACATTCAAATCGTCAGAACGACACAGTGTTCCGCGACAATAAGGATGAAACTAAATCTACGCGGGTGAAACCGCGGGGCACAGCTAGTTATTAAATAAAAAACAAATTAAAAAAGAAATCTCTGTCTCTCCGTCTGTTAGTCCCGGCTAATCTCTGAGACAGACTGATTTTTTAAGAGGACTTTCACTAGCAGACAGCTTCTGTTATAAGTTGTAACGTAGGCGTACGCTAGTTAACGCGTGTGAAACCACGGGGCACTGCTAGTCTAAATTATAATCTCTGTTTTCGTTTCCTTACTGTATAATCTCTAAATCGTAATGTTTAATTTGAATTTAAATAATTAATGTTGACGCTCAAGCTTGTAGCAACAGAATTAGATTTAAGGAATCCATTATGTAAATTGACTTATCTGTGGTTTTGGGGTCGTATTTGAAACACTTATTTTGTTTATATTACACTAGCTGTGCCCCGCGGTTTCACCCGCGTAGATTTAGTTTCTTTCTTATTGTTGCGGAACCCTAATATTTTTAATAAATAAAAGTAGCCTAAGTTACTCCTTGAAACATCAGCTACCTACCAGTGAAAGTCCCGTTAAAATCCATCCAGCCGTTACAGAGATTACCCGGAACAAACAGACTGACAGACAGACAGACGGACAGACAGACAGACGGAGAAAAATTTTAAAACTTTTTTTTTTAGTGTTAGTATCGTGTATACTTTCATATGCATTTAGTAAAAAGCTGTTATTTTGGAATTACAAACAGACACTTCAATTTTATTTATCTGTATAGATGTATAGATTGATTAGTCTAGAATTTTTGATTTGCCTTAAATGTATGCAGACAATAGAGGTACCTGCTTATACATTGAACAAATACATAGCTTAATACTAAGAGCCGTGGTTTGAGCAGTCGCCTGCTACGCAAGCTAGAATCCCAGCGGGGCCTGTACCAATGAGTTTTTCTCTAAACTTATGTACAGTGATTTCACCTCACGTGCTTTACGGTGAAGAAAAACATCGCGAGACCTTTACCGGTTGCACCGATTTTAACGGTACTTTCACTGGCAATGTTACAAAGAGTAACGTAGGCTACTTATATTTAAAAAAAAGGGTTCAGCTGGACGCCCGTGAAATTCATCCCACGCGGGTAAATCCGCAGGGCACAGCTATATTAGTATAAATATAACCTTTAGCTACGAATTTAATTCATACTAGCTGTGCCCCGCGGTTTCACGCGCGTAGATATAGTTTCATCCCTATTGTCGCGGAACCCAAATTTTTTGATAAATAAAAGTAGCCTAAGTTACTCCTTGAAACATCAGCTATCTGCCAGTGAAAGTCCCGTTAAAATCGGTCCAGCTGTCTCAGAGATTACCCGGAACAAACAGACAGACAGACAGAGAAAAATTTTAAAACTTGGTTTTTTAGTGTCAGTAGCGTGTATACTTTCATATACATTTAGTGAAAAGCTGTTATTTTGGAATTACAAACAGACACTTCAATTTTATTTATCTGTATAGATGTATAGATAAATTGCAGCTTTACAAATCTTCACAACCAGCACCTGTTCACAAGTATGACGGGAATGCCAGCCATCGCGCTATGTTTTAATCAATCTGATCACTTCTGAAGTAGCTCCGTCATGCAGGTGGTATTCAATATCCTAAGTTTAAATTTGAGGCCGATCTATAAAGTTATATAAGGGATATTGGCTCGGCTATCTAAACAGCTGACCTAGACTGCTTTCAGATATTCACCCGCTTATATCTAAGACTTTCTTATTAGGTATGACATTAATACGAAAGTAGCCGTGGTGACCGTGGGGTTTGAGTAGGCGCCTGCTATGCAAGCAACGCAAATTCGAATCCCAGCGGGGCCTGTACCTGAGTGATATGCCTGTATATGAGTCTTTTTTAAAACTTATGACTGTATAGTGTAACTGAGTATATTGATGATAGCCAAGCATGGCAATGAGTTGCTCACTCTTACATTAAAATGTATATAGAAGGGACACATGAAAAAAAAACCGGGCAGTTTGTTTCGCCGTTTCTTCTCCTGACAGGCTTATATTTTGGAAACGGTAGTAAATTAACTTAAGTTAGCGTAAGAAAAATGACGTTCAATATGTGTTCCAAGTGTCCCTTATGTTGAATAAAACTTTTTGATTTGATTATGTGCAGTGATTCCACACCACGTGCTTTATGGTGAAGGAAAACATCGTGAGACGGTGGTGGACTAACCATCTGTCACGCTGGCAATAATCTTCAGTGAAAAGTTGGTGCTGTTATTACAACACCTCTGCCTACCCCTTCGGAGAATACAGGTGTGAGCATATGTATAAATACAAACTGATTTTATACATACACTGGCTTCTGCCTGCGACTTCATCTGCGTGCAATTTATTTACTTTGGGCTAATCCTAGATTGGTCTTAGAGTGATGGTATTATATAGCCTATAATAGCCTTCTTTGCTAAATGGGATACCTACCTAACGCTAAAATATTTTTTAAAACCATTCGTTCCTGAAACCAGCGCGTTCTACAAACAAACAAACCCTTCAGCTTTATATATTTGTATAGAGATATTTGCCCTTGCATGGGCAAGGGTGTTTTTTGTTAGTACCGTATATATTTCCATATGCATTTAGTGAAAAGCTGTTAATTTGGAATCACAAACAGACACTTACAATTTCATTTATCTGTATAGCTTTAGTAGGTAATGAGTAAGTGTAAAAATAAGTAAGTGGGTAAGTACTTTGATCGTAGTACTTTGAAGAAAACATTGCCAGGTAGATAAATGCAGACTGCATTCAAATGAAAAACAGTTGTCGTTAAATTGCAGCAAACAAAAATAAAAATAACACGATGACCTGCTCCCGTCGTGTTGCGAACATTGGGCCGGTGTTGTCCCCCCGACCCATCTGGACATATTCCAACATGAATAAGTCATGGGAACATGTCTCCCGAGGACAATATGAGGTTGTTGTGTAATCGCTATTGGGAACACGGAGAATAGGACACCGTGATATATGAGCAACGATTTACGTAACTACTTGGTGTGGTGGAATTGAAGACGTATAGCGTTTGGTCGCAAACAGAATCTCCTTGATTTTTATACGATCTATATATAAGGAGAACAATCCATAATCGAAGGGGAAAGATAACTGGCAATCTCATGCGACATGACAGCTTCTTTAAAAACAGTAGAAGGAAAGGTAGAAGGGAGGAAAGGAAGAGGAAGACCTATGCTAACATACATGGGATAAGTTAAAGAAAAGGTGTCTGTCATGACGTATAAGGAGGTCAAAGAGCTGGCACTGGACAGAGACAAGTGGAAAGAGTTGCATCGGTTACACCGACAAGAGTCTCATTACTCTTTAATTCATGATGATGATTCATATAAGGACTAAATACGCCAATGATTACTAAGGTTTACTACGCCTTCGTAAAAAAAAAAATCTAAATTTTCGTCACTGCTATTTAATTTCTAATTAGCGTCACTTATTATTTCGTATTAGAAAGTGTGCTTAATATTTATAGTCGACCAAGGTTTTTGTTTACAACGTTTTTGTTATCAGAATTAAAATACTCGTCACTGCTCATTCCTTGTATTAGATACTGTACATCTCCTAATGGTCACTAAGAAGTAAGTATTTCATACAAATCGGTAGATGCCGTCATTAATCAATACAACCGCTCTTGAAAAATTGTATGAGGTACAATAAACACTCAAACCGGACCCTGTTATTAAGACTTCGTTGTCCATCCGCGTCTGTCTGTTTGTCACCAGGACCACTCAAAAATGAAAAAAGGCAGTAAACATTTTCACAGATGACTTCTGCCGCAATAAAACATTCAGAACCTTTTGTTCACGAGCCCGGCTCGCACTACCGACAAAAACCCAGCCAGGGTTTTTATATTATGTTTAAATATTTTCAAACAAATCGGATTAGCATTCCCATCAAAATACGGGTGTAATTTCCAAATTCCGTATCACATCGCGTGCTATCGCTACCTTCACTTATTGATCTAGCGGTAAAACAATAATAGCACGTAAACAGTCCATTTTAATTTACCTCCATTAACTGTACGATTATGAAAGAAATGAGCTGATAGCTGAAATAACAAACCATAAATCGTTGTGAGAGGGTTCCCTTTCGGACGCGTGTTAAGGTACAATGGGTGTTATTATCACACGCACTCTCTTTCTTAGTAAGTCGGTGCGTGAGGAATCTCTCAAGGACTAAGACATACGCGGTAGCGGTTTGGACTAGAAGATATAATTACGTGAGTCAATTAAAAATAATTTTGTTCAACACTAACTGTGCCACGCTGTTTTATCTACGTAGAGTTAATTTCGTGGGTGTTCCGAGAAAACCTTATGTTTTTTTAAATTTAAAGTAGGCTAAGTTACTCCTTGTAACATTAGCTACATTCCAGTGATAGTCCTGTTAAAATCTAACCAACCGTTGTTACCCGGAACAAACAGACAGACAGACATAAATTTAAAAAAGTGTTTTTTTATATATACTGCAATGCGCTTGAAAACTCTTCTGGCGCGATTTAGGTTCTCGTGTATTTGTACTCAAACTTCGCATTTGTTAGCGAGTAGCGCCATCTATGAGCGAGTGGAGAAACGCTGCTACATTTTCATGTACACGTATTCCTTCACCGTAAAGCACGTGGGGTGAAATTGCTTCTCACTTATTACTTGCGTCGCTTGCATAGCAGGTGACTGTTCAATCCGCCACGGGCACCGCGGCTCAAAAATAAGTATTTTTTTTAATAAGACACAGTGAACGAGTTGATCAAAGTGAACATTGCCAGGTAGATAAATGCAGCCTGCATTCGAATGAAAAACAGTTGTCGTTAAATTGCAGCAAACAAAAATAAAAATAACACGATGACCTGCTCCCGTCGTGTTGCGAACATTGGGCCGGTGTTGTCCCCCCGACCCATCTGGACATATTCCAACATGAATAAGTCATGGGAACATGTCTCCCGAGGACAATATGAGGTTGTTGTGTAATCGCTATTGGGAACACGGAGAATAGGACATCGTGATATATGAGCAACGATTTACGTAACTACTTGGTGTGGTGGAATTGAAGACGTATAGCGTTTGGTCGCAAACAGAATCTCCTTGATTTTTATACGATCTATATATAAGGAGAACAATCCATAATCGAAGGGGAAAGATAACTGGCAATCTCATGCGACATGACAGCTTCTTTAAAAACAGTAGAAGGAAAGGTAGAAGGGAGGAAAGGAAGAGGAAGACCTATGCTAACATACATGGGATAAGTTAAAGAAAAGGTGTCTGTCATGACGTATAAGGAGGTCAAAGAGCTGGCACTGGACAGAGACAAGTGGAAAGAGTTGCATCGGTTACACCGACAAGAGTCTCATTACTCTTTAATTCATGATGATGATTCATATAAGGACTAAATACGCCAATGATTACTAAGGTTTACTACGCCTTCGTAAAAAAAAAAATCTAAATTTTCGTCACTGCTATTTAATTTCTAATTAGCGTCACTTATTATTTCGTATTAGAAAGTGTGCTTAATATTTATAGTCGACCAAGGTTTTTGTTTACAACGTTTTTGTTATCAGAATTAAAATACTCGTCACTGCTCATTCCTTGTATTAGATACTGTACATCTCCTAATGGTCACTAAGAAGTAAGTATTTCATACAAATCGGTAGATGCCGTCATTAATCAATACAACCGCTCTTGAAAAATTGTATGAGGTACAATAAACACTCAAACCGGACCCTGTTATTAAGACTTCGTTGTCCATCCGCGTCTGTCTGTTTGTCACCAGGACCACTCAAAAATGAAAAAAGGCAGTAAACATTTTCACAGATGACTTCTGCCGCAATAAAACATTCAGAACCTTTTGTTCACGAGCCCGGCTCGCACTACCGACAAAAACCCAGCCAGGGTTTTTATATTATGTTTAAATATTTTCAAACAAATCGGATTAGCATTCCCATCAAAATACGGGTGTAATTTCCAAATTCCGTATCACATCGCGTGCTATCGCTACCTTCACTTATTGATCTAGCGGTAAAACAATAATAGCACGTAAACAGTCCATTTTAATTTACCTCCATTAACTGTACGATTATGAAAGAAATGAGCTGATAGCTGAAATAACAAACCATAAATCGTTGTGAGAGGGTTCCCTTTCGGACGCGTGTTAAGGTACAATGGGTGTTATTATCACACGCACTCTCTTTCTTAGTAAGTCGGTGCGTGAGGAATCTCTCAAGGACTAAGACATACGCGGTAGCGGTTTGGACTAGAAGATATAATTACGTGAGTCAATTAAAAATAATTTTGTTCAACACTAACTGTGCCACGCTGTTTTATCTACGTAGAGTTAATTTCGTGGGTGTTCCGAGAAAACCTTATGTTTTTTTAAATTTAAAGTAGGCTAAGTTACTCCTTGTAACATTAGCTACATTCCAGTGATAGTCCTGTTAAAATCTAACCAACCGTTGTTACCCGGAACAAACAGACAGACAGACATAAATTTAAAAAAGTGTTTTTTTATATATACTGCAATGCGCTTGAAAACTCTTCTGGCGCGATTTAGGTTCTCGTGTATTTGTACTCAAACTTCGCATTTGTTAGCGAGTAGCGCCATCTATGAGCGAGTGGAGAAACGCTGCTACATTTTCATGTACACGTATTCCTTCACCGTAAAGCACGTGGGGTGAAATTGCTTCTCACTTATTACTTGCGTCGCTTGCATAGCAGGTGACTGTTCAATCCGCCACGGGCACCGCGGCTCAAAAATAAGTATTTTTTTTAATAAGACACAGTGAACGAGTTGATCAAAGTGAACATTGCCAGGTAGATAAATGCAGCCTGCATTCGAATGAAAAACAGTTGTCGTTAAATTGCAGCAAACAAAAATAAAAATAACACGATGACCTGCTCCCGTCGTGTTGCGAACATTGGGCCGGTGTTGTCCCCCCGACCCATCTGGACATATTCCAACATGAATAAGTCATGGGAACATGTCTCCCGAGGACAATATGAGGTTGTTGTGTAATCGCTATTGGGAACACGGAGAATAGGACATCGTGATATATGAGCAACGATTTACGTAACTACTTGGTGTGGTGGAATTGAAGACGTATAGCGTTTGGTCGCAAACAGAATCTCCTTGATTTTTATACGATCTATATATAAGGAGAACAATCCATAATCGAAGGGGAAAGATAACTGGCAATCTCATGCGACATGACAGCTTCTTTAAAAACAGTAGAAGGAAAGGTAGAAGGGAGGAAAGGAAGAGGAAGACCTATGCTAACATACATGGGATAAGTTAAAGAAAAGGTGTCTGTCATGACGTATAAGGAGGTCAAAGAGCTGGCACTGGACAGAGACAAGTGGAAAGAGTTGCATCGGTTACACCGACAAGAGTCTCATTACTCTTTAATTCATGATGATGATTCATATAAGGACTAAATACGCCAATGATTACTAAGGTTTACTACGCCTTCGTAAAAAAAAAAATCTAAATTTTCGTCACTGCTATTTAATTTCTAATTAGCGTCACTTATTATTTCGTATTAGAAAGTGTGCTTAATATTTATAGTCGACCAAGGTTTTTGTTTACAACGTTTTTGTTATCAGAATTAAAATACTCGTCACTGCTCATTCCTTGTATTAGATACTGTACATCTCCTAATGGTCACTAAGAAGTAAGTATTTCATACAAATCGGTAGATGCCGTCATTAATCAATACAACCGCTCTTGAAAAATTGTATGAGGTACAATAAACACTCAAACCGGACCCTGTTATTAAGACTTCGTTGTCCATCCGCGTCTGTCTGTTTGTCACCAGGACCACTCAAAAATGAAAAAAGGCAGTAAACATTTTCACAGATGACTTCTGCCGCAATAAAACATTCAGAACCTTTTGTTCACGAGCCCGGCTCGCACTACCGACAAAAACCCAGCCAGGGTTTTTATATTATGTTTAAATATTTTCAAACAAATCGGATTAGCATTCCCATCAAAATACGGGTGTAATTTCCAAATTCCGTATCACATCGCGTGCTATCGCTACCTTCACTTATTGATCTAGCGGTAAAACAATAATAGCACGTAAACAGTCCATTTTAATTTACCTCCATTAACTGTACGATTATGAAAGAAATGAGCTGATAGCTGAAATAACAAACCATAAATCGTTGTGAGAGGGTTCCCTTTCGGACGCGTGTTAAGGTACAATGGGTGTTATTATCACACGCACTCTCTTTCTTAGTAAGTCGGTGCGTGAGGAATCTCTCAAGGACTAAGACATACGCGGTAGCGGTTTGGACTAGAAGATATAATTACGTGAGTCAATTAAAAATAATTTTGTTCAACACTAACTGTGCCACGCTGTTTTATCTACGTAGAGTTAATTTCGTGGGTGTTCCGAGAAAACCTTATGTTTTTTTAAATTTAAAGTAGGCTAAGTTACTCCTTGTAACATTAGCTACATTCCAGTGATAGTCCTGTTAAAATCTAACCAACCGTTGTTACCCGGAACAAACAGACAGACAGACATAAATTTAAAAAAGTGTTTTTTTATTATCGGTACCGTCTATACCATATGCATTTAGTGAAAAACTGTTATTTTG
This sequence comes from Watsonalla cultraria, assembly GCA_964035505.1. NCBI lineage: Eukaryota > Metazoa > Arthropoda > Insecta > Lepidoptera > Drepanidae > Watsonalla > Watsonalla cultraria. The sequence continues at coordinate 10,301,928 of OZ037723.1, forward strand.
GAATTACAAACAGACACTTCAATTTTATTTATCTGTATGTATAGACTAGCTGTGATCCGCTGTTTTATTGTATCGACTTAATTTCATCATTGGCCTGTCGAAACCTAGAGGTTTTTTTTAATAATAACCTTGTAACATTAGCTATCTGCCCGTGAAAGAGATTAACCGGAACAAATAGACAGACAGACAGATCATTTTTTTAAATATTTTTTTTATGTAAATGCCAAAAATGTACTTTCATATGCATCATTTAGCGAAAAGCTGTTTATTTGGAATTACAAACAGACACTTCAAATTTATTTATCTGAATAGATGTTTAGATAAAAGACACTTGGAACACTTATTGAACATCATATTTAAGACTAACTTAAGTTTACATACATACATATGCTCCTTTAGATTTTTAAGTCCCATGTAATAGGCGGCAAGCCTATTGACATTAACCGAATGGGTACTAATCTAGACTCCAGGCTGCTACTGAGAAATTACAAATGGAAAGGCACTGCCCGACCCGGGAATCGAATCCAGGACCTCGTGTTCCGCAGTAGTGTGTGCAACCACGAACCAACGAGGCAGTCTTAACAAAAAAATTACGCACTTACATTATAACGTTTTTGGTTAAAAACAAAAACCTTTGGTTAAATATGTCCGCGTTGATTTCAACGATTGTCCCATAGACGAACTGGGCCACTGGCCCATTTCCTGCTCGGGTGGCGGGTAGTGCCTGCGTGCTCAAAATTAAATTGCCAATAAAAACATAACCAAAACGCAGTGCACCACTTAATGAACAAATAAGATTACGCTAAATATCCACATTCATTGTTCGTATATGGACGTTAGACATCTGCCTATCCGTTAAATACCCATAGGAAAAGCAGGAATATATATACATGAATAGAACATACTAGCGGACGTCACGCGGTTTGACCCGCGTATTTCCAGTTCCCGTGGGAGTTTCGGGATAAAATATAGCCTATGTTCCTCGCTGATAATTTTGTATTCTTTGCTGAAAAAATATTTCAGTGTTAAATAGCCTATTTATCGAGGTCGGCTATAAGCGGGTTCAATTTAGCGTTAGCCCAAAGCAACTATTCCCCGCGGACGAAATCGCGGACAGAAGCGTGTCACCAAACAAAATTCGAATTTTGACAACGTTATAACATGTCAAAACCTCTTGGGCCTCTTGTACTCATGACTTCACTGCGATCTTTTGTAAACTGATGCAAATTACTTCTTAAATGACAAAATAATTTATCAACTAACAAAGGAAGTAGAAGGAAACCTAGTGGTGCTCAATGTGCTAATTTTTTGTCCGCCATTGTTTGAAAGAGGCGTTAATTTTAATTAGATCCTTTACAAGCGGCCATTTTGAGTATGTATGTGACAACTGAATTAACATTGCAATAAGAGCTCATGGTTGGGCCCCAGGTCTTCGCTGAAGGAAAGCGAAGAGTTAGCAAGGCGCTCATGTGACAAATGTATATTAGAATAGTCCATTTTACATTCGTTTTCGAATTGCTTCTCATACATATTTTGCAAGTTTTCTCAGTGTATATATCACACATCTCTGCCTATCCCTTCAGGGAATACAAAACATATGTAAGTACTAGCTGTGCCCTGCGGTTTCACCCGCGTAGATTTAGTTTCATCCTTATTGTCAACAAAAGTAGCCTAAGTTACTCCTTGAAACATCAGCTACCCGCCAGTGAAAGTCCCGTTAAAATCCGTCCAGCCGTTTCAGAGATTACCCGGAACAAACAGACAGACAGACAGACAGACAGACAGACGGACGCACAGACAGACAGAGAAAAATTTTAATAATTGGTTTTTATGTGTCAATACCGTGTATACTTTAATATGCCTTTAGCGAAAAACTGTTATTTTTGAGTTACAAACAGACACTTCAATTTTATTTATCTGTATAGATATAGTCCAAAAAAGGTCCAAAAATTAACTTTCTAATTAATAACCTCCTTTTACGAAGATAGCCAAAAAAATTGTGTACGACTAGTTTAAATAGGAGGTCTGGCACGATCGCCAAAACACCCTTAAGTTTATAAATGTCAAATGAAATTAAAAAAATGTTGCCGCATTTAAGTAACAACAAATGTAGTGCATCTTGGCCTGTGTTGCCAGCGCTTGGCGGGATGCCAGCTCCACAGAGAATAAATGGACATCAATGAAAAACATTTGCTGGAAGCATGCTGAGAACTATTGTACTGTTTCTGGTCATCGGATGGTTATTTAAGAATTATTTTCCGTTTGTGTTTTCATTTTAAGGTTTATTATTTTGAGGGTTTTGGATGTTAAACCCATTGTAACATTATTATGACTGTCACTGCATTTTTGTAACTTCCAAAGGTAGTAAAAGAAGAGGCTTTTATTTTATTCTTAACTAGCTGTGCCCCACAGTTTTACCCGCGTTGATTTAGTTGCATCTTTATTGTCGGGGAACCCTATCACCCATAAAAGTAGCCTAAATTACTCCTTGAAACATCAGCTATCTGCCAGTGAAAACCCGTTAAAATCGGTCCAGCCGTTTCAGAGTTTACCCGGAACAAACAGACAGACAGACAGAGAAAATATTTAAAACTTGGTTTTTATGTGTCAGTAGCGTGTATACTTTCATATGCATTTAGTGAAAATGTTATTTTGACATTACAAACAGACACTTCAATTGTATTTATCTGTATAGATATAGATATAGATGTATTTGACAATTCATATAGTATATAGTACTCAAGGTATAGTTAGATTATGTACAGATTCCTCAGAATGTAATTACACATTCTGTATGCGTAATTAAGCATTGCACACAATAATAGCAATATTGTACCACTCCGCGTGTCTCGGAACATTAAATTAACGAATGAATTGTGCAATATACATTCATCTGGTAAGCCGGAGTATATACATTTATAGGAATTGCTTATTGTCTGCCTTGTATTGTAATTCGTAGAAATCTGACATTATTACTGGCACGTGTGCTAAGAAATAAAATAACGTGATTAAGTAAGAGCCGTGGTGGCCGGGCCTTCATCCCCTTTTTTATCCCCTTGGGGGTAGAATTAATCAAAATCCTTTCTTAGCGGATGCCTACGTCATAACATATACCTGCATGCCAGATTTCAGCCCGATCCGTCCAGTGGTTTGGGCTGTGCGTTTATAGATCACTATGTCAGTCAGTCAGTCACCTTTGAGTTATATATATTTAGATTTAAATGTGTTCACTTTGTAATATCACTTAGTTTCAATCCGAACGAATATCGTGCCACGACAAGGCCCCAATTCAATTTCCTTTGATTAATTTAGAATGTCTGCAAACATCAATTTAACTTTACTTCCAGGCAAAATTAGTTTAAGTTGGTTCATTACATCTACCATCAACCTATCATGAATTCTACATTAAAATCGCTATCGCAAAATTTACTTATCTCTTGTGAAGTTTCAGATATATCTTTATTTGCTTAAACTTGTCATTTCAGTAATTAGTCAGAATAACTTGATAAATCTATACAGATAAATAAAATTGAAGTGTCTGTTTGTAACTCCAAAATAACAGCTTTTCACTAAATTCATATGAAAGTGTACACGATACTGACACCGAAAAACCAAGTTTTAAAATTTTTCTCTTTCTGTCTGTCTGTCGGTCTGTCTGTCTGTCTGTCTGTTTGTTCCGGGTAATCTCTGTAACGGCTGGACCGATTTTAACGGGACTTTCACTGACAGGTAGCTGATGTTTCAAGAAGTAACTTAGGCTACTTTTATTTATTAAAAATATTAGGCTCCCGCGACATGAAGCATGAAACTAAATCTACGCGGGTGAAGCCGCAGGGCACAGCTAGTAAATAAATAAATGATCTTTAATTGCTTTTTAGCTTAGTACATAAAACAATATAATAAAATTACAACAAAATAATATTACTAAAAAAAATGTATAAGTCCTTTTAAAAACAAATGGTTCAGGAGGTCTACTCTCTTTCTCCGAAAACGAAACTTCGCAAACGAACGAAATAACTAATGAAACGTAGTTTCAGTATCGCTTTGTTTTTATTAAATTCAAAATTTCGTTCGTTTAATACTTTTGTCAAAGTAGGATTCTTCTTCTTCTTAAAGTGCCTCTCCAATCACTGAAGGTTGGCAATCAGCTCCGAACACTTCTCTCTGTCCTTAGCGCGGCGAAACAGGTCTGCGGCACTCGCAATCCCGGTCCACTCTCTGATGTTTCGTAGCCACGACTTTTTCCTACGACCTAAAGTAGGATTAAGATATATAAATGTCAAAGAATTTTCTAGCAGTCCACGTTCGGACGTAATTTTAGAACGAATAAGATCCGTGGTAGGAAATTTGCGAACTTTCGGCCGAAGCTTCGTTTTTCGGAGAAAGCGAGTAGGCCCCCAGCCTGTGCTGCCCGTAAAATCCACTGCCACTCCCGTTGACAATATACTACTAACCAAATTTCAGTCACATTGGTTCGGTTATTAGCAAAAAGGTTACTGACAGACAGACTGTCAGACACATAAAATTGGAGTAACAGTTATTCTACATTAAAATTTGTTCACTAAATGCATTATGAAAGTATATACGGTACTAATAATAGAATGGAAAATAAAAAAAATATATCTATTTATTCTGGCTAATTTGAATCGACCGATTTTAATGGGACTCATGGTTAAATAGCTGATGTTACAAGGAGTAACTTAGGCTACTTTTATCTAAATGAACGTATTGTTCAGATACATTTAAAATCGCGTGAGGTATAATGGTACCCACAAGGGATTTCAATAACCTCATACTTCTTTACAAAAATATAATATTTTTAATTATCTATACATCTATATCTATTCTATACAGATAAATAAAATTGAAGTGTCTGTTTGTAATTCCAAAATAACAGCTTTTCACTAAATGCATAATGAAAGTATACACGCTACTGACACTAAAAAACCAAGTTTTAAAATTTTTCTCTGTCTGCCTGATTGTTCAGGGTAATCTCTGAAACGGCTGGACCGATTTTAACGGGACTTTCACTGGCAGGTAGCTGATGTTTCAAGGAGTAATTTTGGCTACTTTTATTTATTAAAAATATTAGGGTTCCGCGACAATAAGGATGAAACTAAATCTACGCGGGTGAAACTGCGGGGCACAGCTAGTTAAAAATAAAAATATACTATTTCAATTGTCTTATATCTATATTTTAGACAAACAAGACCATTCAAAGTTAATGAAAGATTGTCTTTCCATAGAGCACGTAATGAAACGTCTGTCTAACAATGGCGGTGTCATGGAGGTTTTCAGTTCCCTTATCACGAGTTTTGCAACGTTTTCGTTATCGATACTCGCTAGCGTCACCCATATAGTTAACTAGCAGGCCCCGCGGTTTCACCCGCGTAGATTTAGTTTCATGCTTTATTTCGCGGAACCCTAATATATTTTTCTAAATAAAAGTAGCACCAGCTACCTGCCAGTGAAAGTCCTGTTAAAATTGCTCCACCCGTTTCGGAGATTAGCCGGAACAAACAAACAGACAGACAGACAGACAGAGAAAAAATTTAAAACTCTGTTTTTTAGTGTCAGTAGTGTGTCTATTTTCATATGCATTTAGTGAAAAGCTGTTATTTTGGAATTATAAACAGGCACTTCAATTTTATTTATCTGTATAGATTACGTCACCGCTAATAGTCGGCGGAGACGCTAGCGAGTGTAGATTACCAAAACTGAAAAACTTGTGATAGAGGTACAAACAGTGCGAGTTTTCTTAAAATCGCCGTCACAAGTCATCGCATCGACCAAAACACAGATTTGTATGGGCTCACAATAGCGTCATCTTTAGGCCGACAGAGGCGTGTTCCGATCCTATACAAATCTGCGTTTACGTCGACGCGGTGACTTGTGACGGCGGCAGTGAAAAACTTGCACTAGGCCCTCCTGGTTCTGTAGAAAAAGCCACATTAACCTCGCTTGTAGAAACGATACAAAATGCACGGAGATGACATATGTCACGTGACTGATTTATGTCACATTTCGTTTTGCTTCTATTAGCGCAAGCGCGAGAGGACGTTACTTTATCTAAGCCTACAGCAGGCCTACACAAAGTAGTTTATTTTGACATTTTGTGCAATGGATCTGTGTTCACGGGCTTATATATTTTAGTAATTTATGTTTTACTAGCTGTGCCCCGCGGTTTTTCCGCGTAGATTTAGTTTCATCATTATTGTCGCGGAACCCTTATATTTTTAATTAATAAAAGTAGCCTAAGTTACTCCTTGAAAAATCAGTTACCTGCCAGTGAAAGTCGCGTTAATATCCGTCCAGCCGTTTCAGAGATTACCCGGAAGAAACAGACAGACAGACAGACAGACAGAGAAAAAAAATTAAGCTTGGTTTTTCAGTGTCAGTAGCGCGTATACTTTCATATGCATCTAGTGAAAAGCTGTAGTTTTGGAATTACAAACAGACACTTCAATTTTATTTATCTGTATAGATTACAAACTCAAAATTGAAAGAATCTTTTTGAAGAGAGTAATTATTGAGTTTATTGCCGAGTTCTGTTCTTCTCGGTAAAATCAACCTTCCGAACCCGGTATTAATTTAAAGTATTTTGTAAAATGTCTAATCAAATAATGATACAATTGAATTTGAATTAGATAATGGAGTTTTTCAAAATATCACCCTTGGAAGGTTAAGTGTGGGTTAGAAATTTTATGTGAAATCTTACGCGTACTTTATTGTATTTTCTTTGTCTGTACTCGTTTAAATAAATCAACAGAAAAATGTTAAGTTCAGACTGGTTTATGCAAAGTAAAACAAACAGGGTTTCAAAGTAACGGTCCCACGACATTATTGTTATTGCTTATAAATGTTACAATCTATGAACAATACAGCGATGGCTTCACTCGTACCAACCACGGTCACCCACCGTTTTAACAAACCACGGTAAACTTGTGGATTTACATTTAAATGTATATTCTACTGTCTAACTGTCTCTACTATTAATTATCTTCTATTTTACTGTTGGTCTAGTGGTTTGTATTATAGTAGGGTCGCTGGTTCGATTCTAGTAAAATATTTTATGTGATTATGATAATAATATTAATCAGTATGACTTCAATCACACGGCAACAATAAAAATAAAGCATGAAAAATTTACAATATAAAATATAAAATAATATTAAACAATATTAAAAAGCTTGTAACTGGTGTAAAGTGGTTAGCACCAGTACATCGGGAGCCGCACCTTGTTTTATATATAGATAGCTAATGTTACAAGGAGTGAATAAGGTTACTTCTAATTTTAAAAAATCTGCGTTTGAGTCACAGCTAGTCTATACATCTTCTATACAGATAAATAAAATTGAAGTGTCTGTTTGTAATTCCAAAATAACAGCTTTTCACTAAATGCATGCCGCTGGTCACCCACCCTACGCGGGTAAAACCGCGAGGCACAGCTAGTATGGATATAAGTATCATCCGAGTCTACAAGAGTACACAATCTATCCATCTTCCACCGTCATAGTATATTTTATCAATCCGTCATTCTTACATGTAACATATTTCAGGGATCCTCACGATGTTTTCCTTCAACGTAAACCTCGTGGTATGACACATGGCTGTACTTAAGCTTAGATAAGCTCATAAGCGCTGTGCAGACGATTTGAAACCTTTTCTAGACTTTGTAGGTAATACTAGACTAAACGGTAAATATTGCGAGGAAATTCAAGGCTGAGTTTTAGACGTTTATTATATACTAGCTGTGCTAGCGGTTTCACCCGCGTAGATTTAGTTTCTTCCATATTGTCGCGGAATCCTAATATTTTTAATAAACAATAGTAGCCTAAGATACTCCTTGAAACATCAGCTACCTACCAGTGAAAGTCCCGTAAAAATTTATTACACGGAATAAACAGACAGACAGACAGACGGACAGAAAGAGAAAAAAAAAATGGTTTTTCAGTATCTGTAGCGTGTATACTTTCATATGCATTTAGTGAAAAGCTGTTATTTTGGAATTACAAACATACACTTCAATTTTATTTATTTGTATAGATATCTAACACTTCTTTTTCGGACACAAACGGCTGGACGAACTTGAATTCCTTTTTGGGATGTGGATAAATTCCATCCCATTTGGTCCTACGATTTTTCCAAATTTATAATCAATTTTTAATTTATTTATTATAATATCTTGCGCAGCAAGTTAAATACTAAGTGGTTTAAGTAGTCACGTAACTGGCAAGCAATGCGAGTTCGAATCCTAGCGGTCTGAGCGGAATTAAAACTGCACAAGTAGCTCGTGGCAATGACATGGTAATGCAAACATAATTATGTAAATCATTTAGTATTTTTATTATTTATTTATTTAATTATTATTTGTGTTATATGTTGTGTATATTGTAAAATTAAAGGCTAAAAGAGTAATACAAACTGCACCTCACTTGTTGCTAATAGACCGACACTCAGCGGTTACAGCGGCGGAGAGTATTATATATATGTCGGCGGAAATTTAAGGAGGCCTGCATTTGATTGCTTGCGATTGGTTGAGGCAAAGTTCGCGTGTCGCCGCGTGGGGGCGCGACGGTCGCGGACTAACGGAACACCGGAGCGGGCAAGCAGGCGGCACTTCGCTTGTTGACTGCATTAAAAGCACACCGCCTTTGTTCCGGTGGATCGTTTGCCTATTATATTGTACCTACCACATTACTTTGCAAGTTGCAACAAGTTTTAAATTAGTTCTTTATTAAATTTGATTCGTGATTATAAAATTATACAAGTGATTGAAAATTGTGTTTGTTTTGTTTAACGACTACCCCCGATACCCGATAATTGCCCACGATGTCTGAGTCGATAGACGATAGCCCCTCTGGCCATCTTCCGACATATACATAACAAAACTTTAGAATGGAAATTATACAACGAAAACTGAATAATAAAAAAAAATATGAAGAAGGGTCCCAAAGGGGTAAGCAGAGGTGCAAGTTTCGTGTGATAAAACTTTACTTATAATCGCACTCGAGTCCATTTTGACTGAGTTCTTCTGAGAATTAATCTATCTATACAGATAAATAAAATTGAAGTGTCTGTTTGTAACTGCAAAATAACAGTTTTTCTTTTAATATGAAAATACACATCGTACTGACATAGAAAAATCAAATTTTCTCTGTCTGTCCGTCTGTCTGTCTGTCTGTCTGTCTGTTTGTTTGTTCCGGGTAATCTCCGAAACGGCTGGACGGATTTTAACGGGACTTTCACTGACGGATAGCTAATTTTACAAGGAGTAACTTAGGCTAGATAGAGCTTAGATTTTTAAAAAACATTAGGGATCCGCGGGCAACCATGAAATTTAAATCTACGCGGGTGAAACCGCGGGGCACAGCTAGTCATTAAATTAATATGCTCACGCTCTTCCAAAAGGGTGCCCGAAGGGGTAAACCGAGGTGTTTTCAATACGCATTATTAACCGATGATGATTCAGTGCCAACGTGGCAGACGGCGAGTCTATCGCCGTCTCAGGCACTATACAGGTCTTTTAATTACTTCTCAGACATATGCAGGTCTCCTCACGGTATTTTCCTTCACCACGTGGTATGAAATCACTGCACATAAGTTTTTAGAAAAACTCATTGTGATTCGAATTTGTGTCGTTTGCGTAGCAGACGACTGCTCTAACCCCACGACCACCGGGTCTTTGGCTACAGTATTTCTAAATTATAATAAAAAGGTGTGCGGTTATCCGGTGCACTTTATCCGTAGAACGGTCGCGGCTTGGGACCAACGATCGATTGACCTACAAACGATAGTATGGCCGCCCCGCGTGAGGTGAATAACACCCGACTTACCACAACACTGGTTAAATTAATCAAAGTAAATACTCTTCCTGCGAAGGACACATGGGAAGGGCTTAACGGGGTAACGTTTGAAATTTTATTTAAGTAAGTGCCCCACTTGGGAATTTCAAATCTATACGTCATCTTTACATACTTTACTCTATACAGTACCCCTATCACGAGTTTGCCACTGTTTTCCTAAACTACACTAGCTAGCATCTCCGTGGAATATTTGTATGAGAAATTGTACAGCGCCTCCAAGCGGTGACGTGAAGAACTAAAATATGTCATACAAATATTGACGGAGACGCTAGCGAGTGTAGATTAGGAAATCGGTGGCAAACTGGTGATAGGAGTACTAATAAATAAAATTGAAGTGTCTGTTTGTAATTCCGAAATAACAGCTTTTTACTAAATGCAGATGAAAGTATATACGGTAATCACATAAATAAACTTTAACTTTTTTTTATTTTTTCCATTCTCATACTCATTACTTATTTTGTAGTAGGGACTATGCTGTAAGAGTTATACAGGGTGTCGGGGAAACCGGGACAGCTCTTAAAATATGTGATAGGGTATAATTTTAGGAAGCAATTAAAATTATTATGACAAAAATATTTTCTTCCGTTTTCGAGTAATTTATGTTCAAAGTTGACCATATCAATACCTTATTTTCGCATAAAAATCAGCTGTAACGTAGAGTTATTCACGTGAAATCTAACTACGTTTTTATTTTTTTCTCACACTAATAAATCCTGAAATAATCCCATAAAACCATTTTTCGAAACCATTAATATTCCCCTTAATTTACAAAGTTTAATGACCGCGTACGGAATGTAGGTAAACGCGGCCGCGCGTTCATTCAATCGCTTAAGGCCGCGAGCTCTTCGGCCATAGCCTATAACTACGTTATCGTTGGAGCTAGATATTTTACGATTTCAATGTAGTGATATATTCGTAAAACCCTACAACTTCTAGAGGACAACTGTTCCTTTTTCTCCGACATCCTGTATAAAGATTCGACGTGTATGGTAATGATATGTGAAGCATAAAGCAATGCTTATTTTTTGAGAGAGATTAAATTCTAAAATCAAAACTACCCTAAAAATACGCGACAACGTTTTTTTCAATATTAAGAATATTTTTAACCGAAAATCTCCGCTAAAAGCTTCATTTCAAAAGTCTAGGCATTTTTCCTTTTATGGAACTGATAAATACAGAACAATGAACGCATACTCCGAGGCAGTAATACTTGTAATATCAAGGAGTCTGCGAAGTTATTAAGGATATGAACACTTGCAGACGATAAAGAATATTTAGTGACGTCATAAGAATAGCGTTGTGCAATACCCATGACGCAGTATCTCATCTCAAAACGGTATGAAAGCCCGGGACTAAATAAAAAGTTAACGGAAGGACAGCATACCTATATTTGTAGGGAATCTTACAGAAAATTAAGGACATTATGAGTCACGTTTAAAATATGTTGTTAATTATTTTGAATAGTTTTTATTGATCTACACACAAAATATAATTAACTAGCTGTGCCCCGCGGTTTCACCCGCGTAGATTTAGTTTCATCCTAATTTTCGCAGAACCCTAATATTTTTATTAAATAAAATTAGCCTGCCAGTGAAAGTCCCGTTAAAATCGGTCCAGCCGTTTCAGAGATTACCCGGAACAAACAGACAGACAGACAGACAGACAGACGGACAGACAGACGGACAGACTGACAGACAGACAGACAGAGAAAAATTTTAAAACTTGGTTTATCAGTATCAGTAGCGAGTATATTATCATATGCACTTAGTGAAAAGCTGTTATTTTGGAATTACAAACAGACACTTCAATTTTATTTATCTGTATAGAGTATAGATGAGGTATGTACCCTGGGAATTTATAGATGGCCCAATAACATTTTACCCAACCCTAGAATCGAACACAGGACCTCGTGTGCTACAGTGGCACTTTTCACGAAGACTTTCAACTATGTACTTTCAAATCGTCAGAATTACATAATTATATACTACCGCCAGGTTCGGAAGGTTACTTTTACTGAGAAGAATCTGGCAAGAAACGTAGTAAGTACTCTTTTCAAAAATATTATACAATTTTAAAAATACAAAATAATCACATGAGAAATGTAAGCCCATGGACACAGCTCCAATGCACAAATGTCGATAAAAGTTAAATATCTTTATTTGATCAATTCGTCAGAAGAAGACGAAAAAAAAAATTGTACAGGATTATAAATGATGTTATAAAGAGATTATACCGTAATATGGAGAAGTGCACAACCCGTCACCCCACTACTCCAATGAGGCAGTCATGGAGGACGTCTTTCTGTATATTTTTCTTCATAGCCCGGGGGTGTGACATTTTATGACGTAGAACTATCTCTATAAAAGCTCTGTTTTGTCTTTGGTATTTTCATTGTTCTCTTGTATTTAATTTAGTATCATATTATGCCTGAGTGAGTCTGACTTCTTCTCTTCATAAGTAATGAAGTCACATACAATTCTTAGATGTTTCTTTTGCGTACGAATATTACTATGAACTTATTCTACGCGTAAAAAGAGATTGCAAAAGTATTTCTGAAAGAACGTATCTCACTATCTGTCACATGTGAATATCATTTTATCGTCGATGAAAATATGTCGTGGGCCTCTCGGGAGAAAGGGCCGTGGAAGAATATTTTTTTAAATATTGATTGGGTCATCATGGCCCAGCGGGTTAAATAGTCTGCGTCGTCATAAATCCCACAGGGCCGTACTCTCCGGATTTTACTAAAAAAAACTTAATATTTATACGAAGTGACTGCCACTCCTTTTACAAGGATAACCGGTAATCTGTGTTAAACCTTTTGCCAGACTCTCTTAGGCCTGACCTGTTGCAATTGCCAAAGATGTTAAATTGGCAACCGGGACCAACGGCTTGACGAACTCTCCGAGGCACGGAGATAAATTTAATAAAAAATATCTAGGTATTATGAATATATCTATAAATACTACTTGAAGATACGAAGCGGGTGAAACCAGCGAGGATGCTAGTTTGAGGCAATGATATTACTTCAAAAAATCATAAGTCTGTGTTAAAAGAATGTAAGGAGGTTCCAGTTATCAACAAAAATTATAAAAATCTTCACTCAATATTTTTGCAAAAATTATCATCTCCCTGGCCTTTTCCCATACATTTTTGGGGTCGGCACTTGATTCAACCCGATGTGGCTGATCACCTGATTTTTATACGAAGCGACTGCCATCTGACCTTCGCAACCCCATTTAGGAGGAAAATCTGTGATCTGGGTTAAACCAGTTGTCAGATTATTTTTAGACCTCCGACTGACCTGTAACGATTGCCAAAGATGTTAAATTGGCAACCGGGACCGACGGCTTAACGTGCTCTCCGAGGCACGGAGGGAACTCGGGCGGTCACCCATCCAACTACTGGCTAGGCGTATGGTTGCTTAACTTCGCTGATCGAATGATATGCGCAATAGCAACTGTGCCACGAGCTCCTCCTTTTTTTTTGCAAAAATATTACAGCAATTTATAATAATGAAGGGCCCTAAGCTCCGACCTTAATTAATTAAAATCGCCGCTCTCTTGTTAATGAAAACCCTTGATCGTATCACGAATCTCTAGTGTTACTTAAAAGGCTGTTTTAATCCTTTTCCTAAGGGTTTCCCGGTTTTATTCACGAAAGAATTGGAATGTACTTAACTAAATCATGTTTTTCGTAAGAAAAAGAGCCGTGATATTTTGGTTTACGACGTAATCGACGCGAGTTCGAATCTTACCAATCTGACAATCTGAGGTTATTTGTTCGACGCGTATGTTATTTTGATTATTTATGTTTACTAGACTAGTTGACTGATCTTGAAAATTCTTTCCGCAATGGATAGCTACATCTTCAGCAAGTAACATAGGCTATATTTTATCCCCGTACTCCCACGGGAACTCCTGCGTGAACTACGCAGGTGAAACCGTCGTCCCGCTAGTATATGTATCAATTTCCTATGATTGAAACCAACGCTCGTCTTCGAGTTCGACGCTGAGAAACCTTAGTTAATAACGTGACAGGAGGCTGGCTTGAATGCGGTTCGTTAGGGCAATTAAAGGGAGCGATAAATTACTAAAGTCCCACGAAGAAGTGAACAACTCGCGCTGCATATTCATGTAATTAAAACTGCAACCATTCTCTCTACGTGATATTATAAAGGGGGAGATAGTGGTATGTCGTTAATGTTGAAGTCTGCTGTATAAATTGCTAGGACAGTCATTTTATACTTGCCTGTAAACTTACATACATACATATGATCACGCCTGAATAACAACACCCACTTTTCACCGAAGATGATTAAATACCAACGTGACAGATGGTGCAGTCACAGGCACTAAACGTATGTCTTTGAATTACTTCTCAGACATATGCAGGTTTCTTCACGCTGTTTTCTAAACCGCAAAGCACGTGGTGTGACTGCACGAAAAATTCATTGGTGCAAGCCGCTGGGATTCAAACATGCGTCGCATGCATAGCAGGCCACTGCTCGAACCCCACGGCCACCATGACACGACTGAGAAAAAATGCATTTGAATTTAGTAGTTTAGATTAGGAATGCCATTCTATGACCAATTTACTTGTTATATTATGAATATAAAGATTACTATTTTGCAGAAGAGAAGAAAAGATTTGCAGACGTCAAGCGGTATCACCCTCGTAGGTCCCGTTCTCGTGGGAGAGGTAAAATGTAGCCTATGTTACTCGCTGATGATGTAGCTATGCATTGCTGAAATAATTTTCATGATTGGTCAAGTAGTGTCGGAGCCTATTAAATGCAAACAAACAAACAAAAAAGTAATCAAATCTTTCCTCTTTATATAATATTAGTGTAGATACCTATATAGATTATATCTACGTGTTTTTCTTCAAACCACAAGGTGTTTCGTTCATTGTGTGTAGTCCCGCGGTTGTCCCCTAAATTGTTGATAACGAAATACACATAAAACTTTGTCATTTATATTCCATCTGTCCAGTTTGCTCCGTCCTCCCCATAACTCAGTACACAAAACAAATTGCTGAAAAGCGGACTGCATACTTTTGTGTTTAAACATGGTGTTGCTAACAAAAATGTGATGAAGTCCGCAAACAAAGGGCCTCGATTTATAGGGAAGGGCTCGACCCTTTCCCTGTAATACACGGGAATATTTCAATTTGAGCTATCCTTTTGTTAGATTAGGTTATGAGGAATTGTGTGTTGTGTAGATTTTTTATCAGTAACAGTAAGTTAAACCTGGGGGTCTAGATTAGCATAGTTCTTACTGTATTTTCTTATAAATTGGAAAAAAGATTTGCTCACGTCATCCCAGAAGGGTCCCCCAAGAGGTAAGTAGAGGTAGTAACAACACCCACATTTCCACACATGATTAAGTGTCAACGCGACAGAGGGCGGGTCCATCGCCGTCTCAGGCACTATACATACGTCTTTGAATTACTTCTCGGACATATGCAGGTTTCCTCACGATGTTTCCTTCATCGTAAATCACGTAGTGTAAATTAATGTACAAGCGTTTTTTCTTTTTAGAAAATCTCATTGGTACAGGCCTCGCTGAGATTCGATCTTGCGTCGCTATGTAGCAAGCTGCAACCCCACGCTTACGGCGACACACATTTCAACGTGTGTAAAAAATACCAGCCATTTGCGAGTCGGACTCGCACACAAAGAGTTCCGTAATATTATTTACTACAGTTCTACACTAATATAATAAAGAGGAAAAATTTGAATATTTTTTGTTTGTTTGCATTGAATAGGCTCCGAAACTACATGACCGATAGAAAAAAAATTTAAATTCTTTCAGCAATGGATAGATACATCATCAGCGAGTAACATAGGCTATATTTTATCCCCGTACTCCCACGCAAACGGGAACTACGCGGGTGAAACCTCGTGACGTCCGCTAGTATTATTATGTTTTTTAAGTATTTGTTGCTATTACGACAGAAATACATAATTTGTGATAATTTCAACTGTCTAAATATAACGGTTCAAGAGATACAGCGTTACAGACGGACAACAGAGTCTAAGTAACACTAAATAACGTGAAATTATAATTTCTCTGTCCATGTAGAGTGAACTGAATGCACCAAGTAACATGTCGATAAAATTATCATAACGGTTATAGCACCAAGACGTGCCAATATCAGGGTAGTGTTAACATAATAACAAATCGGTTGGCACATTTGTATTCATTGTACGACGGCGACGTGACAACGTCCGTGTGATTTCTTAGAGTGGATTTCAGGCAAATGTAATTCATAGCGAGTGCTATAACCAACAAAATACATAAGTGAAAGAAATATGTAAGTGAATTAGGGGTTTATGGCAAACAAGCTTACAGGCCGCCTTATGGTAAATACTGCAGCCTATGTGATATTTTTCAAGAGTGGTTTTTCCTCACGCATTTTCATAATATCTATATCTATACAAAGAAATAATCTATACATCTATACAGATAAATATAAATTAAAGTGTCTGTTTGTATTTCCAAAATATCAGCTTTTCACTAAATGCATATGAAAGTATACACGCTACTGACACTAAAAAACAAAGTTTTAACATTTCTGTCTTTCCGTCTGTCTGTCTGTCTGTCTGTCTGTTTGTTCCGGGTAATCTCCGAAACGGCTGGAAGGATTTTAACGGAACTTTCACTAGCAGGTAGCTGATGTTTCAAGGAGTAACTTAGGCTACTTTTATTTATAACAAACTTTAGGGTTCCGCGACACTAAGGATGAAACTAAATCTACGCGGGTGAAACTGCGAGGCACAGCTAGTTGTGTAATAATAATTGAAGTGTTGTTTGTAATTTCAAATTAACAGCTTTTCACTAAATGCACTTGAAACTTAACTTAAATGAATCTGTCTATTTGTTCCGGCTAATCTACGAAACGGCTGGACCGATTTCAACGGGACTTTCACTGGCAGATAGCAGATGTTACAAGGAGCAACTTTTTTTAATCAATGTTATAAAATTATGTTTATGAAAAGAATTACTGAGTGTCTTGCCAGATTCTTGACAGCAAAAGCAACCTTCAGACTAAAGGTAGCATGTTTATCCTGTGAAAATCGTATCGTTCTGACGATTTGAAAGTACTTTGATTACTGAAAAAAATTGATTCTGCGAAATAAAGCCATGTGAAACCGTGGGCAACAGCTAGTCTGTCTAAATAAATAAAGACATCAAATGAAAACGAAAATGAAAAATATTTATTCAGTTTAGCCCCTGGTAAGGCTTATGAAGGTCGATAATTGACCCCTGGTTCGGAAACTAGCCTTCTGAGAAGAACTGGCAAGAAACTCAGTCAGGCATCATGTACATTTCATCGAAACAATATAAATCATCATACAAAAATCAAATTTGATAACAGGTATAAATATTCACAATATTGACAAATTGTCAAAAGGTCCCACTATACCACGGAGCCTTAAAACCTTAACTAGGACCTGCGAACCTAAATCAATCACAAATGACCCACCCTGTCTTGTTCTGTCATGTATCTAGTTCCCACGATCCCGTATCAACGAGCGCGGTCCCAATTCCACCGGAAATTAGTCCGTTTTGTGGACGTTTTTGGGCCGAGTCCCAGTTTCCGGTTCCACTAAGCCACATCCGCTGGTATAGATGACAGTTTGAATGATTGGGATCGCACAAAGTTGATTTGGTTTGTTCCCTTTCGATGTTTGGTTATACATTTTTGGGACACGCATTCTTTTCTAGGACACTCATATCTTATCTATCCATCCATATAGTCTATATAGATAAATTTGCTGTGTCCCGCGGTTTCACCCGCGTGGATTTAGTTTCATCCTTATTGTCAACCCCAATATTTTTAATAAATAAAAGTAGCTTAAGTTACTCCTTGAATCATCAGCTACCTGCCAGTGAAAGTCCCGTTAAAATCGGTTCAGCCGTTTCAAAGATTACCCGGAACAAACAGACAGACAGACAGAGATTTTTTTTTAAACTTGGGTTTTTAGTGTCAGTGTATACTTTCATATGTATTTAGTGAAAAGCTGTTATTTTAGAATTACAAATTACATTACACTAAGTGCATGTGAAAGTATATATTATTATGGTACATAGTACATAAAATACCGAGTGTATAATGATTTCTGACTAGCAAACCCGGCGAACTCCGTTTCGCGACCAGATGGCTTCGTGTGCGTTCTAGAGTTAAGCATCAGGAAGAAAAACCCGACTTATTTTTATACAGTGGATTTTTCCTGAATTTTCTTTGCTATAAACCTCACGGAGCCCGAGACCTTTCCAACAAATGCAAAACCGTGGAAATCGGTTCGTGCGTTCTAGAGTTATAGCGTTAGGAAGGAAAACCCGACTTATTTTCATATAGTAGATTACTGACAGTAATTACTGAGTTTCTTGCCAGGTTCTCCTCAGTAAAAGCAACCTCCCGAACCTGGCGGTAGCATGTATAATCCTGTGTAATTGTGTCATTCTGACGATTTGAAAGTACTTTGTATAAAGTCTAATCAAATATAAGATATATTTGAGTTTGAATTTGAGTTTCAAAGCTACCAACACTGAAACTCTTATTTATACTCTTAGTAGTTCACCTGGTGAACTTCGTATCACCTTTTCCTTAACTTATTATTTATGTTCTGATTCGTTTAAATCTTCCCTGAACTATCACAAATATAGCAAGATCAAAATTACGCAAATCGGACCAGCCATTGTTATGTTTTAGCGAACAGCATTAATTTTTTATATATATAGACTAACATCAGGTATCTTTCTTTCCAGTGCACCTGCAGTACGAAGACTCATCGCTGCGAGACTTCATCCTGCACTCCTTAGTCGGGAGCTTCATCAGGGGCAACTTCACCCCCCTGACCCCTTCAGAACGACCCTGTCCAGAAGACCCTCTACCCTACTTCTTGCCGAAACGGGAAGAACGGTCAAAGCATCGCAAGACGCCGAGACGCCAAAGTGATTTCCCTTTTCGGACAGAAAGTGAAGTTAGCTTCGACGGGTATTACTTTAGGCCCAAGTTTAGAAATGAAAGGGCAGTGTTCCGTCGGTATGCTAAGAGTCGGTTCAAAAGGCGGTTTCTGCCAGCTCGAGTGGTGACCGGTCCCCTGGGCAACAGGGACAGTGTCGTCTTGAAGTGGTCGCTGACTGACTCCATGCATCTGGATAGTGCGGAGACTAACGTCGTTTTTAGGTGAGTTTTTGTATTTTTTATTATAATGTCATAATATTGAAACGTCACTCAAACGTGGTGGCCGTGGTTTGAACAGCCGCCTGCTTCGCAAGCTACGCAAATTCGAATCCTAGTGGCCTGCAGCAATGATTTTTTCTAACAACTTATGTGCAGAGATTTCTAACCACGTGCTTTGAATTTTTCTAAAAACGTATATGTAGCGATGACACGCGCTTTACGTTGAATGAAAACATCCTGAGGAAACCTGCATATGTCTGAGAGGTAATTCAAAGACGTATGTATAGTGAGACGGCGATAGACTGACCATTAACCATCTGAGGTGAAAAGTGGGTGTTGTTATTACAACACCTCTGCCTACCCCTTCGGGGAATACAGACGTGATATACCCAGGTTTTTATTTCATGCAAACGTCAAATTATGAGGATGTTGAGATGGATGTGTGGCGTAACGAGATTAGACAAGGTGAGGAATGAGTATATAAGGGGAAGTCTGAAAGTAGCACCAGTGACTGAGAAGTTGAAGAATAAACATTTATCGTGGTATGGACATGTTATGCGGAGGGATGAGGAAAATGTTGCCAAAAAAGTTTTGTTTATGAATGTGGATGGTTACAAGGGGAAAGGAAGACCTAAAAAACGATGGATGGATTGTGTGAAGGATGATATGGCTAGAATGGGAGTGAATACAGATATGGCGGCTGATAGAGAGAAATGGAAGAGAAGAACACATTGCGCCGACCCCAAATAACATGGGATAAGGGCAGGAAGATGATGATGTCAAATTATGAGGCATAAAAGCCCATAGTACATTTTGTTTTCAAACGGCAATGTTTTTGTTCGTTACCCTTCGCGGGTCGGACTCACCCTTCGCCATTATCTTTACATCTTTACATATAAATAAAATTGAAGTGTCTGTTTGTAATTCCAAATAAGCAGCTTTTCTCTCAATCCATATCGAAGTAAATAGTGCATTGGAACTGTGTCCATGGGCTTACATTTCTCAAGTGATTTACTTTGTTTTTTAAAATTGTATAATATTTGTGTAAAGAGTAATTACTGAGTTTCTTGCCAGGTTCTTCTCAGTAAAAGCAACCTTCCAAACCTGGCGGTAGCATGTATAATCCTGTATAACCATGTCGTTCTGACGATTTGAAAGTACTTTGTAAAAAGTCTAATCGAATAAAGATATTTTTGACTTTGACTTTGACTTTGACTAATACGGTACTTGCATGAAAAAAACATTTTTAGGATATTTTCTCTGTCTGTTTGCTGTTCTAAGAAACGACTGGACCGACTTTAACGGAACGATCAATGGCAGATAACTGAGCTTACAAGGAGTAATTTTTCGTCCTTTTTTTTAGATAGATGCAGCTACTAAAGTCCTATGTATAATGTGAGATTAATTAGATGTGTATTAAATATTTATGTATTGTTATTATTATTGCTTTTTTCATTTCTAGTTTATTTGTACTTTAAAATAAGTAGGTGCATTACCTACTTATTTTCTCTCGGCACCACTCTAAGGTGTCTACCTGGAAGGCAATGCCCATGGCGTTAAGTCCGCCTATAATTTTGTGTATACGAAGTTTTAATAAATAAATAAAATAAAGGACACAGCTGAATCATTAGGCTTCCGCGGGTCACCCATGAAATAAACTAGTGCTGAGTGCAGCTGCTAACTCAAAGGTGACTGACTGACACAGTGATCTATCAACGCACAGCCCAAACCACTGGAAGGATCAGGCTGAAATTTGGCATCTAGGTAGATTTTATGACGTAGGCATCCGCTAAGAAGAGGATTTTGATTAATTCTACCACCAAAGGGATAAAAAAGGGGATGAAAGTTTGTGTAAAACTATATTTACGCGGGGCACAGTTACTTTTTCTATAAAATTCGCCCAACATTTACAATAACTTTTTTATAAGCCTTTGCAAGTAAAGTTTTTATATTTACAAAGTTAATCGCATCGAAGTACAAGTTGCAATTAAATTGAGACCGAATAGCTAAGAGTCTCTATAATTTCATTTGCTATATCACAAACGGATTAGAGGTCGATCCTCGAGCGATTCTCGTGCCATTTATCACTTTGTTCATTGTGTTTACACCAAAGTCTCCTTGAAAACATGACCCTCCTACACAGGACCCGAATAATTGAAAGTAAACACAGCTACAATATAAAATAGCAACAAATGGGCGGCTATACATAAATACACAGTGATAACGTGTGTCGAAATTTATTCAGAAACTAGCTGTGCCACGAGGTTTCACTCGCATAGATTTAGTTTCATCTTTATTGTCGCGGTACCATAAATAAAAGTTTCAGAGATTACCCGCAACAAACAGACATACGGACAGAGAAAAATTTTAATACTTGGTTTTTTAGTGTCAGTAGTATACTTTCATATGCATTTAATGAAAATATGTTATTTAGGAATTACAAACAGACACTTCAATTTTATTTATCTTTATAGATATAGATGTATAGATAATATTTGAACTCAGCTATGATATTACGTCATGTACATACAAACCTATTATGCTCCTGTATTCCCAGAAAGGGTAGGCAGAGGTGTTGTAACAACAACACCCACTTTACACCGATGATGATTAAGTGCCAATGTGACAGATGGTGAGTCTATCGCCGTCTCAGGCTCAGACATATGCAGATTTGCTCACGATTTTTTCCTTCACTGTAAAGCACGTGATGCACGTGGCACAAAGCATTGGTTGGTGGTAAAATACAATAAAAAAATAAAAAAAAATAGCCATACTCTTTTAAAGTTCGGCTTTAGGTACTATTAATTTTTGTCAGCCAAAAAGGTGCACCTAAAAAGTAAAGACCCTATACTTTGTGATAAACCTATATGGGAGCTGGCCTTCCGCATGCATTTATTTTGCGACACAATTTCCCCGAAAGGGTTGTTCGTGTCAAGCTGTGAATATTATCACGTGCCATAGAAATCACACTTTAATATTACACATAATTTTCATTCAACATTGTGCCCTTTCACTGTATTATTAGGACCCAAAGTCGTTTAACTTTAGCATAATGTTTATTTAACAATGACATATTTCTTCCAATATTACTATACAGAAGTTATTATGTAAATAAACTCTATTGTTAATAGTGTAAAGCTTAAAATACTTTGATTTATTATTGTCTAGCTGCGTAAATATTAGATTTTTATGCATTTTAAGAATGAAATTTTGTGTTTAGAGAATCTTTTTCTTCGTACAAAGAAAAAATATTCTTCGTATAAAACCGGGTAATGTAGAAAGGAATGTTCGTTCTTTTTACATTACTAGTTCCGATGGAAGTTATACTATTAGTAATAGTATGTACTAAGTTGACTGGCATTCTCGTCATACTTGTGAACAGGTGCTGCTTGTGGGGGCTGGTCATCTCAAGCTACGCATTATATAAGTACAACTACTAGACTTTTCTTCATGTTAATTTTTATCGACATTTGTGCATTGGAACTGTGTCCATGGGCTTACATTTCTCAAGTGATTTGTTTTGTTTTTTTTAAATTGTATAATATTTTTGAAAAGAGTAATTACTGAGTTTCTTGCCAGGTTCTTCTCAGTAAAAGCAACCTTCCGAACGGGTTTCCGAGGGGTTACCTCCACCTTACAGAAGATCACAGCCAAATAAGAGCCTTTGAGTAGTATTGTGCTTCTGTGGTGAGTTAGGTCGCCATTGCAGGGGCCTTACCATGAGCTCTTATTGCCATGATAGTTTCACTCATTTATGAGACACATGTTTATGACGTGTATACATCTGTCACTGTCGCACAACTGAATTATCATTGCAATAAGAGCTCATGGTTGGGCCCCAGCTCCCTATTCACTATCTCCGAGAATCATCAAAGAGAAAGACAGACAAATACTTTAAGACTAGAATATTTTTTTTTTTACCTAATCACAAATTTTGCACCGTTTTTTAACTCAATCTCAAAATTACGATTAGATTTTGAACCAAGTACTTTCAAATCGTTAGAATGACATGATTACATAGAATTATACATGCTACTTTTCGTAGTCTATACTCGCTATCGTCTCCGACAGTATTTGTATGACATATTTTAGTTCTTCACGTCACCGCTTGGAGGCGCTGTACAATTTCTCATACAAATATAAGGGAGAAACGCTAGCGAGTATATTACGAAAACGGTGGCAAACTCGTGTTATGTGTAAAGATATTTAGAAATCTGAGCATATGATAGCATAGCATAGTAGCCTATGTCCTTTCTCAGGGTCTAAAGATTGTCTGTGCCAAATTTCATCAAAATCGGTTGAGAGGTCTAAGCGGGAAAGCGTAACAGACAGACTGAGTTACTTTCGCATTTATAAGTAGGGATTTATTTGTTAAAAATTATATGATCTAGGTTACAAAAAAGGCACTCCACACCCATTTAATAATAAGCTCTATCTTCAGAATGTTAAGCTATAAATTTCCAGTTTACTTGAAGTATTTCACTCGAGACTGTTTCTAGAACGTGCTTGAAGGCACATTTAATCATTTCTACTTTAGAAGTAACTACCTTTTTGGCAAAATACTTTTATTTCATTTACAACCCTTACCGTTATTTACAAGGGGTTTACATTCGATAAATAATTGATTAACGTTCATACCTATGCATATAAATAAAGTTAAGGTGTCGGATTATATGTACAACTAAACAGATTTTTGCGGATAGCAGATGAAATTTTTTTATTTTTTATTTTTTTCTCTGTCTGTCTGCCTGTCTATTTGTTTCGGCTTATCAACGGGTGGGCCTTTTATTTTTTTTTTTTTTTTTTGACTAGGGTGAAACCGCCCTGGGAGAGGCAGGTCGGGGTACGTAGGATTTTTACCGCACTACCCCCCCGGGGGCCATCCTCAGTGCTCAGGGGGGACTCCGGGTTTCACTGGCAGATAGCTGGAGTTATGGAGGATACATACATACCAGTCAAAATCATGACCCTCCTTGCTTCGCCGTAGTCGGGTAAACGTCGCTTTGTATAAAAATCAGGTGATCAGCCACATCGGGTTGAATCGAGTGCCGACCCCAAATATATGGGATAGGGCCAGCAAGATGAGTCGGGAAAACATGGCGTAATTATGTTCGCAACCTTATAAAATAGCCTAAAATATCCGATCAAAACCTCCGAAGCGTCAACTAATAGACATGTAAACCCGGAATCTAATAAAGTGCCCAAAACAGATCCGAATGGGACTATGTGAGAGTTTACGATGTTTTTTTCATGTTCCCATAAAAGGTTCGCTCGCCTGGGAAATAAGTGAGCTGAAATGAGAATTGGTTCGTAAATAATACTTGTTAAGCGATACGTCACCTGTCAAGTGGAGACTGCCTTGCTTATGGTATTAGATTTAAATATCTTTATTTTTTTTAATGAATATATTTATTTTAATTCAATAAAAACTTAATTATATACACAAGTACTGAAAACTAATTAAAGGTAGAAAGCTTGTCCCAAGTCGGTGTCTCTCGGGATCGTGCCAAGAAGGCTGGCAGCATTGCCACGTTGAATAGCAATGCTGATTCTCTGAGCGAGAAAAGCCCCAGCTCTCTTGTCACGAGAGGCATCTACCAGACGACGTGCAAGCTCTTTGAAAAGCTGATGAGTCCGGACCCCAAGGCTCCAGAGTTTCAACCGCAAATTTTGAGTAGACTTCTTACAAATCCTGAGATTAGCGCATTCGTTGGCACTTAATATTAGTATAGATTAGCTGTGCCCCGCGGTTTCGCCCGCGTACAGTTAATTTCATGGGTGTCCCGCGGAGCCCTTATGCTATTTTTTTAAATAATAGTAGCCTATGTTACTCCTTGAACCATCAGCTATCTGCCAGTGAAAGTGAAATCGGTCCAGCCGTTTCGGATATTAGACTATTAGATAAATTTTAAAAATAGGTTTTTTCTTTTCAGTACCTACCGTCTATACTTTCATATGCATTTAGTGAAAAGCTGTTACTTTGGAATTACAAACAGACACTTAAATTTCATTAATCACTAACTGTGCCCCGCGGTTTCACCCGCGTAAATATAGTTTCATACAAACTTTCATCCCCTATTTTATCCCTTTGGGGGTGGAATTAATCAAAATCCTTTCTTAGCGGATGCCTACGTCATAACATCTACCTGCATGCCAAATTTCAGCCGGATCCGTCCAATCTTTTGAGCTGTACGTTGATAGATCACTATGTCAGTCAGTCAGTCAGTCACCTTTGAGTTATAGTCAAACTGTCAGTAATGACATTTATAAATGTGCATTTTATGAAATATTCTTTAGAAATAATTAAAGACTTTAAATGTTTTTCTGTCCTTTCAGAAAAACACAACCATAGTCTTTATTATATACATATATTTTATTATATACATAGTCTTTATACAGACTTTATTATATACTATAGATTTAAGTCTGTACAGTTGATTAGGATCAAAATGTATAGTGCCTGTCACGCGAGACCTCGATTACACGACATGGATTCAGTAACAAAGTAACAATGGTAAAGCCTTATTGAAGCCTCCATTGTGCCGGTAAAGCGGTGTGAATGCGTCACTTACTTCACTTTGTCTCAACGAACTTAGTTTAAAATATCGCTTGACGAAGATAAATGATCTTCTCTTCAGATACACACTGTCGTAGAGTGCGGGTAACAGGGGCCTTACCATGAGCTCTTATTTCCATGATAGTTTCACTCATTTATGAGACAGATGTATGTGACGTGCATACATCTGTCACCGTCGCACAACTGAATTACCATTGCAATAAGAGCTCATGGTTGGGCCCTAGGATTATTCGTCGATGTTTTCCAAAACCTACACAGTGATTTTGAACTCATGGGTAGCCTATTAAACTAGATTTGATTTAGAGCATCGGTTTATACAACGTTTTATCGGAAAATTACAGCCAAAGGCACTATTTACCAATGATTTTCAGACAAAACCACTTTTGACTGACCGTTATCTGTCTTACAATTAACGATTTTATGTCCCCATCATGAGTTATTTATGTTAGTAATAAAATCAGTCCAGTAGTCCTCATGTTTATTATTTTCAAACAATAATACAACGATCTTTACTCCGTATAATCTAAACAGATAATAACATTGAAGTGTCTGTTTGTAATTCCAAACTAACAGCTTTTTACTAAATGCATATGAAAGTATACACGGAACAGATACAAAAAAGCCATGTTTAAAAAAAATTCTCTGTCTGTCTGTTTGTTCCGGGTAATCTCTGAAACGGCTGGACCGATTTTAACGGGATTTTCACTGGCAGGTAGCTGATATATCAAGGAGTAACTTAGACTACTTTTATTTATTAAACATATTAGGGTTCCGCGACAATGAGGATGAAACTAAATCTACGTGGGTTAAATCGCAGGGCACAGCTAGTATTAAATATAAAAACCTGAATAGTTAGCAGAAACTAACCCGATTTTACATTTTTTTCAACCGACTTCAAAAAAGGAGGATGTTATCAATTCGCCTGTTAGTTTTTTTTCATGTTTTTATGAGTGTAATATTATAGTTATTAATACTAGGTAGCGTAATTGAGTTCAGATAAATTCAGAGTGATCAACTTAGGTTGATGATTTTAAAAATATTTTTTATTGGCAAGTTCGCCATCCATCCATTCCGTGTGTCCCATTCCGAAGGATTAATGTACGCGTAATTACCTTCAAACAATATTGTATCGCGAAATCCCTTCTCACAGGGTAGTGATCAATAACAGGTGATAAATAACGTTATTCAGCTATATTGCTGTTTCAATAGAAATCGTGTTCTGTAACAGGTAAAATTCAAAACCTATCAATATACAAGGGGCCTTACCATGAGCTCTTATTGCCATGATAGTTTCACTAATTTATGAGACAGATGTATGTGGCGTGTCTACATCTGTCGCTGTCGCACAGCTGAATTATCATTGCAATAACAGCTCATGGTTGGGCCCATGAGGTCTAACCATAAGCACTTATTGCCATCATAGTTCCCCTGTGTGACAGCGATAGACTTATACACGTCATATACATCTGTCTCATAATAAGAGATAAATATATGGCAAGAAGAGGTCATGGCAGCCCTGTTCTGATACGAGTAATAGCTCTTCCAATACGCTATTATTAAATAACAGGTATTTTTTCAGCTAAAGCAAACGGATATTTATTTATCTTAAAAATACCTGTTATTTTAATACTTACATATCGGTATTTACACTATAATAAAAACCAAAAGAGTAAAAGGTATATTATTGAAAATAATAATATATGTAATGAAAAAAGTATAATTTTAAACTTTTTAGTCAACTTTACTTAATTAATTCTTTATTCGCCAAATTATTTTTAGGTTGAAATAATTTTATTATTATAAAAGTTATCAGCTATTTCCTACACTATTTATCATCTTATATTTCTCCAAAAAAAAAGTAATTAGCTTTATGGTATCCTAAAATATCGGCACCTAATTTCGCACACCCTGTTTAGCCAGTAATGTTTTAACGAATAATGCAGCGTAAGGTATTAAGCGAGGCTCATTAATAAGTGTCAAGAGTGCCATGGCTGGTGTTTACGGTGGGGTCATAAATAAACTTGATTAAAGGCTCATATAAGGGTTACCTTAATCGGAAAGGGTACATTGATTTTTACCATGAAAATGGCTTAATTAATTTTGATATAATATTTTGGTTTGATTTAAGTAACTTAACGACTAAGGCGTGGTTGAACCATAGAAGTAGTGCCTATATCTATACAGATAAATAAAATTGAAGTGTCTGTTTGTAATTCCAAATTAACCGAGTCGCCTGCTACGCAAGCGAGGTAAGTTCGGATCCCAGCGGGGCCTGTACCAATGAGTTTTTCTAAAAACCTATGTGCACTTTTCACACCACGTGCTTACGGTGAAGGAAAACATCGTGAGGAAATCTACATATGTCTGAGAAGTAATTCAAAGACGTATCGTGCCGATATTGTGTATTGAAAACTGTTATTGCGCGATTAAGGTTCTCGTGTATTTGTACTCAAACTTCGCAAATAGGGAGTAGCGCCATCTATGTAGCAAGTGGAGAAACGCAGCCTCACACTTTTTGATCGTACATTTTGAAGACTAAAAATGTATATAGAATAAATACAAAATAATTGCGTAAGTATTATTTTGTTTAAATTTGTCTTCTTTTTTGTTTATGAATGAAAATGATTGAGATTATAAAGATAACAGCTATACCCCGCAGTTTCACCCGCGTAGATTCGGAACCCTAATATGTTTTCTAAATAGCCTAAAACACTTCTTGAAACATCAGCTACCTGCCAGTGAAAGTCCCGTTAAAATCCATCCTGTTTAGGCGTAATGCCGTGACCAAGGGAAATGGGGATTAATTTTTATATATAAAAAGATATCGGTACAGCATGTCATAATCTGCGGGTCGCTGCTCATGCCGTATGTTTTACCCTTACGTACGTTACCCTTGACATAGTATCGTGACCCTTGGGGGTGGGGCCCTTTAGTGAACAGCTGCAGGAGAATTTAGGCCCAAAGCATACTATAAATATAAGTTTTTTGTAAGCAGTACGGAATTTAGATATTATAATTAAGACAAATAGCTGTGTTCAAGGTCGTCGCCATTAAATAATAGAAGAAGTGATAGCCCTGGGGCCCAACCACGAGCTCTTATTGCAATGATAATTCAGTTGTGCGACAGTGACAGATGTATGCACGTCACATACATGTCTCATAAATGAGTGAAACTATCATGGCAATAAGAGCTCATGGTAAGGCCCCCAAGACATGTAACGGTGGAAGAATAAAATATAGCCGTTATCGAAAAACCTATTTCTACAATCCATCCTTGTAATCGCATAGGTTGTCCAAACTTGCTGATTTATACAGCTGATACCGGGGCCAGTCTTGTTATTCACTAAGGTTTCTCAGCGTCGCAGTCGGCGTCGAGTGTCGGTTTTAAAAATACTAAATTGAACCTTATCCTCTATGTTTTATGTATCAACTAGCTGTGCCCCGCGGTTTAACCCGCGTAGATTTAGTTTCATGCTTCATGTCGCGGAACACTTATATTTTTACTAAATAAATGTAGCCTACGTTACTTATTGAAACATTAGCTACCTGCCAGTAAAAGTTCCGTTAAAATCGGTCCAGCCGTTAGAGATTACCCGGAACAAACAGACAGACTGAGAAAATTTATAAAACTTGTTTTTTCAATGTCGGTAGCGTGTATACTTTCATATGCATTTGGTGAAAAGCTGTTATTTTGGAATGACAAACAGACACTTCAATTTTATTTATCTGTATAGATATAGATGTATAGATTTCCTATGGATGAAACCAACGCTCGTCGTCGAGTTCTACGCTGAGAGACCTTAGTGAATAACGCGGCTGTTATTGATGGGCCAAATTTTCACTCACTCAATGTAACTACCCGGACTATTATCGAACTTTGAAAATGTTCAGATTAACGTACGCAGACTTACTTAGGCGCGATGAAAGGACATAGTATTTTATTCGGGGCATTTTAAATCTATATATATAAAAATGAATCCTCACTTCTCTTGGTCACGGCATCACGGGTGAACGGCGGGACCAATTTCGATAATATTTTTTTTGTTGTGTTCGTTATTGTCAGGAGATGGTACTTATGAAAAAAAAACTAAGAAAATTTGCCTGGAAAATTTGAAAATTTAAGAATACTAACCACCATATAAAATTTATTTCTTCTTAAATCTAACCATAGCTTTGGACAATAAAAACTTTTTGCTGTAACCTTATGACGTTTGACATAGAATTGACAGAACACGTGCTGCATTCTCATAATTAAGACAGGGCAACGTCTGTCGGGTCAGCTAGTTTATTTATATCCATATCTATACAGATAAATATATTAAAGTGTCTGTTTGTGATTCCAAGTTAACAGCTTTTCAATAAATCCTCTATGAAAGTAAATACTTAGTTAAAATCTCTCCGTTTTCTGACTTTTGTTTGTTTCGGTTTATCTCTGAAACGGCTGCACCGATTTTAATGGGACTTTCCCTGGCAGATAGCTAATATTACAAGGATTACTTCTTAGGTTACTTTTGATTAAAAAAACATTAGGGTTAAGCGAGCCACCTATGAAATTAAGTCTACGCGGGTAAAAGCGCGGAGCACGACTTGATAATTTATTATTTAATTAAATCAGGTAATATTTTATATAGTTTCATTTTAAATATCTAATATATGTATGGATTCTCTCAAACTCGGTGACAACGTAAATTATTTACTGAGTAAGGCACCTTTGAATGTCAATAAATGCCACCGGTTTGGTAACTAGCCTTCTGAAAACAGCTGAGAAACTCTGCACGTTTAGCATTGAAAATTTAACGCACGACCCAAAAAATCTTCAAAAACCTACTCTTTAACACCCGAAGAAGATTTATATAAAACAGCTTATATTACAAGTCAAAGTCAAAAATATCTTTATTCGATAAGACTTTATACAAAGCACTTTCAAATCGTCAGAATGACACAATTTACAGGATTATACATGCTACCGCCAGGTTCGGAAGGTTGCTTTTACTGAGAAGAGCCTGGCAAGAAACTCGGTAATTACTCTTTTCAAAAATATTATACAATTTAAAAAAAAACCAAAATAAATCACTTGAGAAATGTAAGCCCATGGACACAGTTCCAGTGCACAGATGTCGATAAAAATTAACATAAAGAAAAGTCTAGTAGTTCTATTTATATCTAAATGCGTAGCTTGATATGACCAACAAAAGTGCCCTTTGAACTAAAAGTATAATAAAATACCTTTTCGGTCGTTAGCGCCTCCAATATCGAAGTCGCGCAATCAAAAAGTCAATTTGAAACAAAAAATCCAAGTAAAATAATTCTTTCCAAATTTCCCTTTCCCACGGCACTTTGCTGGGATATTGGAAAATCACTTTCCTCTTGGTTTACTCATGGAAATCTGAACCGTGACACGTGGCCGGAATTCTTATCAAACGGTTTTCTTTAACGGCGGAATTATTTTGTAACCCGTTTTGGTTTTGTAATTTACACGGCCAGTTTGCATGTATGCTTATAATCTATACCGATAAATTTAATTGACCTGTCTGTTTGTGATTACAAATTAAAAGTTTTTTACTAAATGCGTATGAAAGTATATGCGGTACTCACAAAAAAATGTATGGACCGATTTTAACGGGATTTTCTCTGGCAGATAGCTTATGCTACAAGGAGTAAGTTAGGTTACTTTTATATACTATATAAAATATAAGGGTCCCGCGGGCCACCCATTAAATTAAGTCTACGCGAGTGAAACTGCGGGGCACAGCTTGTCTATACTAATATTATAATAAAGAGAAAATATTTCTTTGTTTGTTTGTGTGTAGGCTTCGAAACTACTATACAGATATTATCTATTTTTTAATTTAACGTGTCAGAGGGTGAGTCCATCGCCGTCTCAGGCACTATACATACGTCTTTGAATTA
This sequence comes from Watsonalla cultraria, assembly GCA_964035505.1. NCBI lineage: Eukaryota > Metazoa > Arthropoda > Insecta > Lepidoptera > Drepanidae > Watsonalla > Watsonalla cultraria. Next base: position 10,333,476 of record OZ037723.1, read on the forward strand.
TTTCTCAGACATATGCAGTTTTCCTCACGATGTTTTCCTTCACCGTAAAGCACGTGGTGTGAAATCACTGCACATATGTTTTTAAAAAACTCAGTGGTACAGGCCCCGCTGAGGCCTTGCGTCGCTTGCGTAGCAGGCGATAGCTCAACCCCAAGGCCACCACTAATAACTTTTGTTATCAGTCGATGACTGCACTCGTGTTCACAGATTGGGCACAAAAATAGTATTATTTTCACGCCAACCGTGGTGGCCTTGGGGTTAGAACAGTCGCCGGCTACGCAAGCGACGCAAGATCGAATCCCAGTGGTGCCTGGGGGCCTACTCGCTTTCTCCGAAAAACGAAGCTTCGGCCGAAAGTTCGCAAAGTTCCTGCCACGGTTATTATTCGTTCTAAAATTACGTCCGAACGAGGTCTGCTAGAAAATTATTTGATGTTTATATTTTCTAAACCAACTTTAATTAAATTATTAGACGAAGAAAAATTTGAGTATGATAAAAACAAAGCGATAATGAAACTACGTTTAATTTTCGTTCGTTCACGAAGTTTCGTTTTCGGAGAAAGAGAGTAGACCCCTGTACCAATGAGTTTTTCGAGCATATGAATGTATGTATGTGTATGTGAACATTCCTATCTAAAATTTCACGCTTGCCCTCACCACTTAATCTTACCAAACAAGTTCCGCTAAAAACACGTTTCTTAATCCAACAAACAGAAGAAGCATATTTTATTGAGACCTCGCAGTATTACGTAATCTGTAAAAACATAGTCCTATCGTCCCGCCCACGAAGCCTACAAATGCCAAGGGTGAAATGAACTCTATTGAATAGGAAATAAAGGTGGTAAAGTCTTATCGTCGCGGTAATAACTCAAGATTGTTTTATTTTGCCTCGTTATTTTTTAAAAGTAAAAGCATTTTGCCTAAATCGGCTTATTACGGTTCATCGGTTTGAAAAAATGTCTTTGGTGTCGGCGGTGAAATGTTTTTTTTATTTTCATCCCCTTAGAGGCAGAGTTTTTGAAGACTCTTTCTAAGTAGACAGCTAGGTACTCCTTACAAAGCACACAAACCTCCAAATTTCATCTCATATATAAAATTCTCTTGTTTGTTGTTGTTGGTGTTTGTCACCAATCTCCTCCGAAACGAGTTAACTGATTTGAACGAAATTTTCCATAAAAATATATGTAAAACAACGTTTGTCGAGCACAGCTACTCTCTATATAATTCAGTCAGGTTTTTGACATGAATGTTTAGATAGTTTGTTCTCCCTCTACCATCACGTGCTCACTATTTATTAGACAACAGTGATAATTTAAAAAAAAAATTTTTTTAATTATATATTTTTTGCAGCATTAGAAACCCAATTTTGCAAAATTTTGCTAAATTCTGTAAACTAACAGCGTGTAACATTAGTTCGTTAACGTCCCCGCGGATGTCAAAGCACTTAGTTGATTGAAAAGGTCATCAAAGTACCTTGAATTAATTAAATTAAACTTACCCACCCTGTAGAGTGATTATACAATTAATTATGCAATACGGTCGTCACTAATTTTATGTCAAAGGTACGCGTAAATATTTAGCAATCGCAACATTATGATTGAAATTAATAGACAAGTGTTATGAATGTCACACAGAAACGTGCTGGCAGAATTGTCGACGATCCCGATCTCAAGATCCCGGTTAGAGACTAAAGTCTGAAAAAAATTTAATAAAAAATATTTATATTCCCTGTATGGTATTGCGAGTGACCATAGACTGCGGTAACTACTTACCATCAGATGGGCCACGTACTTGTTTGCCATATTAGTGTTATATTAAATGTGATCTGTCTGTTGTCAGATTGCGAACATATTAAATATCAAAATTTTATCATAAATCTGTAATGATTAAATTTTTATTTCGTTTTAGTTATTCTACTTACTATTTCTCCTACTCGACTCGATGTATCTGTGTATCACAAATCTTCACAGAAAATAGCAAAAGGCAAATTCTCAGAAAATACAACAAAATCATGTCAGGGCATAAAATTTTCTATATTTCCAACCCAATATTAGATCGCTAATGGCCTCCAATGTTACTCAGTGTTCTACTCAATGCTAAAGTACCAAATTATCCACAAAAACGCACAATAATCATGAAAGAATTACCATAATTTTCATGGAAAATAAACGGAATAGAAAACACAACTCGTAGAATCATGATTGATAATAGACTAGGCGGTGTTGGGTCACAGTAAATAATGATTCGCAGTACCTTAGATATAGGTGCCGTCACGAATTTTAAGCGCTGGTCTTTAGTTTCTGGCAACTTCATGATAGTATAAATATACCTTAGCATATATATACATACCTAATTTTTTTAATACTTGCTGCTAAACGATCATCTTCATGGTCCAACCTGAAAGAGTTGGCAACTCCTGCAGCCAAACCGGCTCTGCACGTAGTAAATTACTGTAGACCAAGTCGCGGAGGCCGAGAGGAGGCTATGGATGCTGGGCACGATCAAATTCTCATCATCATCAAATGCGTCCCAGGATATCCAGTACTTAATGATGATAATGTCCACAGAAGTGACGGAACGGTCGGAGCAAGCCTGCATGAATGCTAATCGTAGTAGTAAAATAGTCATTTTATTAGTCCGTCTCTGTCGGTCTGTATGTTCACAGAGCGCGAACAAAATACACGCCCAGCTATCCCCACTTATTTCGCTGAGCGCTCATAATTCTTGACTTCAACTGTACAGAGTAATAATACAAGAGAGCTTACTCTTGCAGCGTCTAGCAATTCTCTTCAATTTATATGATGCAAACAAATGAAATTGCAGTTTAACTACTGTATATACATTATATTGTGCACTATGATAGTGGTTTGTACATAATGTATGTTGTGTATAGGTATTATTATGGCGGAAGCACGCTTCATGTGCTTCCCAATCAATATTCAGGTACTGTATTAAAGTTAGCGGCAATTTGAGCCTCGTTTGCACTTACTTGCTAAATTTCAATAGACAGAGCTTGGTTGACTTGAGACAAGTGACAAAATTAATCATATAATGGTTGTTTGTGTTTAGTATTGCAGTCATACAAATTTGAAAACAATTAATAGTGACTGGATACCTTTAAGGTGACGTAATGATCACGTTCTAAAATATTTAAAAATATTATTATTTCTAAAAACCGTTGTGAAACGCTAGATATAATCTCCAATTACCACTAAACCTTACCTAAGTGCAAAAGTCATCTTAAAAGTTTTAAGAGCTAAGTTAAGTTCTTAAGTTTTCTTCCCGATATGCATCTCGTTGCTGTGCATAGCTCACACTAATCCAGCTGTTAGTGTCCACGTTTTGAATCCGTAGGTCATCACGGGTTATCAAGGACGTTGATTGAGTACTGGTCAAGGGCAATCTTTTTGATTTGCAGAATCATCAAAGAGGCCGATACCTATCTGCGAAAACTGAGGGTTGTAAATTTTAAATCATGTAACGTTTACTTTATTATAGCTGTTTGTTTTCCATATAAATAAAATACTTGCCAATGCTACCCAGCGTAAACCTTACATAGGTTTAGGCTGTTCAGCTGAGTTTCAGTTCTTCTCAGAAGGCTAGTTTCCGAAGCGGTGGTAAATTTTCGACGTTTATAAGTGCCTTACCACATCCCAAAGTGAATAAATCATTTTCATTTTCAGAATTGACATAATTTGTTCCTTACCATAAGTTCTCTGTCGAAGTTAGTGAGCTCTTTGGTCTTCCTTACTTAAAACAGAATGGAATGTGGATCGACTCAACGTAGGCAAATTAGATAAGCCGTTCTGTCTGAGTACAGGCAAACCAAAAGGTGCTAAGGTGCATGTTATATATACCGTTTGGAAGATCCTATACGGGCTTATGTAACGTTTTGCATTTTGTATTACATATAATTGAATTGTTTATTTACGAAATAAATAAAAACTAAACAGTAAAGTGAGTGCAAACGGTGCACAAAGCCAAGGTCCACGGCAGTTCACAACTCATCGATCACGTGGCCACTCACACACCCTATCAACATTGATACTCCGACTTACTTCATTATTCATTTGGCACTTAATACTTTTGTATTCCGTTCTTTTGTTTGTCAAGAGGGATTATAGGGCATAGGGGGGTTTCCCGTTCGATATTTTGAGTTTAACTCCAAAAGGGATTTTGTTACCATCACTCTCTGAGAAATAATTATTAAATCTAAGGTATGATGGAGACCGTGGTTCCGCTACCTCGCATCGGTCTCGCCTAATTTGAAAACCCCCTGGCTATACTTTGTTTTTCGCTCACAAATTAACTACCACACAACCCTTAAATGTTAGAAATAAGTCATCATAAACATTATCTATACAGATAAATAAAATTTAAGTGTCTGTTTGTAATTCCAAAATAAAAATAAATCACTAAATGTATATGAAAGTATACACGCTACTGACACTAAAAAACCAAGTTTTTCTTTGTCTGTCTGTCTGTCTGTCTGTTTGTTCAGGGTAATCTCTGAAACGGCTGGACCGATTTTCACGGGATTTTCACTGACAGGTGGCTGATGTTTCAAGGAGTAACTTAGGCTACTTTTATTTATTAATAATATTAGGGTTCCGCGACAGGGCGCATGAAACTAAATCTACGCGGGTGAAACCGCAGGGCACAGCTAGTTTGAACTAAATTAAGCTCATTAGTTACCATTATTTTGTGTAATTCTAAGATATAGTATTTTCTAGCTGTACTAGCTGTGTCCCGTGGTTTCACCCGCGTAGATTAGTTAGATACAAGTAGATTAATAAAAGTAAAACTAAGTTACTCCTTGAAACATCAGCAACCTGCCAGTGGAAGTCCCGTTAAAATCGGTCCAGGCGTTTCAGAGATTACCCGGAACAAACAAGCAGGCAGACAGACTGGGAATAAATTATAACTTGGTTTTTAGTGTCCGTATCGTGTATACATTTAGTGAAAAGCTGTTGTTATAGAATTACAAACAGACACTTCAATTTTATTTATATTGCCAAAAAAATATCGATAAAATTACTTTACTTGCTGATAATTATAAATGTTTTACCAGTATTAAATGATGTTTTCCATTGTTGCAGGTTACGCTATAGGAAGTCAACGAGTACCACCCTGTATCAAGTGTTCTTTACTAAAATACTAAGACTGGGTGAGTAGTTTTATTTAAATCTTTACTGAAATAAAATGTGTTAATTATATTAGTTTTTATTTTATTTAATTTATCACGACGTTTTGATCAAGTTGCATTGGTCGTGGTTAGCTCGTAAAGTAAATTAAGTATAACTAGCTGTGCCCCGCGGTTTCACCCGCGTAGATTTAGTTTCATGCTTCATGTCGCGGAACCCTAATACTTTTAATAAATAAAAGTAGCCTAAGTTACTCCTTGAAACATCAGCTACCTGCCAGTGAAAGTCCCGTTAAAATCGGTCCAGCCGTTTCAGAGATTACCCGGAACAAACAGACAGACAGACAGACGGACAGACAGACAGACAGAGAAAAATTTTAAAACTTGGTTTTTCAGTGTCAGAAGCGTGTTCCATTATTTAATTCCAAATTAACAGCTTTTCACTAAATGCATATGAAAGTGTACACGCCACTGACACCGAAAAACCAAGTTTTAAAAATTTTCTCTGTCTGACTGTCTGTTTGTTCTGGGTAATCTCCAAAACGGCTGAACCGATTTTAGCTGGACTTTCATTGGCAGGTAGCTGATGCTTCAAGGAGTAACTTAGGCTAATTTTATTTATTAAAAATATGAGAGTACCGCGACAATAAGGATGAAACTAAATCTACACGGGTGAAAACGCGAGGCTCAGCTAGTCCTGAATAAAATCAAGTAATTCTGTTGATTTGAGTGTACTTCTTTGTTAAAAGTCTAATTAAATAATTATGTTCGGAGTTTGAGATGTTAATCCTATTCCAAGTGACTATTCCACGTGTACAAAGTCGCGGTCAGGGGCCCAACCATGAGCTCTTATTGCAATGATAATTCAGTTGTGCGAAAGTGACAGATGTATGCACGTCAGATACATCTGTCTCATAAATGAGTGAAACTATCATGGTAAGGCCCCAGAAACTAATTTAAAAAACAATCTAACTATTACACTACAATGTTACAAGGTAGCATTATTTCCAAAACAAAAGTCGAACAAGTCATCAGAACACAAATAAGAGAACATAATGTCGGGACATAAAAGTTTATCTTATCGCGAACTAACGGGCTGAATCACATTATGGCTACTCCAACGTTATAGGTTGACAACCCTGCAATGATGTAGAACCTCCATTACACTACTTTAATGTTGGACCAACCCTCAACTAATCAAGTATCTAATACCTGTATCTATATTTATATCTATGCAGATAAATACGATTGAAGTGTCTGTTTGTAATTCAAAATTAACAGCTTTTTACTAAACGTTTATGAAAGTAAGCTGTGCCCCCCGGTTTCACACGCGTAGAGTTAATTTCAAGGGAATCCTGCGGAACACTTATGTATTTTAAAAATTAAAAGTAGCCTATGTTACTCCTTGTAACATTAGCTACCTTCCAGTGAATGTCCCGTTAAAATTGACATTTGTGCTTTGGAACTGTGTCCATGGGCTTACATTTCTCAAGTGATTTACTTTGTTTTTAAAAATTGTATAATATTTTTAAAAGAGTAATTACTGAGTTTCTTGCCAGGTTCTTCTCAGTAAAAACAACCTTCCGAACCTGGCAGTAGCATATATAATCCATGTCGTTCTGACGATTTGAAAGTACTTTGTAAAAAGTCTAATCGAATAAAGATATTTTTGACTTTGACTTTGACTTTGAAAATCTGTCTAGCCGTTTTCGCGTCACTTCAATTTTATTTATCTGTATAGATATAGTGATTATGATATAAAAGGCTTAAGAGAGTCTGACAATTGGCTTCACCGACCTAACCCAGACCTAAACTGACCCAGATCACCGATTTCGTCTTAAAAGGGGCTGCGAAAGTCAGATGGCAATCACCCATAGGTGAATTAGGCTACATTTATTTAACCATGATATTAATCTACGCTGGTGAAAACCGCAGGACACAGCTAGTAGAAAAATAGATAAATAAATATATCACGAAGTTATCAACTAACAGGACGAAGACAACACAACAACACTTCACTTTATCCTCTATCTTAAGATTCTCACGTAGTTTCCTAGTTATGAGCAAACTATGGTAAAGTTTGTCCACGTGTGGTTGAAGATTTGGTGGAGAGACACGGTTCGTGGCGTAAGGGAACTTTGTTGTCATTGTTTTTGTTTACAAGGTGAAAATGTAGTGTTACGGATACGACACGCGTCTTTACAAAGATATCATCTTCCTGGCCTTACCCTATTGTTGAAGTGGCCATGCATTGTGTTTCACTGCCGGTGGTTAGCAAGTTTGCCTGACGATCTCGAGGTTCCCGGGTCGAGTAAAAAATTGATATTGGGTTTTTCTGTCAAGAAATTCACAATAAATGCCCGGAGTTTTGAAGTTGGCGGTGTTTACATCCCCGTGCCTTGGAAAGCTCGTTAAGCCGTTGCTACTACGCCTGATCTCTATCAGGTCGTCTCAGATTGCCGTCCCATCGGACTATGAGAGTGAGGGAATAAAGAGTGCACCTGTGTTTGCACACACTTGTGCACTATAATATCTTCTGCGCAGTTAGCTAATGATAATTCGTTGAGATAAGCCGCCGTGACCGAAATTCGGTAGGAGACCATTATTATTATTGTGTTTAAATACTGTTCCCTGACGATGAGGCATGATTTGTCTGTTTTAACCGACTTCATAAAAAGGCGGAGGTTATCAATTCGACTGTATGTTTTTTGTTACAAAAAATTAAGAGCTAAAAAAGAATAGATTAAACTCAAACTGCAAATACGTCCAGCTCCTTTTAAATTCATATCACAAAAAGAAATGGAACTACTTTCAATCCAAAAACTATCTTAGTCTATGTTTCGTAATAAGGGAGGCAGAGTTTAGTTAGCCGTTCTAATTTGAACAGTCGGCTACACGCCAGTGACGCGAGTTCGATTCCCAGCAGTCTGTGTTTTTAGTTCACCATTTTTTCGCCTGTAGAGGGCGCCATATCAAATTTTATGTGGTCTTATATAGCCTATAACCAGCGGACAATCAATTCGTATCTAATGATACCTCATTTGTCAAATTATGAGAAATAGTTTTGGAGCTCAGATGAACATACATACATACCAGTAAAAACAAAACCCACCTTTCTGCTTCGCCGTAATTGGGTAAACTGGCTGATACAAACAGGCAGGCGCCTACGTAAACCACACCAGCACCAAAACTAGCCATTGATAAAAGTAAATCCATAAACACGATACAAATTCCATGAGTAACTCGTCACGTGCAAGGTTCTAATGGCTCAATCGCTCCTAGTTGGGACTTGAGACAACAATGTTAGACGTCGAGATAAATACGTTGCTACTTTATTTCTCCGAGAACTTAAGAGAGCTATAGAGGCATGCATTCCATACAAACGTAATATTGAATCGCCATTGTACTGTTTCCATGTTTTACCTCCTCAAGATATATCGGCTCCCTGCCATACACGCCACCACATCCGCTATCTTCTGCGTCCCGTGAGTAAGTGAACGAGTGGGTGATGCGTTCCGCACCCCCATGACGTCACGTCATAATGTGTGGCGTGTATGCACGAGACGACAGAATCATTCTTATTACTTACATACACTACAGCCATTGTAGTCGAGCTGTTTGAAAATGAACATGAAAAATATTTGTTCAGTTTAGGCCAAGGCGCTTATGAATGTCGAGAATTTACCACCGGTTCGGAAACTAGACTTCTAAGAAGAACCGGCAGGAAACTCAGTTTATTAATCGTTATCTTTGTTAAGGAGTAAGTGTTACATCGCACACATTTCACCGAAGATGGTTCTCAGATGTTTTCCTTCACCATAAAGCACGTGGTGTGTAATTACTGTACAAAATTTTTTAGAAAAACTTATTGATTCGAACTTACGTCGCTTGCGTACCAGGCGACTGCTCAAGCCCCACCACGGCTGTCGTGATTTAAAAATCATGTTTATAGAAAAACTCATTGGTACAGGGCCTCTGTGTCAGTGTGTCATTTCAAACCGAAGCGTATATTTAAAGTAAAAAATGTATAGTTTCCTGCCGGTTCTTCTCAGAAGGCTTGCCAGAGCCTAAGCTGAATAAATCATTTTCATTTTCATTTTCAAAAACTATGGACTTGAGCCTCCGTAGCTGGTATAACGAAATACAAATGCTTTCGGTTTTACATTAGTATGGAAAGCCTGCTTTCAGGCCTCTTAAGGCTTACAGCTGTCTCGGGGGTGACAAGTAAAGTCTTATCGAGTATTTGTACGTGTGGGAAGGGTGTTTGGATGTCGACAGGTTTTGTATTGTCTCTATTCATTCTTGTATTATTTCCCTCCTAGTCTGATCTTTTGTTATTTAAGGTCGCAATATAGTTTTATCTATCAATTGTCATTTTACTATTACTTCTAAATATATATAACTCTAAGCTGACTGACTGACTGACTGACATAGTGATCTATTAACGCACAGCCAAAACCACTGGACGGATCGGGCTGAAATTTGGCATGCAGGTAGATGTTATGACGTAGGCATCCGCTAGGATTTTGATTAATTCTACCCCCAAGGGGATAAAATAGGGGATGAAAGTTTGTATGAAACTAAATTTACGCGGGTGAAACCGCGGGGCACAGCTAGTTGTTCTATAAAACAGAGCCTGCAAGGAACGCAAGTTCGAATCCCAGTGAGGCCTAGTATAATGAATTTTCTGTCAGCTTAACGTGCTCCAAGGCGAAGGGAACTCTTTAGCTTGATTCACAAACAAATTATATTTGAACAAAATTGTTCCTTCAAAAAGAATGCCATTTCACAAATTAAATATTAGCCAGAATATTATCATGATAAAGAATATCGTGGAATAATATTTTCAGTAGCAAAAGCTTTTAAGATCATCAGTGCCATTGTTTGGTTCGACAGCCCTAAAGGGACAAGTAGCAACTAGAAAACGTTGGTTTTTAAGCCAATTTTCTATAAGACGTCAACATCTAAGTACAAGTCATCTATACAGTTGAATAAAATTGAAGTGTCTGTTTGTAATTCCAAAATAACAGCTTTTCACTAAATGCATATGAAAGTATACACGATACTGACATAAAAAAATATTTTTCTACGTCTGTCTGTCGGTTTGGCCAAAATGGCTGGACTGATTTTAAAAGGAGTTTCACTGGCAGGTCTCTAATGTTACAATGAGTAACATAGGCTACTTTTATTAAAAAACTAGCTGTGCCCTGCGGTTTCACCCGCGTAGATTTAGTTTTATCCTTATTGTCGCGGAACCCTAATATTTTTGATAAATAAAAGCCTAAGTTTCTCCTTGAAACATCAGCTACCTACCAGTGAAAGTCCCGTTAAAATCCGTCCCGCCGTTTCAGAGATTACCCGGAACAAACAGACAGACAGACAGAGAAAAATTTAAAACTTGGTTTTTTTGTGTCAGTGAAAAGCTGTTATTTTGGAATTACAAATAGACACTTCAATTGTATTTATCTGTAATTTTATTGATATGGTCAACTTTGAACATCAATTACTCGAAAACGGAGGAAGTTATTTTTGTAATAATAATTTTAATTGCTTCCTAAAATTAGACCCTATCACATATTTTAAGAGCTGTCCCGGTTTCCCCGACATACTGTATAACAACCGTAAAACATTATAAAAAAAAAGATCCGATTTCAGTTAAAAAATAATGAGTCAAATTAGAGAGATATAAAATGTTTTGCAATTAATTGATTACTTTCTTACGCGTCTCCGCCGAATATTTGTGTGAGAAATTGTACAGCGCCTCCAAGCGGTGACGTGAAGAACTAAAACATGTCATACAAATATTGTCGGAGACGCTAGCGAGTGTAGATTAGGAAAACGGTGGCAAACTCGTGATAGGGGTACTGTTCCTCTTAAACTTTCCAACCCAAGCCTTGCCCAATGTTCACTTACAACGTGCGTTGTTTTTATGCGTGTGTGTGTATGTAGTTCAGACAATGTACACCAGTTGCATCGCTCCACTATTGTACATTGTTAACAAGAGATCCAGCGATGTAGCAACACTCAAGCGCTGCGAAATTGCTCGTTAACCTCAACAGCTTAAAGTGCTTTTTGTTATGAAATGTTGTGATTTTGTTGCATCGTCCCGCGTGCCCGGGGATATAGAGAAAAGTGCATGCGCTTACAAAGTATTCACGAGGTTAATAGGATTGAAGATAAAATGCCCCTTTAAGTGCTTCTCTGTATTTTTCTATAGTATATAGTGAGCTGTGGTCGTGGGGTTAAAGTTACGCAAGCGACGCAATCTCGAATCCCAGCGGGGCCTGTACCAATGAGTTTTTCAAAAAACTTATGTGCAGTGATTTCACACCATGAGCTTTACGGTGAAGGAAAACATCGTGAAGAAACTGTCTGACAAGTACTTTAAAGACGTATGTATAGTGCCTGAGACGGTGAAAGATGAATGTTGTTATTACAACACCTCTGCTGGTTTTGGGGAATATAGGCGGGAGCGTATGTATGTAATGCATAGGTGTCAAAGCGTTTAGTCCGCAAGTAAGCGATCAGGGTAACCGCAACCAACTGCCATTAATTACATTGGAAACCATAAAATGGGCTAATGAAATCACTGTGCCAACATTTATTTTGTCATTATGTTGACACATTGATTTCATTCTGTAAAAGTTAGACAACGCGCGAGTGACACTTGTCATTACAAACATTTATAAGCCGTAATCGCACCAACAAGCGACTGTACGCATTTTAACACTTTAGTACTAGAATAGATAAAACCCACTCCTAAAAGACCGTCTTATAAATCTCTCTGTTCCAGAATGTGCTATACACCTCCGTGCGGCTCGGTCAGGTCGCGTCCACTCCGGCCACCTACCTCGGACCCACGGCTGCCGGCTGATCCTCCCCACACCATCAGCGAAACACGCCTTTCTGCTAGAGCTGCATAAGTTGAATGTCCCTTGCAGCTCTGGCTTCATCAGATTTGCACCCAACACGCCGTCTCTTTGCGGGAAGTTGGAGCAAATACCCTTTCAGAATAGAAGGTTTCTATACTTAGGTAAGTTGACAAAAACCTCTTTTAATTACCTTGATGTGGCACAGCTGCAATGACGCCAGCGAAGCTAACTCAAACTGAAGCTAGTAGTTGAATGGGTGACCTCCCGAGTTCCTTCTGTAAAGAGTAAGTCAAAGATTGTCCCTTACTAAAAGAAATGTGCCCACGCCTTCCCAGGAGGGTCCCCGTAGGCGAAATCAGAGGTGTTGTAATAACAACACCCTCTTTTCACCGAAGACGATTCCATCGCCGTCTCAGACACTATACATGTCTTTGAATACCTCTCAGACATATGCAGGTTTACTCACAATTTTTTACTTTGATCATTACTTGACTGTTAAAAAGAGTATATTCTCTTTTTAACAGTAATGATCAAAGTTATCAACAGCCTTCATTTTGTTCTAGCTTCGTCAAAACCGTCAACAGTAGAGCTCCACGGCCGACCCACGTTCGCCGCAGTATACCGTCTAGTAGACCATTGCCGCAACGTTCTACTGACGAGTAGAAACGGCTCGTTCGAAGTCGGCCCCACTTACAGACTCCTATGCTCCTACCACATCCACCTACCTTACGGCAACAAAGTGGCTCTGCGTCTTCAAATGGGCACTGGGTCTTTACAAGCGAAAGAACATGACTTATCCAATATAATACATGAAGACGGCTCAGATGTCTGTCGAGGTATGGAACTAAGTCTACAAGATGGCAATTCGAAATGGAGACATTGTTCTCAGCCTGGTGATCCTTTGAGAAGTGTTCAGATAGTCTCCGAAGGGAATTCAGCGTGGCTGAACATAAGTGTGATAGCATCTTCTGCGATGTGGCTGAAGGTATGGTGGATGGATAAGGTGGTGGAAGACATTGTAGGGCATTGTGAGTACGGATGGGTGCTGTCTGGTGACTTCTGTATATCAGCCGTGAGGGATACGAAGCGAGCGTGGCGCCAAGCGGAGGCGGAGTGCGGAAGGTTAGGCGGTCACCTCGCGAGCCTGCTTAATGATAGACAGCAACAAGTCTTGGACCAACTTTTATTGAATGCGTGAGTATAACTTGTACATATATTATGGAAGAGTCATTGAAAGGTTACAATGTTAAAGCCACTGTGTCTGATGTTGAGATCATCGCTGGATCGGGGATATTACTGTCTTTGAATTAATTTTTGGACATATGCAGATTTCACTACGTGTTTCTTCACCGTAATGCTCGTGTACTTAAGTTTTAAAAGAAACGCATTGGCACAGACCGCTGGGATTTGAACTTGCTTCGCTGACAGTCAAATAATGTTGTCCAACAAATGACACTAGGAATGTAGGTGTCCTCATGTTGTACTAAGTTTATCCTACACGTTGCTGAAATCATTTTGATGTTTTCAGGCCCGGAGCAGGCGTGGACGATGTGTATTGGATTGGAGCTACCGACGCTGTGCACGAAGGAGAGTTCCGCTGGTCGGATGGACTGCCTTTCACTTATGCTCGTGAGTATAGTAATTCTTCTCTTATTATACTAAGATACTAGCTGTGCCCCGCGGTTTCACCCGCGTAGATTTAGTTTAATCCTTATTGTCGTGGAACCCTAATATTTTTAATAAATAAAAGTAGCCTAAGTTACTCCTTGAAACATCAGCTCCCTGCCAGTGAAAGTCCCGTTAAAATCGGTCCAGTCGTTTCAGAGATTACCCGGAACAAACAGACAGACAGACAGACAGACGGACATACAGACAGACAGAGAAAAAAAAAAATCTTGGTTTTTCAGTGTCTGTAACGTGTATACTTTCATATGCATTTAGTGAAAAGCTGTTATTTTGTATTTACAAACAGACACTTCAATTTTATTTATCTGTATAGATTTATTGATTACTTTCATATTCCAACTACGAGGGATTCATTAGGGCTAGGTTTAGGTGAAAGCAGGAGATTTTCACTGAAGATTATTAGGTGTCAAAGGCAGGTTTTCTCGTATCTTAGAGAGAAGAGGAAAATCATCCACATGCATCTTATTTTGAGATTTTGGTAAGTAGAGGAGCTCGTGACACAGTTGCTGTTGCAAATCAAATCAAATCAAAAAGTTTTATTCAACATAAGGGACACTTGGAAAACTTATTGAACGTCATTTCTCTTACGCTAACTTAAGTTAATTTACTACCGTTTCCAAAATATAAGCCTGTCAGGAGAAGAAACGGCGAAACAAACTCCCCGGTTTTTTTTTTACATGTGTCCCTTCTATATACATAGGGTTGTTTAAGTACATTTTAATGTAAGAGTGAGCAACTCATTGCCATGCTTGGCTGTCATCAATATACTCAGTTATACTATAATATGTATATACACATACCTATCATTCGCTTTGTGAAGTAACCGAAGCCAGTAGTTGGATGGGTGATCACTCAAATTACCTCCGTTCCTGGGAGAGCACGTTAAGCGGTCGGTGCCGGTTGTCAATTTAACAAATTTGGCAGTTGGAGGCCTGGCAACCCAGATTACCAATTTTCCTCGTAAAAGGGGTAGCAAAGGTCAGATAGCAGCTTTGTATAGAAATCAGGTGATCAGCCCAACGGTTTGAATCAAGTGCCGATCCCAACAATGTACCCGTACGTATGGCCAGGGAGATGATAATGGTTTTTGGCTGCGATCTTCTGTAAGGTACGGAGGTACAGTTCTCAGTTAGTTAGCTCTGATATTCTGAGATATTCTGAATAATACAACTCTTTAGAGAAGGCTTATTTCCAGACATCCATGATTTTATTTCCATCACTTCCATGGCTTTTGTTTTGGTATACAAATCATAAGAAGATCAGTGATGGTTGTCATCAACGTGACAGCCAGATTATGCTGAGTTGGGACCAATTCGCAACAACTATAAAACACTGTTACTATAATGCTTTTCGCTATTTTGTGTATGTTTTTTCAAATTTATTTTCTTTCTTTCTTTCTTTCTTTCTTTCAAATGAATTATGGGAATAAATGTATCATATTTTTTTTTCAAAATCTATGGTCTGTGGATGTCTGGGAAAAATCCTTAGAAAATTTGTAGATATAGAGTGATAAAGTTTTATCACGCGGAGCGGATTAGGTAGGTACAGCTAGCTAATAATTATACTTAAACTATTAGTGTAATCTTGACTGTAAGCTTTAATTATCCTCTCGTTAGAGTCTAAACCGCATTTTGAGCGAGCACTCGAACCCATTGAAATCCAATTCATATGATAGTCCTCGAGCGCGAGCACTTTGCGGGTGAAACCTTCGTGACTCAAGGGCTATAGAGTAACATGCTAACTGCTCGTTGATTTATCAATCAATAATAATTAATATCTTCTATACTGATAAATAAATTGAAGTGTCTGTTTGTAATTCCAAATCAACAGCTTTTAACTAAATCCATATGAAAGTGAATACGGTACTTGCAAAAAAAAACTAATTAAAGAAAAATTCTCTGTCTGCTTGTTCGTCGGTCTGTCTGTCTATTTGTTCCGACTGATCTCTGAAACGGCTGGATCGATTTTAACGGAACTTTCACTACCAGATTCACCACTTTCAGTGAAATAAAGCCACCTATGAAATTTATTAATTAAGTCTACGCAGGTGAAACCACAGGGCACAAACAGACAACAGAGAAAAAAATCACAAATTGTTTTTTTTATGTATGTACCGTATATAATGTCAATAGCTGTCAATTTGCAATTACACACAGACACTTCAGTTTTATTTATCTCTAGAAATAGTAGTATAATATATGTGTTTGCTACGTTATTGGTCTGTATGATAAACCTTCATCTGACTTACACATCTGCCCTCTCACAAATTAAATAATAATCACGAAATAAACAGTTGATATTCAAAAGCTGAGATACAATACGATAATTATATCGAGAATAAAGCGTCACGCATTATAAAGTCATTTTATTTTAATGTGAAAAGTTCTGCTTCGACTGCCAACAAAATGTATCGTTATAGCAAATAAAATAAAATTAACTCTCGTTCTATTGTACTCGTTAATGCAATTTATTTATTTATTTATTTATCACCATATATACACCATCATTACAGATATTTAAACCTAATGCGATGAATACACAATAATATTTTAGTATTGCTTAATTCTAATATAATTTATCCTACACCTAAATATAATATTGTATTATTGTATTGTATTGTATTGTATTGTAAGTATTGTATATATTTATAGTAACAACTAGCTGTGCCCCGCGGTTTTATCCGCGTAGAGTTAATTTCATAACACATTTTTTTTTATTAAATAAAAATTTACTCCTTGCCCAAGTTACTCCTTGTAATATTGGCTATCTGCCAGTGAAAGTCCCTTTAAAATCGGCCCAGCCATTGCGGAGATTACACGGAACAAACAGACAGACGGACGGATAGACAGAAAGAGATTTTCAATTTTTCCAAGTTTAACTTAACTCTTCCTTACTTAGAATTGTCCTATGAATTTTGAATGAGTGTTGAGTCAAACTTCCCAACTGCAGAATTTACGAGAGGACATCACGCAATATCGCAAGGCACTGCTAGCTTAAGATATGTGATGTAATTTAATTTCAATGCGTTATTTTTAGTTGAAACTAGCTGTGCCCTGCGGTTTCACTCGCGTAGACTTTAGTTCGTGCTTTATTTCACAGAACCCATTTTCTTAATAGTCAAAGTCAAAAATATCTTTATTCGATTAGACTTTTACAAAGTACTTTCAAATCGTCAGAATGACATTAATTTACAGGATTATACATGCTACCGCCAGGTTCGGAAGGTTGCTTTTACTGAGAAGAACCTCGCAAGAAACTCAGTAATTACTCTTTGCAAAAATATTATACAATTTAAAAAAAACAAAGTAAATCACTTGAGAAATATAAGCCCATGGACACAGTTCCAATGCACAAATGTCGATAAAAATTAACATAAAGATAAGTCTAGTAGTTTTACTTATATCTAAATGCGTAGCTTGAGATGAGCAGCCCCCACAAGCAGCACCTGTTCACAAGTATGACGAGAATGCCAGCCATCGCCCTCCTCAACCATTATAGAGGGAAGTGAGCGACCCGTCATCCTGACGCCGCCGCAATAAAACCTAAGTCACTCCTTAAATCATTAGCTATCCACTAAGGAAAGTCCCGTAAGCTTAAACCGTAAAGTTTCCAGCCGTTTCAGAAATATGGCGTAAAAAAAACCAGAGAAAATTTTTTTTTTTAAATACCGTACTATACTTTAATATGTCATCATCCTCCTGCCCTTATCCCATGTTATTTGGGGTCGGCGCAATGTGTTCTTCTCTTCCATTTCTCTCTATCAGCCGTCATATCTGTATTCACTCCCATTCTAGTCATATCAGCTTTCACACAATACTGTAATATGTATTTAATTAAAAGCTTAGTTTGGAATTACAAAGAGACACTTACATTTTATAATTTTTTTTATAAAAAAATTCAGTATTTTTTTTTTATTTTTGTAATTTGTCTGGTTGTATTAGCTAGTCTCTGAAAAACTGAATCTATTTTAACAGGCCTTTCACTAGCATTTAGCTGATGATATGAGGTGTAACTTAGGAGGAACTCGTGGCACAGTTGCTATTGCGCATATCATTCGATCAGCGAAGTTAAGCAACCATACGCCTAGCCAGTAGTTGGATGGGTGACCTCCCTAGTTCCCTCCGTGCCTCGCAGAGCACGTTAAGCCGTCGGTCCCGGTTGCCAATTTAAAATCTTTGGCAATCGTTACAGGTCAGTCAGAGGCCTAAGAGAGCCTGACAACTGGTTTAACCCAGATTGCCGATTTTCCTCAAAAAAGGGTTGCGAAGGTCAGATGGCAGTCGCTTCGTATAAAAATCAGGTAATCAGCCACATCGGGTGAATCAAGTGCCGACCCCAAATACATGGGATTAAGGCCAGGGAGATGATGATAAGGTGTAACTTAGGTTATTGCAGAGAATAAAAAAATATTTTCTGTCCCAGAATCGAACACAGGCCCTAGATTAGCAGTAGCGCTATCGACCACTACACCAACGACACAGTTATTTACGATTATTATTATCACATTCAAATGTACGTAGTTTATTTGTCAGACTGACAGTATAAATAGATGCCTGTTTGAATATTTAAGAAGCTGATGTCAACAAGCCGGTGTAAGTCTAGACAACTTGGCGACAACTCAGACCGCGACCATAGTTTAAATATAAGCATTATAAACAGTTAGGAAACTAGGAAGACATTGTTCGAAATGACACACTCACACAGACGCATCTTCGAGATAATAAGCGGAATAGGCGTAAGGACAGTCAGACGTGTCACGTCGTAGCCGATCGCGTATACGTCATTCAGGTGTTTGACAGACATTTTTCAAAACTTCAAAACATAGAAAATTTACATTATTTTGACAGTTTAAGAGTTTTCAAATGTCTAAGATTGACAACCCTCTCGCTCAATGAAGCAAACATGTTCGACGTATTACCCGTGGTCCCACTGCTATAAACCACAGTGGGTCCACGGGTCATATTTTTTACCCACAGACCCACTGCTCTAGTTTTAATTTATCCTTTTTAATATGTCAGTTTCTGTGAGCCCACGGACCAAAATTCTAGCTAAGCATTCTAGAGTGATGCTTTCAAAAAGGGTAAAGTAACCAGACCCGTGGATCCACTGTGGGTTAATAGCAGTGGGACCACGGTTAATAGTCCTAAATTCCTCACTGCTTGTGAGACTTATACTGTGTCGCGACTGTTCTCCATGCCTATGTTTGTCTCAGCGATAGGCGTAAGTAGTTAGCTTAACAGTAACTTGTAAGTTCTAAAGTTATATAGAACGTAAGTTACCAAAGCTTGGCTTAGTGGTAATTTATATGCTTGGATTTAAAGGCCATGGGTTTGATTCTAAGGTCGAACAATCTGAAAAGAAGCAGGAAGGGGATCTCTCGTTAGATATGATTTGGGATTGGGATTGGAATATACCTCTATTGGGAAGACATTGTTTGCTCAACAATCTCAGGAACTACTGAGTACCTAGTGCGAGTTTTCCTACAATCACCGTCACAAGTCATCGCGTCGACGTAAACGCAGATTTGTATGGGCTCACAATAGTGTCATGTTTAGGCCGACAGAGGCGCTGTTCTGATCCTATAAAATTGCGTTTACGTCGACGCGGTGTCTTGTGACGGCGGCAGTGAAAACACTAGGCACTTATTTCAGTGTAAGATAGTCCATTTATCGAGAAAGGCTAAATATCACCACGTTGGCTCAAAAACTTATTCCACGTGGACAAAGTCACGGGCCGAGGCTTTATAATACTACTTCTCTTCTAACATTTATTTAAGCAGATGGTTACGACATAAGTTATTTCAACTCTCATGGGAAACTACCATAATTATCAACGCTTTGAACCCTCCCATAATTCAATGTATATTAACATTTCTAGCTGTGCCCCGCGGTTTCACCCGCGTAGATTTTAATTTCATGGCTGCGGATCCCTAATGTTTTAAAATCGAAGTAGCCTAAGATACTCCTTGTAACATTAGCTATCCGTCAGTGAAAGTCCCGTCAAAATCCGTCCAGCCGTTTCGGAGATTACCCGGAACAAACAGACAGACAGAGAAAAATTGTAATAATTGGTTTTTCTGTGTCAGTACCGTGTATACTTTAATATGCATTTAGTGAAAAACTGTTATTTTGCAGTTACAAACAGACACTTCAATTTTATTTATCTGTGTAGATTTCGAACAACAAACAAACTGACACAGCATTGTGAGTAGGTACATACGGGGTGAGTCAAAGTACTGTAAATTTACTCCATAAATTACGCTGGCCACTTAGACCGAGTGATTTATACGGTAACATTTGGTGTCGGTACCAAGGAACCAGTTTACTATTTTGTGCTTTTTTATACAGATGCGGTTTACACTTAGGCTGCTTTTATTTATTAAAAATAGTGTTCCGCGACATTATAATAGTTTCATCCTTATGGATGAAACTAAAACTACGCGTGTGAAACAGCAGAACACAGCTAGTCATAAAATACAGATAGATAAAACACCGGTGAAATAAAGCCACGGGATAATAAATAAATAATGTTGAAAGCAATGAAACCATCCACTCCAATAGGTAAATGGTTGTATTTAAAAAGCGCAATTTAATCATTCCCACGGGCAGCCGACCGTGCTTAACGGCAAACACGGTTAATAATTCATATCGCCTACAACATTACCATGGATGTGGTTAAATACATGTACTTACTTGTTTTAAACACGTGTTTGTTATTCGGTATATTTGAATTTATTGCAACAAAATCTCACTCATGAACAGTATTTAGAAATCGCTTGAAATAATTTAGTTTTGGCTTTTAGTAGTGGCTAGAATTATGACAATTGAACACTTCAATTTCGACTGATAATCTACCACTTAAAAAATCTAATATTGTCTGACTGTCTGTTTGTTCCGGCTAATCTCCTAAGCAGCTGAATCGATTTTAACAAGGCTTTCACAGGCAGGTAGCTAATGTAACAAGGAGTAACTTAGGCTACATTTATTTTAAAAAAATACGAGGTTTCTGCGGGTCTCGCATGAAATTAACTCTACGCGGGTAAAACCGCGGGAAATAGCTAGTATATGAACATGTATGTAAGTCTTCAAAAACATTTTATAACATGGCAACATTCCTGACGCGAGCATCGCGCCGCAAACGTCTAAGATAGTTACTGGATGTAGGGTCTCAAGGGATCTGCGGTGGCAAACTTGTTGAGCATTATGTAAATACACACATGTACGCCCTCACTTTATTATGTATATACATACGAGATACTGCCAAGCTAGAGGTGCGAGATAATATTGTAGGTTGAAAAAAAGGGAAGAAGACGGGAGTCTAATACTAAGAATTCACTGTTCATCTGTCCGTCTGTATGTCATGAACTGTGATAGTTAGTATCTGTGAAAATTTCGGGTTGTTCCAATAATCCCCATTGAAAGTCCCCATCAATGGGGAATAGAGGATATCCAAAAATCCCCATTGCGATCGAAAGCAGCTCGGAATGGGGATTTTTGAACAAAATTTCCACAAATCCCCATTAGGTTAAATATTTAATATGGACAACATAATGTATAAGAATCACGGAGCCTAGTTAACTGTCAACTACCGCGTTTCTGAGATCATCCACATTTTAGATCCACCGGTGGATCAATTTTTGATTTATACTAGCTGTGCCCCGCGATTTCACCCGCGTAGATTTAGTATCAACCTTATTGTCGCGGAACCCTAATATTTTTAATAAATAAAAGTAGCCTAAGTTACTCCTTGAAACATCAGCTACCTGCCAGTGAAAGTCCCGTTAAAATCCCGTCCAGCCGTTTCAGAGATTGCTCGGAACAAACAGACAGACAGACAGAGAAAAATTTTAAAATTGAAAAATTTTAGTGTCAGTAGCGTGTAAACTTTAATATGCATTTAGTGATAAGCTGTAATTTTGGAATTACAAACAGACACTTCAATTTTATTCATCTGTATAGATTCATTTTCTATGCCGCCCTGATCCACCCTGCCATGCTGTTATAGCCTAGTCATCTATTAGCAGAGTTTTGGGAATGTCAGCAACGGAATATAATATACTAGCTGTGCCCTGCGGTTTCACCCGGCCTGTGACAGGTGTAGACACAGATGGACGGCGGAATCTTAGTAGTTGGGTCCTGTTTTTTACTCTTTAGAACCCTAAAATCTTCTTTATGATCAAAAATATCTTCGGTGAAAATAAGGTGTTGTAACACCCACTTACCCCTTCAAGGACCTCTCGATATCATTAAGTCTAACTTAAACTTTTGAGATCCGTCAAAATAGCTACATTTGGCGTTTCATTCCACTAAAGATATGTAAGGAGTATTTACTCCTTAAGTTTTGACGTTATGACATATGTCATCAGAAAATTATTTTCACAAATATAAAATATGTTGTGTTTGGTTTAGGCATTAGAATTAACATAAATGTCGTTTCTTTTATTCCAGGTAAGGGTCTGCTTTATTATTTGACATAATTGTATTATATTTTAGTTATTTTATTTAAGGTTAAATAAATTCTTTTATTCCAGAGCAACACATTGTGTTATTTCAATGTCAAGAAAGATTGATCTTATAAAAAATCTTACAGTCCATTTGCAGCTCCTGTCACTTTGGCATTTAAGAAGGAAGATAATAATAATAATAATTTTAGATATAATTTTCTGATGACATATGTCATAACGTCAAAACTTAAGGAGTAAATACTCCTTACAGATATTTTATCTCAAGTAACAGCCATGGTAATCTCTTAATTCAAAACACAATGTTTTACAGCTCTGTAATATAGTCGTTAACACGATGGAATAAAGCACACCATGCTAATTGTATATTTATAGTCTGTGTTAAGCTTTTCAACTGAATGTAATCATCATAAAAAGAAA
Source organism: Watsonalla cultraria (assembly GCA_964035505.1). NCBI lineage: Eukaryota > Metazoa > Arthropoda > Insecta > Lepidoptera > Drepanidae > Watsonalla > Watsonalla cultraria. Next base: position 10,356,057 of record OZ037723.1, read on the forward strand.
CAAAGCATTTTTATACGCTACTAAAATCGCCATTGGCGTAATTTTAATACAAAATTATTAGCCGTCTGAAGCATCGTAGCGTCGTAGCAGTTTTCGTAGCAGTTCGTAGCAGTGTAGCGTTTCGTAGCCATTTCGTAGACTTTGTTGTTCATAGATTGACATACTGTCAGACAAAACACACTTCAGAAATCTTATCTATGCTTTTATACTAACACTAGCAGTGCCCTGAGGTTTCTCCGCGTAGATTTAGTTTCATGCTTCATGTTGCGGAACCCTAATATTTTTAATAAATAAAAGTAGCCTAAGTTACTCCTTGAAACATCAGCTACCCGACAGTGAAAGTCCCGCTAAAATCGGTCCAGCCGTTTCAGAGATTACCCGGAACAAACAGACAGACAGACAGACAGACAGACAGAGAAAAATTTTAAAACTTGGTTTTTTAGTGTCAGTAGCGTGTATACTTTTATATGCAATTAGTGAAAAGCTGTTATTTTGGAATTACAAACAGACACTTCAATTTTAATTATCTGTGTGTACATGTGTATGTATAGATATAGATGTATAGACTAGATCAACGAGGCAGCTGAGCTAAAATATTGTGCAACCAATTAATATTTTTTCTCCACTCTGATTGGATTACTTGCGGTTTAATTATCGCCAATACGGATCTCTGGCCTAATTAATTACAGATTGTGATTAGCACAAAGAGGGAAGAAATTAAAAATATATATTTTTCACAAAATCGCTAATTATAATTTATGTCTTACGCTTAATTTCTTTTAAGGGATTCATTGGATGAAATCATTCTTAATTGTTAAATCGTAATTCAACCTTGAATGGGCTTGCGGCCAACTGTAATCGTTTAAGCAGCGCGTATTAAGAACTTCTTAGCTTTGACGTTTAATTTTACGATACAAAGGCGAAACATCAAATTCATCGGTACAAAGCTCAAACTTAAACTCAGAAATATTTATTATTTGATTAGAATTCTTTGACTACTATGTGGTATTATTTCACGTCACTCGTGAACGACTAGACCGATTTTACCGGGACTTTCACTGGCAGATAGCGGATGTTTCAAGGAGTGTCTTAGGCTAATTTTATTTATAAAACTAGTTAGGGATCTACGCGAGTGAAACCGCGGGGCAAAGCTAGTTATTTATAATAATGGCAAATGTTAATGCTTTGGTTATACGCATCCACAGGCTGTAGCAGTCGCTTACCATCAGACAGACTGCACGTGTGTTTGCCACATAATTTATTTTTTCTTCAGATTGGTTCCCTGGTTGGCGCAAACACAGCAGCCAGCCCAACGATGATGGCACATCAGGCCAGGACTGCGTGGAGGCTCGCAGGGAGTTCCCTCCCCGACCCCCCGCCGCCGCCCCCACCTTCATGTGGAACGATCGAGGATGCAGGGAGCATAACTACTTCGTCTGCGAAAAGCCTGCTGTTCCAGGTAACGCTTCAGACCTGAGCTTTTAGACCAAGTAAAGCTCTCCTCATACTTCGCTAGTAGAAACGATATAAAATGTATGGCAATGGCATATGTCACGTGACAGATTTATGTCAATTCCATACATTTTTATCGTTTCTATTAGCGCAAGCGCGAGAGAATGTCACTTTGTCTAGACCTACTGAGATGTTTAAGTATAGCCCATTCCTTTCTCCTCTTTAAAAACATACTATTAAAAAAAATACTATTATAAAATATATCGCTACTAATATTATAAATGAGAAAGTAACTCTGTCTGTCTGTTACGCTTTCCCGCTAGAACCTCTCAACCGATTTTGATGAAATTTGACACAGACAATCTTTAGACCCTGAGAAAGGACATAGGCTACCTTTAATTTATTAAAAATATTAGGTTTCCGCGACCATAAGGATGAAATTAAATCTACGCGGGTGAAACCGCGGGGCACAGCTAGTAGTTTATATACTTCTTTTTTTTTTTTTATTGTATTTTTGTTCTTCTTGGTTAGTCACCTTCCAAACTTGATACTTTGTGAAAAGTAAATAAAATAAAATTGAATTGTGTATTCTAATACTTTTAAACGAGCAATTCTCTGTATCTCGGAAACGGCTCCAATGATTTTCATGAAATTTAGTATGTAGGGGGTTTCGGGGGCGATAAAATCGATCTATCTAGGCTTTCTATGTAGCAATCGTCAGAACAACGATCAAAACTCAGACATTCGTCAGACATAATAAAAACTAGCTGTGCCCCGCGGTTTCACCCGCGTAGATTTAGTTTCTTCCTTATTGTCGCGGAACCCTAATATTTTTGATAAATAAAAGTAGCCTAAGTTACTCCTTGGAACATCAGCTACCTACTAGTGAAAGTCCCGTTAAAATCCGTCCAGCCGTTACAGACAGATAGACAGACAGAGAAAAAAATTAAAACTTGGTTTTTCTTTGTCAGTAGCGTTCATACTACCATATGCATTTAGTGAAAAGCTGTTATTTTGGAATTACAAACAGACACTTCAATTTTATTTATCTGTATATATGTATAGATGTATTGATGAACAAATTAATATTCTTCCGTCTGCGGTTCCGCTCGCGTTATCATTTTAAGACGTCCATCCTTAAAGTAATTAAAAAATAGTAACTAATTAATTTTGTTAAAGAATTTGTATTTTCTAAGGTATCTTATCTTATACCTTTAAACGAGCAATTCTTGTATATACATATATATAGAATCTGGATCTCGGGAACGGCTGCAACGATTTTCATGAAATTTTGTATGTAGGGGGTTTCGGGGGCAAAAAATTGATCTAGCTAGGTTTCACTTTCAGAAAATATCGTTTTGACCATGTTCTCATGCACTGAAAAACTCATAAAATATCAATACAATACGACAGTAAATTTCCGACAGCTGTCAAATAATGACAGCTCAGAGGTGAGGCTGTCAACGGTTCGATTTTTTTCTTTTGTTTCCTTTTTTTTCTACTAGCGTTTTTGAGAAAAAGGCATGTTTTTTTCTTTTGTGGGAAAAAGATTATTTTTTGGGAAAAAAGAAACCGAGCACAGCTCGGTCGACCAGGCACTATTAATATACATGAATACCCCCTAAATACTAACATACCCACCTGACTTAAATGCATATTTGACGACGTGCGCTAATCTGAGTGTAAGCCAACACAATCAAAACTTTTAATTGCCTTGGGAACACTCAAGTGTGACTTCTCAGAAACTGGGAACACCTCTAGATTATCTTAAAACGGAGTGTTGTGGGAGTAATGACGTGCTGATAAGGAAATTTGCTCTTCAACTCCACTTTATTATCTACATAAGTTTATTGCAATTCATTTTATTTTTTACTAGCTGTCCCCGCGGGTTCACCCGCGTAGATTTAGTTTCATCCTGTTTTTTATAAATAAAATTAGCCTAAAACACTCCTTGAAACATCAGCTATCTGCAAGTGCAAGTCTTGTTAAAATCCATCCAGCCGTTTAGGCGTGATGCCGTGACCAAGGGAAATGGGGATTCATTTTTATATATGTATAAAGATTTCAAATTCATGATTTTATTTCTGGCTAAAATCAAAATGAAATATATTTAGTAAGTTAGGGTCCTGAGGGTCTAGTGCGAGTTTTTTTTAAATCGCCGTCACAAGTCACCGCGTCGACGTAAACGCAGATTTGTATGGGCTCACAATAGTGTCATCTTTAGGCCGACAGAGGCGCTGCTCCGATCCTATACAAATCAGGTGGGTCACACTGAAAATCAGCTCCGCTAGATTGAACTGGACTCCAGTTAGGTCTGCGGGTATAGTTGAGTTGTGGCCCTTTGATGACAATGTGCGGCAACACCCGATGTACTGGTGCGAACCACTTTGCACCATAAAAACACTACTTATTTCTTTTTTGTATATTTTTTTTTGTATCAGTTTTATTTGTTTTGTTGCTGCTTATTGAAATCAATAAACGTTTATTATTATTATTATAAATCTGAGTTTACGTCGACGCGGTGACTTGTGACGGCGGCAGTGAAAAACTCGCACTAGACACTCAGAGTGCTGTAGGCTGATTCTCGTAATGAAAACCGTTACGTTATCGCAGCGACTTGGTCGAAGACGTTTTGGTAGTCTCATCCGTCAATCGGCGTCGATTGTAAAGTCGTTCGAAATGTCGTTGGAGCGTATTCACGTAAATTAAATTGTGCTCCAATCATTTAAAACGTTCGGTGACGGTATTCTCCTAACAAAGTCAGGTAGGTCTAAAAAGGACACTTTGGGAGAATCATAATGTGATCAGAATATGATTTATCATCGAAATGACTACTTAGGTGCAAATCATATTATGATTCACGAATGATTAAAATAATTCTAGATGTTGGTCCCTAACTAACTTTTTATGATACTGCTGTCACAAAAGCAATTCATATTTTATGAACCATTTTAGCGATCTTCATAGGAAAGTGTAAAACAGATGAATAGCGAAGTATTAATAATTCGTGAATCATAATATGAATTGCATCTAAGTGACCATTCTGTCATTTCGATAATGAATCATATTCGGATCACATTATGATTCTCCCAAAGTGGTCTTTTTAGACCTAAGGTACTTAAGAATGTCGACAATTTACCACCAAGAAACTCAGTCGAGCCCTAGGTTTCTAACCCGGGCAGAGTAGCCTGCCCACCCTGGAATATAAACATAGATCACATCTACCCCTTCGTGCATCCATGCATACATACGAGAGCTTGTATTCAGGTGTGAACATAATTGATACATACATTAACGTTTTCTAATTAAATTTCAAATAGCTCACGCCTGAATAGGGGTAGGTAAAGGTGCAGTAATAAAAAAAAATAAATACATATATCAATTTCACCGAAGATGATTAAGTACCGACGTGACAGATGTTGTATCTTTGCCGTCTCAGGCACTATACATACGTCATTGAATTACTTCTCAGACATATGCAGGTTTCCTCACGATGTTTTCCTTCACCGTAAAGCAAGTGGTGTGAAATCACCGCACAAAAGCTTATTTCAAATAGGTCTCAAAATAGACTTCATTAAGTACTTAATCTTATATATAAAAATGAATCCCCATTTCCCTTGGTCACGGCATCACGCGTGAACAGCTGTACTGATTTCGATAATTCTTTTTTTGTTGTGTTCGTTATTGTCAGGAGATGGTTCTTATGAATGAAAAAACTAAGATAATTGCTTGGAAAATTTAAGAATACCATATAAAAAAAAATTCTTCTTAAATCTAACCTTACCTAAAAACTTTTTGATGTAACCTTATGACGTTTGACATAATTAAGACAGGGCAACGTCTGTCGGGTCAGCTAGTTGGCGTATAAAATATTAATAATAGGAAACCATAGATCATAGACTCATCCACAGTATAAAAAAAGTTGAACCCTAGTGGTATTCGAATTTAGAGCCCACATGAATGCAGGCTCGTTCCAAATTCGTACTAGAAAATTGCAAACACGACCAGAACATGGGGACACGTGAAACCTGTTTCCCTCGTCTCCCCACAGTACAAGTTGCTAAAGGGAGGTTCAAGCACCAAATAAAATACATACAGAAGGCCATACTTGGTGGTATTATTCATACGCACGAATATTTACTTACTAATAAACCTATATGAATGTTGCCAATGTTTCGTCAATACCCAAGTATTTAATTGGCAAATGCAGCCTGTTGAGTGTCATGAACAATAAAATAGCTGACAATTGCGCCATATATTTACACAAAACCAATATTTATAAGGTATCAATAATCAATAAATTAACTAAACAAATCTTCAGATTTTTTTGTGTAACTAACTATTAAGTCACGTAATATTATTGTAAAACGTGTTCTCAATTCAAATTTCCTTGTCCATACGTTTCAAAATTCTGCCCTATCAGTAATATCCAAAAAAAAATAATATATTAATCAAATCAATGAAAGAAAGAAAAAGAGACAGAGAATATTTGCTTACCCTTCGGATATCCTTCGGGAATGGCGCTTACGTCGTTCCGAGATCCTCGAATGTGCGTCAATTACTGTCACGTTGACACAATCTTTAATTGGTGTAGCAAAACATCCGCTTATCCTTCGGGGATCCTTCTAGAATGGCGCTTAAGCCGATCCGAGATCCTCTCATGCGCATAAATTATTATGATACTCGACCGATTTAGCAAGCCGTCCTAATGTTACGTTTCCATCTGATAGTTCAAGTAACGCTGGTCCACGCCACTTTGACGCCGTGTGACCCAGTTGTTGCTCGGAACGGAACGCACCCGTTGTTCGCTAAATGACTGTCTGTAAAGCCCCGGCCACAACTACTTCACCTAACATTACTGACAAAGTGAGTTAAAAGTTCTATGCGATCCCAGAATTAAAAAAACAAATAGACGCCGAAGCTGTATCATTTAGTTGCGTGAAGCATAGCGTAGCGTAAATTTAATATTTAAATGCTTTTCTTTAAATACTATAAAATCTTATTTTGCTTATTTCAAAGCATCGTTCTTCCAAATTAGGTTACGGATCTGGATACGGTTTTACTAAGATGTTATTGAATAGGTTTTATTTCCAGAAAATGTAATGTTAATCGTGTTTTCAGCTTCGAAAATCTGCTAGAGTATCATTAGAATATGAATAAACAAGTTACAAAAAATACCAAGTAAAGCTATGTTACTAAATATAATGAGAGAAATATATATATTTTTTACACCCGCGTAGATTTAGTTTCTTCCTTATTGTCGCGGAACCCTAATATTTATAATAAATAAAAGTAGCCTAAGTTACTCATTGAAACATCAGCTACCTACCAGTGAAAGTCCCGTTAGAATCCGTCAAGCCGTTTCAGAGATTACCCGGAACAAACAGACAGACAGAGAAAAAAATTAAGACTTGGTTTTTTTGTCTCAGTAGCGTGTATACTTTCATATGGATTTAGTGAAAAACTGTAATTTTGGAATTACAAACAGACACTTCAATTTTATTTATCTGTATAGATGTATAGATTAAGCCTGAGTTCTTTGCTTTTATTGCGAAAATGTTCCATTGAATAGAAAAACGACTTAAAGCCTTGAAGAGCCCTATATAAGATAAAGAAGGTTCGCTAGCAAAGAGCTAGATTCTAATTTAATTAAAAATATAATTAGAATTACTCAAACCGCTGAATGTGTCAAATTCAAGATGGCCAGTTCGACAAAACAGGATTTACATGTACTAAAAGCATTTAATTATATTTCAAGTACATTTTTTATCTCTTTAGCTAACGAACTTTTTTATAATTACGTAACACATAATTAATTAATGTTAAATTGGTATACATAAAACGTTATTACTAAAATAAAGGCCTTGCCAGAAATAAAAAACAAGTAAATAATTTTTCCTTATTCGAAGTAATAGCTGTGCCCCGCGGTGTCACCCGCGCAGATTTAGCTTCATCCTTATTGTCGCGGAACCCTAATAATTTTAATAAATGAAAGTAGCTTAAGTTACTCCTTGAAACATCAGCTACCTGCCAGTGAAAGTCCCGCTAAAATCGGTCCAGCCGTTTCAGAGATTACCCGGAACAAACAGACAGACAGACTGACGGACAGACAGACAGAGAAAAATTTTATAACTTGGTTTTTTTGTGTCTGTAGCGTGTATACTTTCATATGCATTTAGTGAAAAGCTGTTATTTTGGAATTACAAACAGACACATCAATTTTATTTATCTGTATCGATGTATAGATTATTGCTCACTGGCAGCATTGAAATATTAAACGTTGAAATATTAATTTAAAAAACAATTTTCTTTAAATTCTATTTTTGAATTGCACGTCATGTCCGACGTACCGCAAGAATAATGACGTCTCTTTGTAAATTATCTCGCGTGAAGCACCACATCTAGTTTTACAACCGACAGTTATAGAGATATGGTTTTATGTTTGTACTTTTACCCTGGTTCAGATAGACATTAACGACCTACACATACATACATTTGCTCAAGCCTGCCGCGTTATTCTGCAAGCTGTTCAGGGGCCTTACTGTGAGCTCTTATTGGCATGATAGTTTTACTCTTACTAAGAGACAGATGTATTTGACGTGTATACATCTGTCCCTGTCACACACCTGCAATATCATTGAAATAAGAGCTCATGGTTAGGCCCCAGAGGGCCTAGCGCGAGTTTTCTTAAAATCGCCGTCACAAGTCATCGCGTCGACGTAAACGCAGATTTGTATGGGCTCACAATAGTGTCATCTTTAGGCCGACAGAGGCGCTGCTCCGATCCCATACAAATCTGCGTTAACTTGTGACGGCGGCAGTGAAAAACTCGCACTAGGCACTCAGAGTTGTCTGCAACAAATGCGACGTCGAGTGTTGATTTCAGTCATACGAAATTGAACTTTATCGTATACTAGCTGTGCCCCGCGGTTTCACCCGCGTAGATTTAGTTCCATGCTGTTATTTTTTTTTAAATTAGCCTAAAACAATCCTTGAAACTTCAGCTATCTGCCAGTGAAAGTCCCGTTAAAATCCATCTAGCCGTTTAGGCGTGATACCGTGACCAAGGGAAATGGGGATTCATGTTTATTTATAGGATAAGAGAAAATATATATTCTGTCATCAATTTCCTTTGATTGAAACTGACATTGACGATTTCGTCGCTAAAATATCTTACAAAATAACAAAATTAATTGGTTAAGGTGATATGGTCAAGTCAAGACATTTCTCAAGTGATTTACTTTGTTTTTTTAAAATTGTATAATATTTATGAAAAGAATAATTACTGAGTTTCTTGCCAGGTTCTTCTCAGTAAAAGCAACCTTCCGAATCTGGCGGTAGCATGTATAGTCCTGTAAAGTAATGTCATTCTGACGATTTGAAAGTACTTTGTAAAACTCTAATCGAATAAAGATATTTTTTAATTTGACTTTGAAAAGGTGCCCAACAAAGAACACCCTACAAATTTCATGTTTCTTAGACCCGCGGCTTAAAATTCGCGTTGACATAATAATAATCGAATAACCTCTCGATTGTTTCATCGAAAAGGCGAGTCGATGGTTGACTCGATGGTAAATTTGACCGACTTCGATTGTTTCGATTGTTGAAACATCTCGCAATCGCGCATCACTACAAGAAACTACCCCTGCAACAGAATCAGATACTCTTTACAATTTTCAAACGTACCAGCAGTGAAATAGAATACAATTTTATTTGAAACCCAGTTTTATTTTCTTGCAACAGACTCACACTAATAGAAAACCTTTTAGTTTCCATTTACGTAGTAATGTTACGACCTCTTACGTCTCTACGTTTTTACAAATAGAATGAAATAAAATCTATTATTTCACTTCAACGATAGAGAGTAAGATCGCTGGCGCACATGCAACACGCGATGTAAGTTGAAAGGTACGAGAAATAAAAAAAACCGTCGTGTCTATGAAGAATTGTGGAAAATTTAAAAAATACATTACCTGTGGTTTTGAATTCGAAGAAGATTGGTACGAATGAAAATGTCAAAATATGAACTTTTTTCAAATTATAAATTGCGTTCTTTTTTCGTTTGAAATTCAAATAATTCTAAAATGCGTTCCATCCATTCAAGAAAACTATTTTAATTAGATAAATGCATTGTTTTTTTTTTTAATCTTAGCGTACATAGGAACACTATAATAAATAGTAATTGGCTATGCAATCTCAAATTACTTCTTTACAATTTCATTTTATCACGTGTTCTTTCCTACTAAAGAATAATAAATATAGGTACTGTCGAATTGAGAAACCTTCTCCTTTTTTGAAGTCGGTTTAAACTTTCTTTATGTCTTCAAGACTCCACTAAAAAACTCATTAAAGAATAAGATAGTTCCTTAATGTTGGTACTTTGCTACCAAAGTTGGCATTAGAGTTTGAACCCGCGAACTCACACTTAGCATAATATAACTAAACCACACGTGACACCAGCATGTAGGGGAATAAATTTGTACCCATTACCATATAATAGGGAAATATTACATCTGCAAACTTGTTCCTAACGTGGCATTTATAATCTGTATAATGTAAGTTTTTGAAGCCGTGGTGGCTTTGGGGTTAGAGCAGTTGCCTGCTAGGCAAGCGACGCAGGTTCGAATCCCAACGGGGCCTGTACCAATAAATTTTCTAAAAACTTATGTGCAGTGAATTCACACCACGTGTCTTACGGTGAAGGAAAACATTATGAGGCAACCTGCATTAACTGAGAAGTAATTCAATGACGTATGTATAGTGGCCGAGACGGCGAGAGACTCACCATCTGTCACGTTGGCAGTTAATCATCTTTGCTGGAAAATGAGTGTTTGTTGTTATAACAATACTTCAGCCTTCGAGGAATCTTTTATCTTATCTTGTTGTGGCATTATTGGGTCCGGTTGCCCGGAAGCACGTCGACCCTTGGGATCTTTTGTGCCGCCCTTGCCCTTATGCTCTACGTACCTGACTCCTCAAATACTCCCTGAACTCCCTCATCTTGCCCATGGGGAAGAGCTTATAGTCCTCTGGTTTCGGATACGCCTTACCCAGTAGGTCCATTCGCCATTTGGCCAGTGCATTCGCCATTTGGCCAGTGCATTTGCCAGTTCGAGGAATGCAGGCTTATGACTTTGTTTTAAAAAAAAATCTGTCTAGAGTGGTGACAGAATAAATGGCATCAAAATCCCCTCTCTCCCTATTCCTACCCGCTTTTATTCAAGGAAGATGTTTAGGTAAATCGGTGTGTTACTCTCAAAGTACCTGACCTTTGCGGATCGGTATCGCTAGTCTGCTCACACTGACAACATTAGACAGAGAAGAAGATATCAGTTACAAGTCGATAGAAACGCGAACGAGGGTTGAATACGAAGTGGTTTAATAGAGTCAACTCAAATAATGCCACTGGGGCCCAACCATGAGCTCTTATTGCAATGATAATTCAGTTGTGCGACAGTGACAGATGTATGCACGTCACATACATCATCATCTCCCTGGCCTTAATCCCATGTATTTGGGGTCGGCACTTGATTCGACCCGATGTGGCTGATCACCTGATTTTTATGCGAAGCGACTGCCATCTGACCTTCGCAACCCCTTTTTCGAGGAAAATCGGCAATCTGGGTTAAACCAGTTGTCAGATTATTTTTAGGCCTCCGACTGACCTGTAACGATTGCCAAAGATGTTAAATTGGCAACGTCACATACATCTGTCTCATAAATGAGTGAAACTATCATGGCAATAAGAGCTCATGGTAAGGCCCCTGATCTTTGTATTGTGTTATGTGATCAGTAGGTCTAAAAATGCCACTTTGGGAAAATCATAATGACTGTGATCCGAATATGATTCGTCAAAACTCAAATATATCTTTATTCGATTAGACTTTATACAAAGTACTTTCAAATCGTCAGAATGACACAAAACGAATGATTACAATAATTGTAGATGTTAGTCCCTAACTAACTTTTTATGATTCTGCTTTCACAAAAGCAATTCATATTTTGTGGATCATTTTAGGAATCTTCATAGGAGAGTGTCAAACAGGTGAATTACGAAATATTAATCATTCTTGAATCACAATATGAATTGCACCATCCACATGGTCACTTACCACTTTGTCATTTCGATGATGAATCATATTCGGATTACATAATGATTCTGCCAAAGTGTCCTTTTTAGACCAACTGAGCTCTATACATATAAATTTCAATGTCGTAACTGACTGACTAAACTCAACAACTATCAACGCATAACGAAAACCGCTGGTCCTAGAGACATGACACTTAGTGAGGTGTAGGTGTACAGTAAAAAAGACATCTGAATTTACTTCCCAGAGGAGGTTAAATGGGGATTCTTCTACACTTTATAAAGAGGAAAGATTTGTTTGTATGTTTTCATTGAATAGGCTCCGAATCTACTAGACCGATCTTGAAAATTCTTTCAGCAATGAATAGCTACATCATCAGCGAGTAACATAAGCTATATTTTATCCCCGTACTCTTACGGAAACGGGAACTACGCGAGTGAAACCGCGTGACCTCCGCTAGTAGTTTATAACTTTATATACGCGCGTCTGTGTGTGTAAATACGAATGATTTGTTCTTAGATTCTGTACTGCTTGAATTTATTCTGTGGTAATAATGTTGAACAGTCCGTGCGCTCCCGTATGTGAGACAATGCATATACTCCCCGAACAATGATACGGTGGACAATGACTAACTATCGCGGAATTGTTTCTGAATACACCGTTGTGTTGCGTTCAATACAATATGAACTCACAGTTGAAGTGAATAAAGTTTACAGTCGTTTCTGATAGCATACTTAAATTGTTCATATTTGTTTTTACATACATTTTTCGCAACTGTGTTGTACGGGAATGTAGATAGATGTAGCGTTAATAAAACAAATTATTTTAACACATTTATGAACAGGTTCACAATTCGGTTGTATTTTTTTAAATTTTTTATATTGCATACGATTGATAAAACTTGTCTATCTTACTAGCTGTGCTCCGCGGTTTCACTCACGGTGGCCCACGGAACCTTTATTTTTTTTTAAATAAAGGTAGCCAAAATTTCTCAGGAAATCTGTCCAGCCGTTTAAGAGATTAGCCGGAACGAACAGAAAGAGAGACACACGGACAAGCTGATGGACCGACAAAGAAAAAAAATTAAAAAGCGTCTTACCAGGGCCCACACAATTTTTTTTTTAATTTTTAATTTTCTTAGAGTAACATGTAAATAAACCCAAGGAAATAATACTGGTTCCACGCGCAATTCGGGCAAGATAATTATATGCCAGGAGCAGATGCCGTGTCAATTACGTACTAAACGTTCTCTAAGGTAATATTCAGCGAGTTTTTAAGGCTGATGTTAAAAATTTAAGATAATTATGCCACGTAATAAACATTTATACTTTTGTAAACTTCAATACTTATGTAGCAGCGTTTCTCCACTCGCTACATAGATGGCGCTACTCGCTAACAGATGCGAAATTGAGTACAAATACACAAGATTCTAAATCGCGCATTAAGAGTTTTCAAGCGCATTGATAAATAAAATTAACCTAAGTTACTCCTTGAAACATCAGCTACCTGCCAGTGAAAGTCCCGTTAAAATCGGTTCAGCCGTTTCAGAGATTACCCGGAACAAACAGACAGACAGACAGACAGAGACATTTTTTTAAACTTGGGTTTTTAGTGTCAGTAGCGTGTATACTTTCATATGCATTTGGTGAAAAGCTGTTATTCTGGAATTACAAACAGACACTTCAATTTTATTTATCTGTATAGATGTATAGATGTTTAGATATGTATTTTATGCATACCTTGTTCCAGATCCCTACACAGCGTCGAAGGTGCAGTGCAACGAGACGATCGTGCTGTCCCACTCGCACCCGCACACAATAGTGTCCAGCCCAGGGTTCCCTCGAGCCTACCCTGATGACGCGGAGTGCGTGACAGAGATGCGTGCACCTCCTGCTCACTCGCTCACGCTGCACTTCGAAGAACTGCTCACGGAACACGAGCCTCAGTGAGTACTTTAGAACTTAGGCAATCCAATCAATCCAACCAAAATTGTCTCACACTCATCTTGCAACGATGATATTAAAAATATTGATACGTTATGCGGTCACAAAACGAATGAAAAGTTTCTTCTGTTATACCCCATCCATGTTGATAGCTGATGGGAGTGCTCTAGTCAGCATATTACTGATGGTCTGGATGGAGGTTTCCATCCAGTCATTAGAGTCTTGGAGTCGGTACAGGTTGGAAAACAGACTCATTTTCTATTAGCAGTTTTTCATTCGTCAAATAAACAGCATCATAACTAAGGACAGAGACTAAAGTTCTAATTAACGCCTCAATTTTGGCACGCTGGTGACGTATCTACTTCTTGTAAAAAGTTCAATATCGTCGCCTTGATTTCAAACTAAATGATTTCGCATTGCACGATTCCAAAGAGGTTTAATTCCGCACACGATTCGACTATGATATGAGCTTGTTAGCATAGTTTGCAAGTATGGGTTTCTGGTGCAAAAAATGTATGAAGGTTGGCCACGTACAATATATGGCCCTTAGTGATGTAGGCACCTTTAGACAGCGGTAATCGTTTACCATCAGGCTTAGGTCGTATGCTATGTTAACACATCATTGATATTAAAAAATCTTACCAGCCTAGTTTTGACTTAAAACGTGTCCCATTATGGATCTTATTGAAGTATTAGATAGATGGATGGATAGACCATCTATCTAATATACCTTAAGGGCCGATTTTTCGATACTCAGATAAAAATGGGATTGAGACAGATAAGCAAAGCTCGGTCATTCAGGTACTTTCGTTGAAGCCTCCAGTAAAGTGAGAGTGTTTTTGTCGTAACCCATTTTACTTGGCTTAGGTTTATTTACGTCCCACCCAATAGCCAGGGTATAAGAATTTGGCTATGGTATCCCCTGCCTGTCGTAAGAGGCGACTAAAAGGGGGCCGGAGGGCCTGCTGGCGGTGGTCGGGGTGGGAGCTTTGACCACCGAGTCGCGGGCCCGGGAAGGTGGCAGCGCGATGTGGCTCGCGCTGCCTTGCACAGCGAGGTCTCCAGGGGCGGCGACACAGCTGCCCCGGGGATGTGCCCCAGCAAAGTGTGGGGGGACACCGGTGTGATCTATCAGAGTACCCGGAGTCCCCCAAAAGCACTGAGGATGGCCACAGGGGGGGGGGGGGTTTAGTGCGGTAAAAATCCCACATACCCCGATCAGCCTCTCCCAGGGCGGTCGGGGGCCTTTTGAAGGTTTCCCCCTCGTCAATAAAAAAAAAATAATTATTTACGTCACTTTTCGAATAATATACCTAAAATCAACTCTACCACGCGCCGCTTAATAACAACATGGTAATGACGATGCTGTTTCAAATTATCGACTGCACAGGGTATGCCGTGGCCTTCTCAAATCCCACCCATATGGTCCAAGGCTTACATAATAAAGTCGCCATAACCACAGTATAAATATAATCTTAGTCAACAGTATAGAAACTAGACCAAATTTTAAAATAAAATATTTTGTTGTCAGGCGTGAGGGTTGTCACTCTTAAAATGCTTAATTTTTTTCCTATATTTACTGTCAAAGCAATGTTGTTTTGTAGATTTGAAGCTTAGAAAAATGTCTGTAAAATATGATATTGACGTATATTCGATCGGCCACTACGAGACACCTCTTACTAACATTTTACCGATGCCACTTATAATCTTGTGGAGTAGGAGTGGAGTAGCTGTGATAGCAATAGTTGTTATATGTTAACGCGGCGGTTTCATTCTTTGAGCAGACAATACCTTACTGACATTACGCCGAGATAGCTTAAAATCTCGTAGATGCAAGTGTGAGGAGAGCGAGTCATCGTGCTCATCCCCAGCAAAGGGAAGATCTTCCATGTTTCATGCCTGGGGAACCGCAGCTCCAACTGTTAAAGTTGGAAACTTGTATATATACTGCAATGCGCTTGAAAACTCTCATAGCGCGATTTAGGTTTTCGTGTATTTGTACTCAAACTTCGCATTTGTTAGCGAGTAGCGCCATCTATGAGCGAGTGGAGAAACGCCGCTACACACGTGCCTGTGTCTGTAATTTCTATGTATTCCATACTGCGTATAATTAGCTTATATTTATTCTATACCATAACATTTCTTAATCACCCCTTACGGCTTATCTCGCGTATAGCCGCGATCAGCTGATTCGATGTTATACGACCCATAAGCCCTCCATGTTATGGACCCATAAAATTATCATAACCTAGATTTATAGTGGGATTGACCCCGCATCCGATTTGAATTATCTGTTTATTTATTTAGGAAATGATTTCGTTTGACCTCGTATTATGGTTTTGAAACTGAATATAAGTTAAAGCTACAAAAAGTTGCCTGCGACACAAGCGACGCAAGTTCAAATCCCAGCGGGGCCTATACCAATGAGGTTTTCTAAAAACTTATGTGCAGTGACTTCTAAGACTTATGTATAGTGCATGAGACTAGACTCACCATCTGTTACGTTGGCACTTAATCATATTGGGTGCAAAGTGGGTGGTATTATTACGATACATGGGCATACCCCTTCGGGGAATACATATTCGGGTTAGCTCACGATGTTTTCGTTCCCCGTAAAGTACGTGGTGTGAAATCACTGTACCTACATAAGCTAGTACGAAATCTAATTCAGGCCCCGTTGGTATTCGAACTTCAATCACTCGCGTAGCAGGCGACTGCTCAAACCCAAGGCAATTAAAGACTCTTGAATTAAATATGCGGTTAAATAAGCATGTTTCATCAGAGCCTTCAATTGTTTGCAATACAATATTGGTAAGAGCCATAATGCCTTCGAGTGGTACCAGCCACTTCAGACTTGAGTGTTTATTGTTCGCAAATAGGTACTTTCGGTGGCTTTACAACACTTTATGAGATCGTTAATATATTTATAACAATGATAACAAATCGGCGATTAAGTATAACAACGAGCTTTACGAGGAAGGAAGCCATCTGGGGGAAACCTGCGCCACAATATATAAGTTTACAAGCGGTATGGAATCTAGAATCAAATTGTTGACACACACATACGTGCGAATCTAAGAGATGATAAGCGACGCTGCCGCCGTCCTCTTTACGTTACTGCTATTGGTCCTTTCGAACTGTTCGGTACTGAGTTTGGCACAATCAAAATTATTCCGTAATGTCAGTAAGGGATGTCATGACGTGGCTATGAGCGTAGACATTAAACTTCAAGACGACATTACATAGACAATAAATAAAGAAGTAAAAACTTTGTGTGGTCAACCCTCAAGCTCTATGGAGCAGGGGGCCTACTCGCTTTCTCCGAAAAACGAAGCTTCGGCCGAAAGTTCGCAAAGTTCCTACCACGGTTATTATTCGTTCTAAAATTACGTCCGAACGTGGTCCGCTAGAAAATTATTTGATGTTTATATTTTATAAACTAACTTTAATTAAATCATTAGACGAAGAAAAATTTGAGTATGATAAAAACAAAGCGATAATGAAACTACGTTTAATTTTCGTTCGTTCACGAAGTTTCGTTTTCGGAGAAAGAGAGTAGACCCCCAGTTCTTATTTCAAAAAAATTGTCTTCTTTCCATGCTGCATAGTAAGCGTATATTCATACTGTGTCTGCATCTGAGAAGAAATTGAAAGTCGTATGTTTTGTGTCTGAGACGGCGATCGACTCACCATCACCTTAGTACTTTTCAATCACTAAGGTAGAAACCTTAGTGAACCGTCGCACTCATCGAATGTCGGTTTTAAAGATACGAAATTGGACCTTATCCTCTATGTATTATGTATCAATTACCTATGATTGAAACCAACGCTCGTCGTCGAGTTCGACGCTGAGAAACCTTAGTGAATAACTCGACAAGCATCTATAGACCCTCGTACATTATACAAGCTTTCGTAAATCGCACCTAACGCTTAACTTAATGTCTTCCGGGGTTGCCCCACTCTGCTCGAAGGAGAATTTATTACATCGAATAAACTTCGCTGTGCCAACATGTCTATGGAGGGATGATCTATGAATTTTATTCTACGGAACATTATGGTCACTCATTTCTCGTTGTATGAAAAGAGAGTAGGGCGTAACGTAAACTAGCGTTTTGATTTCGGAGCCTGGGGCCTTACCATGAGCTCTTATTGCCATGATAGTTTCACTCATTTATGAGACAGATGTATGTGACGTGCATACATCTGTCACTTTCGCACAACAGAATTATCATTGCAATAAGAACTCATGGTTGAGATATTTGTTTTTACATTTTAACAGCATCTATTTTCGATTTTTAAATATTAAACCTAATTAGATCGATTATTCGCTCCCGAAGCCGCCTGCATACTAAATTTCATGAAAATCGCTGAGAGACTCAGATAATATATATACAAAAGAATTGCTCGTTTAAAGTATTAGATCAGATATCTGAAACAAAACTAACCGCGTCTTCGTCTGTACGGAAATAAGAATTCATGAGCACGTTATTATAGATCTATACATCTCACCCAATAGCCAGGGAGAATTTGGCTATGGTATCCCCTGGCTGTCGTAAGAGGTGACTAAAAGGTGGCCGGAGGGCCTGCTGGCGGTGGTCGGGGTGGGAGCTCTGACCACCGAGCTGCGGGCCCGGTAAGGTGCACAGCGAGGTCTCCAGGGGCGGCGATACAGCTGCCCCGGGGATGTGCCCCGGCAATGTGTGGGGTGACACCGGTGCGATCTATCAGAGTACCCGGAGTCCCCCCTGAGCACTGAGAATGGCCACCGGGGGGGTTTTAGTGCGATAAAAATCCCATATACCCCGACCTGCCTCTCCCAGAGCGGTCGGGGGGGACCTTTTGAAGGTTTCCCCCTCGACAATAAAAAAAAAAGATCTATGCAGATAAATGAATAAATTGTCTGAAAACAGAATGAAACACCTACGTGTCAAGCGATTTAATAACTGGAACCCCTAGATAACCTTATAATACTTTACACTGGAAATATATTTCGGTATCTGTATCAAGTGTGTTATTCAAACTCAAATGACGTCATCGCTTTAAAACAACATGTTATAAATATACGAATATATAGAATAAATTTTAACCCGACACTCCCCCAAATGTGCCAACACAAATTGCTTTTTGATGTTAAATCTTTGCTAGAGAGATCTTCTTTCAACAAATAAAAGATTGCTTCATGTGATAAACAGTCGCCCAGAGACAGTTCGAGATAGCCATTGGACATAAGGGGCTTAACGGTATCTTCCGCTCGAAATATGGAGCTGTGAACTATACGAAGGAACTAGTTTTTAGAAAAACTCATTGGAACAGGCCCGCTGGGATTCGCTTGCGAGCAGGTGACTGCTGAAACCCCAAGGCCAACACGGCTTTTTTAAAGACAATAATGATCTCCAACCGAATTTTGACTTCGGCGGCTAATCTCAACGGGGATTAGGCATCTGCGCAGGAGATATTATAGTGCACAAACACAGGTGCACTCTTTATTGCCTCACTCTCATAGTCCGATGGGAGGCAATCCGACACGACCGGAGAGATCAGGCGTAGGACCAACGGCTTCACGTGCGTTTTGAAAATGAAAATGATTTCAGCTTAGGCCCTGGTAAGACACTTGTGAATGTCGAAGAATTTACCACCGGTTCGGAAACTAGCCTTCTGAGAAGAACTGGCAAGAAACTCAAACTTTTAAAGATGAAGTCTAAAGAAATGGCAACAAGTAGTTCCTCTGATGGTAAGCGTTTATTGCAGCTAAAACAGTTGAGCAAAAACATTCATCAATTCCTAATTCCCATAAAGCTGTTACAGTATCGGAAATCAATCAGATATAATCTAATAAAAATTCATGTCCGCAGTGTACCGAGTTAAATCGCGAATCAAGTCATATCGATTGCTAATCGAATAGCGGATCGCCGGATGCGATTCATTACTGCGTATCACCCGGATCGTTTCACACCGGGATTCACACTTCGATAATGTTTGATACTTTTTGGTAATCATAATGCCGAAATGTAATAGGTACTATTCTTCCTGTTACCTGTCGCCTGCGGTTTCACCCGCGGCGACTCTCATGTGTAGTTTAATTTCGTAGAAAGCTGTTTTTTAAAAAAATAAGTAACTTAAGTTAATTCTTGTAACATCAGTCAGAGCCAGTAAAACTTCTAAAATCAAGTCCTTTTACAGGTTAGCTGGAACAAAGAGACAGACAGACAGAGGTTTTTTTTCTAAATCTCATTTCGCTATATACTTTCATATTATATATTTACTAAAACGTAAACAGTTTCACTAGTTCACATTTTTAGTTCCCTAACAACAGACACTTAAATTTAACTTATATATAGATAAGGATAAACATGTGTATAGAAAGAATATTCCACGTATATCTCACTTAGGATCATAATATCTAAACTTAGGCAATAATAAATGGTACCGTTGTCGGGTTCGGGACGTTACTTGTACTCAGAAGAACTAAAATACACAAACCCCATATAGTTACAATGGCCAAATTAATAATACTTTTCATAAAGGTAAATATCAAAGCACTCGTAACCGAAGAAAGAGTATGAAGAGATGCATAAATGTGGATGAAGTGAAGGAAGTATGTAAGGATCGTAGCATGTGGCAAACGATGGTCTATGCCTACCCCAATGGGATACAGGTGTGAGCATATGTATGTATCTACACTAATATTATGAAGAGGAAAGATTTGATTGTTTTTTTGTTTGTTTGCATTGAATAGGCTCCGAAACTACATAATCAGCGAGTAACAGGCTAAATTGTATCCCCATACTCCTACGGGAACGTGAACTACGCGGGTGATACCGCGTAACGTCCGCTAGTGTGCATAGTTACTAGTAGCTGTGCCCCGCGTAGATTTAGTTTCATCCTTATTATCGCGGAACCCTAATATTTTTAATATATAAAAGTAGCCTAAGTTAGTCCTTGAAACATCAGCTACCTGCCAGTGAAAGTCCCTTTAAAATCGGTTCAGCCGTTTCAGAGATTACCCGGAACAAACAGACAGACAGACAGAGAAAAAATTTAAACTTGGTTTTTTAGTGTCAGTAGCGTGTATACTTTCATATGCATTTAGTGAAGTGCTGTAATTTTGGAATTACAAACATACACTTCAATTTTATTTATCTGTATAGATGTATAGATATAAAACAGTGTTCAGTTTAATAAGACCCGAGGTCGAAATCGACTATTCAAATCCTATGAAAGGGCTTAGTCGACCTTAAAGAAATGAATCGACAGTGATCGACATTGGTGCGAAGTCACCCGTCCGCAAACAGCCGAGGTCCACAAAAGAACTCATTTATTATCGACAACACGCTCTCGGACGGAAACTGAACTTGTCCGTTATGTGGATTTCTCTGGCTAGGAAGTGGTTTTAAAGGTTTGGACTTCAAAGTACATATATGTGGAAAGAGGTTGTATGTGAGAATGACGTAACGTGTGAGCGAAAGAATAGAAGAGGAAGAAGTGAAGGTGACGGATGACAGAACGATGGTTTTATTATTTTAGGATGTTTATTAAGTCAGTCCACCCGTTTCGGAGATTAGCTGGAACAGACAGACAGACAGACACACAGACAGGGTTATTTTTTTTTTTTTATTTCTGTACTTACAATACTTTCATAATAATATGCATTTAGTGAAAAACTGTTATTTTTGAATTACAAACACTTCAATATTATTTATCACTAGCTGTGCTCCACGGTTTCACCCGCGTATATTTAGTACCATGCTGTTTTTTGTTAAAAAATTAGCCTACAACACTTCTTGAAACTTCAGCTATCTGCCAGTAAAAGTCCCGGTAGAATCGGTCCAGCCGTTCAGGCGTGATGTCGTGACCAAGGGAAATGGGGATTCATTATTATATATAAAAAGATTAATTATCGATTTAAAACCTTATATTTCAATGTCATGGGTTGGCACAAATAGCTGCAGTGTATAAAATAATAAGCAACAGAGCTCCCTAGCGTCGGTCAATATTAAACAATTTTCGAGACCATTCGGACTGGAGTTTGCTCAAGGCAAACGTATGGGACAAATATTATATGAGAAATGATCTTTGAAAATATTTTTATAGGACCAGTGTACGTTCCTTTTCAATATGACTGTTTGCATTATTTGTACAAAATAGGTCTTGTCGCGACTCAGTAGGGTTCCCGAAGGGGTAGGTAGTATTTAGAGATTGATAATTATAAATGAACTTTATGGGTATCTCATACGGTGACCATAACAAATCTATACATCTATACAGATAAATAAAATTGAAGTGTCTGTTTGTAATTCCAAAATAACAGCTTTTCACGAAAGGCTATGAAAGTATACACGATACTGACACTAAAAAAACAAGTTTTAAAATTTATTTCTGTCTGTCTGTCTGTCTGTTTGTTCCGGGTAATCTCTGAAGCGGCTGGACCGATTTCAACGGGACTTTCACTGGCAAATAGGTAATGATACAAGGAGTAACTTAGGTTAAAAAAAAGCATAAGGGTTCCGCGGGACACCCATTAAACTAACTACGCGGGGCCCAGCTAGTTATAAAATATTTTTAAAAGAGTGATTTTAAGTTATTTGTCGGGATCTTTTCAGCAAAAGCAACAAACAAATTTTTTTTACATACTGACTGGATCATATTCCATACAAACAAACAATGAAATCCTTCTTCTTTCTAATATCTAAATATATATAACTCAACGGAGACTGCCTGACTGACTGACATAGTGATCTATCAACGCACAGCCCAAACCACTTTACGGATCAGGCTGAAATTTGGCATGCAGGTAGATGTTATGACTTAGGCATCCGCTAAGAAAGGATTTTGATTAATTCTACCCCAAGAGGGTATAATAGGGGATGAAAGTTTGTAAGAAAGTAAATTTACGCGGGTGAAACCGCGGGGCACAGCTAGTTTAGTATAGAACTACAGATAAGGAGAGGCATTGGAGCAAAGACCGGGATACAAATTAGTCCCGCGGGATGCAAGACGGACAGACGACTGTGCAATGCGGATACATTGCGATAGATCATACGATTAGTCACGATTTGAATTGATCTATTAGCTGTCACTTCAGGGACAATATATCATATATACACCCCGTATGATACCTAATCATCTATGCTTATATTATAAAGAGGAAAATTTCTAAGGCGATTTAAATAAATACAATACTGCATTATCGCTGGGTGTATATATTTAGGCTATATGTTCAATCGATTTAAAGTAGAGTTCCCTAATAAAACGGGAGCAACTCCGTGGACTAGTATTAGATATTTTAGCGATAATGGCACCACATTTGGAAGGCAATTTTTTTATTTAACAGCCACTATGACGGCAAATGAAGGGTGCCATCCACCTGACGATAAGGCTGTTACTCACACATTGTCCTTATAAAGAACTATCTGCCCGCGGCTTCTTCCGCGTGGAATAGTTACTTTGGTCTAACGCTAATTTTAACTCGCGATGGGTCTTAGCATGATGGTATATGGCCTATAGTCTTCCTCGATAAATGAACTATCTAACACTAAAATAAATTTTCAAATCGGACTTGTAGTTCCTGAGATTAGCGCGTTCAAGCAAACAAACAAACACGTTATATCTACTTTACCATTTACAGATTAATAAAATGTCGTCACTTGGCTGTTTAATAGAATCTAATATTGTTTTTTTGTTAATAGAAAAACCTATAGAATATATTTTGCAACCAAGTCCTCGAAAAATATAATATTTTGTACGGTGCAACACCGTGCATTGTAATGTCATTTGCATAATCAGCAGCTTTACGTGGAATATACCTACGTAATAACTTTAATTATCATCAGTTCGTGTAAAGCTAGCAAGAAAGCCGCGCGTGCTCGCGATCAATCATTTCATCAAGTTACATCAAGTTTAGTTTAGTTTTCGGACAATAAAGATCAGTTCTCGCACCTAACGTTTATCATTTTACCAATCTAATAGTGTACTAGTTAACAACAAACGGGGGCATGCATTGGATTTTCAGAAGGCATACTCCGCCTAAACAATAAGTAGGTAGGTAGGCAGGTTAAGTACATACCAATGTGGTGCGGCGTAGGTACATACTTTTTGGTATAGATACATATACACACACACATGACACGAGTGTATTCAGTCATCACAAATTGTGAGCAAGGCTTATCTGCTTATATATTGTTGACAACAAACCGTACATATTTTTTGTTTCTTAATCTTAAGAGGTCTTAAACATATGCTCACGCCTGTATTCCCCGAAGGGGTAGGCAGAGGCCACATTTCACCGAATATGATTAAGTGCCAACGTGACAGAGGGTGAGTCCATCGCCTCTCAGGCACTATACATACGTCTTTTGAATTATATCTCAGGCATATGCAGGTTTCCTCACGATGTTTTCCTTCACCGTAAAGCAAGTGGTGTGAAATCACTGTACATAAGTTTTTAGAAAAACTCATAGGTACAGGCCCCGCTGGGATTCGAAGTGCGTCTTGCGTAGCAAGCGACTCTAACCCCGAGGCCACCACGGCTTAAAATTGGTCTTAAAATTGTATTGAATTTGTGAAGAATATTCTAGAAGTTCCATTTAACACACGCTACAGAAAAAAGCACTAATAAAGACTTGCATTTTACCGAACAGATGGCTGTTTTAGCTTCGTAGTGTAAAATAACAAAGCTTATGCAAATTTTTATCGCGAATGTCGTCTAGACATCTCCCTTTGTTGCCACAAGAAGTTTTATATTTGATATTTTTTTATATTAGAAAAGATTTAATATTTACAACGAAGTATAAAGCAGTCATCGTGTCTGCCTGTTGCTGTACGGGATTTAGGTACCAATCGTTCGATACACTCACACAGACGCGAACATCTAGAAGATTATACGCAAACCTGGCCACAGTATAAATATAATTGCTTTAACAGTAAGGAATCTAGGCCTATTTTTGTTAAATAAAACGATTGTGAAGGTTGACAGTCTAAGAGTGTTGTCAAAATTCACTCCTTTATTCAATGTCAAATAATGATATCATTTTGAAATTTTGAAAGCTGTCGGTAAATCATGTATATGATAACACTAGCTGTGCCTCACGGTTTCACCCGCGTAAATTTAGTTTCATCCTTATTGTCGCGGAACCCTAATATTTTTGATAAATTAAAGTAGCCTAAGTTACTCCTTGAAACATCAGCTACCTACCAGTGAAAGACCGATAATATCCGTCCAGCCGTTTCAGAGATTACCCGGAACAAACAGACAGACAGACAGAGAAAAATTTTTAAACTTGGTTTTTTAGTGTCAGTAGCGTGTATACTTTCATATGCAGTTAGTGAAACGCTGTTATTTTGGAATTACAAACAGACACTTCAGTTTTATTTATCTGTATAGATGTATAGATAAACACGATCGGCCACGACGTGTCACCTCTTACTGTCATTACGCCTATTCCGCTTATTTTCTAGTAGATTCGCGCGTCTGTGTGACGAGTGTGACAATCTTTACATCTATACATCTATATCTACACATATACATACATATTGTTTGAAATTAAAAAATAACAGCTTTTCACTAAATGCATAAGAAAGTATATACGGTACTAACACTAAGAAAACAAGTTCTAAAATTTTTCTCTGTCTGTCTGTTCGTTCCGGGTAATCTCTGAAACGGCTGGGCCGATTTTAACTGGAGGACTGTCACTGGCAGGTGCTGATGTTTCAAGGAGTAAGTTAGGCTACTTTTTATTTATATTAAACATATAAGGGTTCTGCGACATTAAGGATGAAACTAAATCCACGTGGGTGAAACCGCAGGGCACAGCTAGTTTATAATATTTAAAGAAAGCATTTAATACGACATCTCAAGGGAAATTCGCGTAGCTTAGGAAAAATTCTCTGATCCAAAAAATATCAGTGTAAGGAATAACATCGTTTTCCCAACCAAGGTGGGGGGAGGGGTTGGGTCCATTTGGGATCTAATGGGTGATATCCGATTTTTAGATCGTCTAACCTAACGGCACTTAACATACTTCGGTTTGCGCAGATTCCTTTGAAAATGAAAATGTTTTATTTAGTTTAGGCCCTGGTAAGACAATTAAAAATGTCGAAGAATTGACCACCAGTTCGAAACTAGCCTTCTGAGATGAAACGGCAAGAAAGCCACGTACTAATCTTACTTATCCCTACTAATATTATAAATGCGAAAGTAACTCTGTCTGTCTGTTACGCTTTTCCGCTTAAACCTCTGAACCGATTTCGCTGAAATTTGGCACAGACAATCTTTAGACCCTGAGAAAGGACATAGGCTACCTTTTATTTATTAAAAATATCCGCGACCATAAGGATGAAACTAAATCTACGCGGGTGAAACCGCGGGGCACAGCTAGTATTATATAAATATTTGAATTACCTCGACAGTATAGCAAATGCAATACGATCCCCAGGATTTGGAAATCTTCACAGGTCGGTCGGAGGCCTAAGATTGTCTGACCCAGATTTAACACAGATTACCGATTTTCCTAAAGTTAAAGGGGTTCCAAAGGTCAGATGGCAGTCGCTTCGTATCAGATCACATCGCGCGAATCAAGTGCCGACCAAAACAATGCATGCGACAAGGCCAGGGAGCTGATGAGTATATTTCCTAGAAGCCTGTAGTTTGATTAGTGCCCGGTTAATTGCAAAAGGCTCGTCTCCTATTACACTGGGAAATTTGGGTGAACTATAAGTACACCGCCTACCCTTTCAAGTAATGCAGAGGACCTCTACTTCCTCTACTCTACCTCGGCTTCCACTCAAAGCTCTTCTGCATAAACTTTGAATACATGAACATATACTTACACTACACCTGAGTGCCAAGGGCGAGTTTTCTTTAAATTCCCGTCACAAGTCATCGCGTTGACGCAAGCGCTCTTTTTTCTATGGGATCAAAATAGTGCCATCTGTGGGCTGACAGATTGCGCTGCTTCGATCCTATATAAATCTGCGATTACGTCAACGCGGTGACTTGTGACGGGGATTTAAAGAATTATATATATATTCATATTCAAAGTTTATGCAGAAGCTTTGAGCGGAAGCCGAGGTAGAGTCAATATCGTAACCCGAAGTACCAAATACAGCCGCATCGATGTTTGTCGTACTGAATTGCCACTACTATGCCACTTGGTGCCTTTTGAATGCATTCCAAAAATATATTTCAGAAGCTGTACCCCACTGTTTAACCTTTTACATGTCGTTGCAAATTTTTAAAAATTATTTCACACATTAATATTATTTTCCTAACCATTGAAAACAGAACCTAAAATAATAGATTACATAAATTATTATGACCAAATAAATAATAGGCCAGTGCAGCTGTTTTGAATAGACGCAGTATTACCGGGTGCGCGATACATAATTATTTTAAGAATTAATATATTAGTTGATTTAAGTTTCAATAAATCGAAAAACGGAAATATTTGATAATTTCGGGAATAAAGTATTTTAATACACCTGAAGTTAAGTGTTGAGCATAATTCTTTAATATTACGTACATAATTTTCTATAGAAATACTTCCATGTTATAGATAGCAGTAAGACTGCAATTGAAATACATTAATACCAGCGGATCCGACCGACGTTGTCCTGCATACCGACTGCAGCGCCATCTGCCGGGCTGATTTGTACGCATACAAAAACACTTATTGAAATTGGTCCAGCCTTTTAGGAGTTCAGTGACACACACACGTACAGTCGCGTTATTCACTAAAGTTACTCGGCATCGCACTCGTCGTCGAGTGTCGGTTTTGAATATACGAAATTGAAACTTATCCTCTATGTATTGTGTATCGATTTCCTATGATTGAAACCAACGCTAGTCGTCGTGTTCGACGCTGAGAAACCTTAGTGAAGAACAGAATAAAAGAGAATAGAATAGAAATAAAAGAGAATGTCAAAGGTGTCTAAAATAAAAAATTCAAGAGATTGGTGTACAAGAACTCGCACCCAAAAAGATAATAAATCAAACTAAGTACAAATCTACCAGTCGCATAGGGAATAGCACAATCTATGATACATTCGCATACAAAACCACGTTTACTGCGGATTTCCTTCTATTGAACAAACTGAGTGCGATCATTGGATACGTGTACAGACCGGGATGGGTGTTAATACGATATGCTTCGATGATTTTAGTTTTGGAAGCGAGTGCATTTGGGCCTATTTTATGATGTTAGGTAAGCTTGTGAGATGGGATTACACTGGTGATATTCAATGAATATCCTTTACCCCTATTAGGTAGTTGGAATTAGTATAAACTAGCTGTGCTTCTCGGTTTCACTCGTGTAAACTTAATTTCGTGATCATTATTTCGCGACACCAATAATTTTTTTTTATAAATTATATACCTATAGTCAAGTCACTTCTTGTTTTATTGCTGAAATCGGTCCAAACGTTTTAGAGATTAGCCGGAACGAACAGAGAGAAGAATAAAAAAAACAGTTACTTTCATATCCATTTAGTGAAAAGGATTTGGAATTGTAAAATATACCCTCACTCTCATAGTCCGATGGGTCGGCAATCCGACACGACCGGAGAGAGATCTGGGGCCTTACCATGAGCTCTTATTGCCATGATAGTTTCACTCATTTATGAGACAGACGTCACTGTCGCACAACTGAATTAACATTGCAATAAGAGCTCATGGTTGAGCCCCAGGCGTAGGACAAACGATTAAAATTTACAAGTAATTAATAATTGTTTACTACTAGCTCTGACCCGCGTAGATTTAGTTTCATCCTTATGGTCGCGGAAACCTAATATTTTTAATAAATAAAAGTTACTCCTTGAAACATCAGCTACCTGCCAGTGAAAGTCTCGTTAAAATCGGTCCAGCCGTTTCAGAGATTACCCGGGACAAACAGACAGACAGACAGACAAAAAATATTTAAAACTTGGTTTTTTAGTGTTTGTAGCGTGTATATTTTCATATGCATTTAGTGAAAAGCTATTATTTTGGAATTACAAACAGACACTTCAATTTTATTTATTAAGTATATAAGAGTATAGATGTATAGATGTAATGAAATGTACATGATGCCAGCTGAGTTTTTTGCTGGTTATTCTCACAAGGCTAGTTTCCGAACCGGTGGTCAATTCTTCGCTGAGAAGTGCCTTACCAGGAAGATTGCTTGATAATTTACCCTTGTCTATTGTCAACAGCTGTAGTTATGACTTCTTGGAGATTCTGGAGGAAGGCGCCGACAACACCACGGAGTCCCACGAGTGGGATGGCCTCGAACACCACTCCTTTAGCTCTGACAATGAGGTACTCATCTCACATAAATATGCTCACGCCTGTATTCCCCGAAGGGGTAGAGGTGTTGTAATAACAACACCCACATTTCACCGAAGATGATTAAGTGCCAACGTGACAGATGGTGAGTCTATCGCCGTCTCAGGCACTATACATACGTCTTTGATTTTCTCAGACATATGCAGGATTCCTCACGATGTTTTCCTTCACCGTAAAGCACGTGGTGTGAAATCACTGTACCTAAGTTTTTAGAAAAACTCATAGGTACAGGCCTCGCTGGGATTCGAACTCACGTCGCTTGCGTAGCAGGCGACTGCTCTAACCCCAAGGCCACCACGGCTCTTACTTATCTTCTGGCATTATATTTATTTTGTTTCGAATGGCATCCACAATCAAGTTATAATTTACAAAAAAACATTAACTTACAAGCACCGCATAGGATTTTATTTATTTATATTTAGTACCGTTATTAGGAATTTTTAAAATTAATTAATTAAATTTAATTAATTCAACTTTATTTTTATAATGGTTTGCTTTATGTTTTTTTGACACCACCTTGTAAAACCAGTTATCTGCCAGTAAAAGTCCCGTTTATATCGGTCCAACCGATTCCAAGATTGGCCGAAACATACATAGTTTTTTTTTTATTGTTTTTTTATGTCAGTACCGTATATACTTTTATATGCATGTAGTGAAAATCTGTTAATTTGTAATTACAAACAGACAGTTCAATTGTATTTATCTACTAGCTGTGCCCCTCGGTTTCACCTGCGCAGTTTCAAGCTGTTTTTTTTAAAATAAAATTACCCTAAAACACTCGTTGACACATCAGCTATCTGCCAGTGAAAATGCTGTCAAAATCCATCCAACCGTTTACGCGTGATGCCGTGACCAAGGGAGATTGGGATTAATTTTTATATATAAGACAAGTAAGTCCCCACTTTATTTATCATAAAGATATAGATGTAAATAATGAATACCAACAGGTATGGGAAGAGACAGAGGCAGAGCTCCCAGAGTCAGACTCGACGAGTACGGGGTGGGTGCAGGAAGGGCACGGGATGCGCGCGCGTCGCCTCTGCGGCGACTGGGGGGGGAAGCTGAAGCTACTGCGGTACAGGTCCAGGGGGAACGTAATGCGTCTCAGGTTCCGGTCCGACCACTCCAGGCACTTCGCTGGGTATAAGGCCAAGGTCACGCTTGCTGATTGTGAGTATTACAAACCTATTACTATGGCTTCGTCTGACTGTCTTTCTATCCGTCTGTCCCCAGCCTGCTTCTCATGAATCGTGAAATGAATAGTTGAAATTTTAGCCAGTTGGTTATAATCAATGCGTATGTGAATGTTGAATGTGAACAAACAAACAAAAATCAATCAAATCTTTCCTATCTATATCTATACAGATAAATAAAATTGAAGTGTCTGTTTGTAATTCCAAAATAACAACTTTTCACTAAATGCATATGAAAGTATACACGCTACTGGCACAAAAAAACCAAGTTTTAAAAAATTTCTCTGTCTGTCTGTCTGTCTGACTGTCTGTTTGTTGCGGGTAATCTCTGAAACGGCTGGACGGATTTTAACCCCTTTATTTTAGTCCCTTTAAAATCCATCCAGCCGTTTACGCGTGATGTCGTGACCAAGGGAAATGGGGATTCATTTTTATATATTAAACAAAGATTATAGATGCAAGAACACTACATCCTGCAGTAAAAATTCTGTATAAATACCACCCACAAAGACGTAAAGAAAAACGTACCCTAACCATATGCAAATACAACCCTCGTTTGAATAAACGTACAAAATAAGTAAAGCTTATGGATCGAATAAAAATAGAAAGCTAAAAAGGTGCTCACAGCTGCATTAAAGCGGCGGAAAAACCTATACCTGCCGATGATTCCGGGACGAATGAAATTCACCACCGAGAGAACATGTTCCACACCTTAACACAAAGGAACAAAGCTCAATTTTGCCCCAGCAACCGCGATACTGAAAACCTTGCATTTCAATATTTGCAAAGCCTTAACTCGCTATGTTTAAGAGCGATTTTTGAAAAACCGCAAAGCAGCTAGTAGCTTTTGTTGCCTGGATATAAAGTTCATTGTTGCACGAAACTTGCGTTAACTTGTCCACGGGGTAGTTTTAATTAACATAGTTTTTCTGTTTCTATTAGCTATTGAGTTTATGCGCTCAGCGGCAGGTGCCATATTTGTTGTGGAAGTTTATGCCTACATCTCTCTCGTTGTATTTCATTGTTTCACGCTTCTTTCTATTTTAAATAACCTAGTTTTAAAACTGAATTACATTCAAGTCTGTGCCCCGGTTTCACCCGCATAGAATTAAGTAACGTTCCGTTAAAGTCGGCCCAGCCGCTACAGAGAGTATTTGGATCAAATAGATAGATAGACCGTCAGACCTACATTGAAAAAAAATTGCTTTTTTATGTAGGTAAGTTCCGTATAGTCTCGCATACGGATTTAGTTATAAAGCTATATATTATAACTAGCTGTGCCCCGCGGTTTCACCCGCGTGGATTTAATTTCATCCTTATTGTCGCAGCAACCTAATATTTTTTATAAATAAAAGTAGCCTAAGTTACTCGTTGAAACATCAGCTACTTACCAGTGAAAGTTTTGTTAAAATCTATCTAGCCGTTTCAGAGATTACCCGGAACAAACAGGCAGACAGACAGACAGAGAAAAAATTAAAAACTTGGTTTTTTAGTGCCAGTGTATACTTTCATATGCATTTAGTGAAAAGCTGTTATTTTGGAATTACACACAGACACTTAAATTTTATTTATCTGTATAGATGTATAGATAGATATTCCAGTTCTATTAAATACACAAAACAAACAACTTTATTTGTTTTCAAATATATTTGAAACTAGCTGTGCCCTGCGGTTTCACCCGCGTAGATTTAGTTTTATTCCCGCGGAACCCTAAATGTTTTTTTAAAATAAAAGTAGCCTAAGTTACTCCTTGGAACTGCCAACCTGCCAGTGAAAGTCCCGTTAAAATCGGTCCAGCCGTTTCAGAGATTACCCGAAACAAACAGACAGACAGACAGACAGAGAAAAAATTTAAAACTTGATTTTTTTGTGTCAGTATAGTGTATACTTTCATATGCATTTAGTGAAAAGCTGTAATTTTGAAGTTACAAACAGACACTTCAATTTTATTTATCTGTATAGATTTCATTAACAACACATTTTAAATAAAGTGTTTGTATATAAAGTGATTCCGTTTTCATGAAATATTCCGCATTATAAAATATTCCGAGAACAATATTTTAAAGCGCACACAATTTTTAAAGCATACAAACTTTGTGAACTATAAAATTACTTTTATTTCGTTATATAATAATTGAATGAATGAATGATTGTTCGTATTTCGTAATGCATTGAACGAATTGATCTATACATACAGATAAATAAAATTGAAGTGTCTGTTTGTAATTCCAAAATAACAGCTTTTCACTAAATGCATATGAAAGTATACACGCTACTGACACTAAAAAACCAAGTTTTAAAATGTTTATCTGTCTGTCTGTCTGTTTGTTCCGGGTAATCTCTGAAACGGCTGGACGAATTTTAACGGGACTTTCACTGGTAGCTAGCTGATGTTTCAAGGAGTATCTTAGGCTACTTTTATTTATTAAAAATATTAGGGTTCCGCGACAATAAGGAAGAAACTAACCGCGGGGCACAGCTAGTTTTAAATAAAAGTGTAGGTATTTACAATGTTTAAGTATTAGTAAATACATAATTATACAGAGCCGTGGTGGTGGTGGGGTTTGAGTAGCCGCCTGCTACGCAAGCAACGCAAGTTCGAATCCCAACGGGGTCTGAACAATGAGTTTTTCTAAAAACTTATTTGCGGTGATTTCACACCACGCTTTACGGTGAAGGAAAACATCGTGAGGAAACATGTAGTAATTCAAAGACGTATGTATAGTGCCTGAGACTGCGATAGACTCACCATCTGTCACGTTGGCACTTAATTATCTTCGGTGAAAAGTGTGTGTTGTTATTACAACACCTCTGCCTACCCCTTAGGGGAATACAGCCGTGAGAATGTGTATTAAAAAGACGTAATTGTTTTTGTGATAAGGTTTAAAATTA
Organism: Watsonalla cultraria; assembly: GCA_964035505.1. Taxonomy (NCBI): domain Eukaryota; kingdom Metazoa; phylum Arthropoda; class Insecta; order Lepidoptera; family Drepanidae; genus Watsonalla; species Watsonalla cultraria. The sequence continues at coordinate 10,388,941 of OZ037723.1, forward strand.
ATCAAATTGCGGCTTTAGTAACCTAGTGCCACCAAATAACACAATAATCTTCATTAACACAATGTACATCTCTCGCACGCTGTATACAACCGTGTAATTGCTTTTGCAACTAGGCAAGCAATGTAATTAGATTTTAGCATGAATTTTGCGTTTGGCGTCGAACTTAACTTCTGAACATAATAAAATAAAGCTGTGAATATTAATTTATTTACATACAGTCTCAGGCACTATACATACGTCTTTGAGTTACTTCTCAGACATATGCAGGTTTCTTCACGATGTTTTCCTTCACCGTAAACCACGTGGTGTGAAATCATTGCCCATACGTTTTAAGAAAAACTCATTAGTACAGCCTCCGCTGGGATTCGAATTTGCGTCGCTTGCGTAGCAGGCGACTGCCTAAGCCCCACGGCCATCACGGCTCTCAAGACATGATCTAAACAAACTTCTCGTCCCGTTTTCTTGAATATTTAATTTCTGATTACACAATGCACGCTAGATTAATTCTTTGTTATCGTACACACACAGCCATAAATTATTCCATATATCTTTTCCCTTTAATTCCCTCGGGATTACTTTTTCAATTACGTACTGCGCGGACGTTCCGTTGTTTCGGGTCGAAATGCAATGTTTATTTTGTTTTATAATCCTCATAGGGTTTATGTTCCACGCCCGTAGAGTTCTTAATACATAATTGCATTTTTTTAACCCTTGACGAAAAATGAGGGGTTTTGTTTGACGTACGCATCTGTGAACCACAAAGTATAAGCTTCAATACGTCTAAATTCCTTACTGATTGGTAAGGAATACTTTTTATTAAAAATATTAGGGTTCCGCGACAATAAGGATGAAACTAAATCTACGCGGGTAAAACACACAGGTACAGCTAGTTCTGTATAATAATGTAATTTGAAAGTACTTTGTAAAAAGTGTAATCGAATAATAGTTATTTTTTATACAAGAGTGCAAAGTTGCTTTTTAACCGCGTGTTCAATTTTGATGACCGAGCAAGCGAAGGATTCTAAAATTGAATCACGAGCGCAGCGAGTGATTCAAAATTAGAATCCTGAGCGTTAGCGAGGGAATCAAAAGAGCACGAGGTGAAAAATCTTTGCACTCGAGTGCAACACGTAACTTTTCATTCCACCTCAGCGAGGAAATGGCTAAATGCAAAAAAAAACGTTTACAATCACAAGATAGGTACACTTTTATTTCAGTTTAGGTATTAATTACTACATTATGACAGGTAAGTATTACAGAATAATCTTTAAATTATAACAATACTAAGGTATAATTAAGAAAATTTTAAAGTAACGTTTCTACAGTTATTTAAATTGAGTGTAGAGGGAGAAAGCTCATTTGCGCATTATTAACAGTTTCAGTCAATTCTGTTGGCGTCAAACAATCTTCCTCGTCGCTAGAATCACTCATTTTAGTTTTTTTACTTGTTTTCAAGTTTCTTGTTTTTAATATAAGGTTTAACAATGACGTGAAAAAATGCCGCGTAAAGAACCGCGTACAAAGCAAATTGAAAAAAAAACACCAAGAAGGTTCCGAGTCTGAGTATTTAACAAATTAAAAAAAAGTTGTATGATATATTCGGCACCATAGAGGTAGCAGTAAATAGGTTTAATGTTTTTTTTTATTCACAAACTTAGTGCACACGATGTTCTAAATTCAATTTACTTTATCCTCTAGAGAATAAAAACGGCTTTTCCACTCAGATATTGAAGATTAAAAATACTCTTTCCGAGATGGTGGGATGAAAAGGTATTTTTGACTTTGACTTTGACTTAAATGTTTGTGAGCTGACATTCAGTGAGTATTTTTATTGTAATCTTTCGCTTCGTGAGGAGAATAATTGATATTTCGACTCTCGCAAAAGAATCGGTGCAGAGGTTATGGTTCCATCGAAGTTTTATTGATAGTAAACCCAAACGCGCTCTTACGGAAGGTATATTGACCATTTAGACGCGAATCGAAGTACGTGATACGGAATACGGATACAAAGAGTCTGTAGGTTTTAAATTGTGTACTATTCAAGTAAGCTATGGATAGAATTAATAACTGTTTATTTTAAGTAGCACATGAATGATCGAAAAGGGATCGTATGAATATAAAGCAAATGATCGATAAGCGAGATTATAGTGAGATGAGGCATAGGTGTTGCCTATGAGACAGTTGGACGGACACGACAGTGGCGCGCCTCGCTCGTCTGGACATGTTTTCGTGTAGTAATGTCATATTTTCACTATTTTTCACTGTGGGAAAGTTATCTTGATATAAAACTGTGTAATTCTGTAAGGAGTTGCTATCCAACCTCCATAATTGATGATTTAAAATAAAAAGAAAAAAAAATCAGAAAGGGATTCGGGGGTGGCATTATTGCCATTCAGTGATAAAATATATATATTAAATAAATAAAATAAAATATAATCGGAATAAGTCCCAATAAATAGTTTAATTAATTCCTAACTGCTTAAAGATTATCTTATCTTATACCTTTAAACGAGCAATTCTTGTATATATAGAATCTGGATCTTGGGAACGGCTGCAACGATTTCATGAAATTTTGTATGTTTCGGGGGCAAAAAATTGATCTAGCTAGGTTTCAGTTTCAGTAAACATAGTTTTGATCATGTTTTCATGCACTGTAAAACTCATAAAATATCAATACTATGTCAGTAAATTTCGCCGACAACTGTCGAGTTATGATAGCTCATGTGTGAGGCTGTCAGCTTACGAGGTGATAAAGAAACTAGAGTACCCGGGTTCGAGAGTGACGTTCACCGGTTCAATGTTTTTCTTTGGTTCCTTTTTTTCATGCTTTTTTGAGAAAACGTCAAGATTTTTCTTTTGTGGGAAAAGTTTAGTTTTTTGTGAGAAAAAGAAACCGAGCACAGCTCAAGGCTTGAAGCTATTTCGTTTATTTTTAATGGATGGTCAGAGCATTCTTTTATTTTTTGTCTTCTCTTGGTTTAAACTGAAATAAACTGTTGTATAGTGGAATTAAAATGTTTCAGAGCTCGATCCCACCTGCCTGCTCCCAATTATTTAACATTAAGCTGAAATTCAAAATTTTATTCTTTTTTTAATCTCCTGAGATAATTCTTGGTTTTAAAGTAGTTGCATCTCTTTTTAGGATTGGCATTTCAAAAGGGATGGATGTAGATTTAGTCGGAACTTAGTCATGGTTTAAACCATTATTTGTTTGGAAGTAGTTTAGGTCCTGAAAAAACACTCATGAACGCTTAAACCACTTCAAACTCAAACTCAAAAATTTCTTTATTTGATTAGACTTTTACAAAAGTACTTTCTAATCATTTAGGATTAGGTTACATGCTACCGCCAGGTTAGGAAGGTTGCTTTACTGAGAAGAACTTGGCAAGAAACTGCGATCTTCCGTAAAGGACAATCCCAGTCGGGCAGCTCTTAATTTTGGGAAACCCCGTAACTAACTAACTCATTAAAATGAAAAACGCTTTACTGTTTCTTTATCTTGTTTAATCTCTGAATGTTTTACAACATCCTGTTATTTATGGATCACGCTCACTCTCTTCTCTTCCTGCCGCCATTACTTTGTCGCTTTGTTATACTTTGCCGCCATTACACATTAATTGCTAAGTATAAAACGTATATAACTAGTTGATTGATACAAAACTGTGTTTTATAATTCAACTAGCTGTGCCCTGCGGTTTCACCCGCGTAGATTTAGTTTCATCCTTATTGTTGCGGAACCCTAATATTTTTAATAAATAAAAGTAGCCTAAGTTACTCCTAGGAACATCAACTACCTACCAGTGAAAGTCCCGTTAAAATCGGTCCAGCCGTTTCAGAGATTACCTGGAACAAACAGACAGAGAAAATTTTTAAAACTTGGTTTTTGAGTGTATAGTTTCATATGCATTTAGTAAAAGTCTGTTATTTAGGAATTACAAACAGACACTCCAATTTTATTTATCTGTATAGATAATTAATCGCCCATGCCCTGCGTCTCTTAGGATCGTTATGAAATGAAAGAAGGGTTGAAGGTTTTTATGTGAAATTATGTATTACATAAGCTATTTACTATTTATGTATAAATATATAATTTTTGTTGTCCGCAGCCCAGTCGTGCATGGATGTAAAGCAGGTCCTCTTCAACGGCAACTGCTACTTGTTCTCCGGCTACCCGAGGGCCTCGTGGTCTACAGCTAAACAGGTAACCATTCAATAATCAATACTACTTTGCAGTTGTGGTGTTAGTTGGGCAGTGTCACTAACTTAGCAGATCAAATCCCATCTGATCAACAATAAGAGAAAGTTCTGTTCGCATGCTGAAGAGTTCTATAATGCCTGATACATTTTAGAGATTGTTCTGGCCAAGGAAATTAAGGATGGATTGTGTGAAAGATGATATGGATAGAAACAGAATGAATACATCGTATGGTGGGGATACATGGAAGAGAAGAACACATTGCGCCGACGATATATAACATAGGATAATGACAGGAGGATGATGATGTAGGGAAAAAAATAACATTCCAACCTTCCCGAAAGTGTGAGATGATTTATTTTGAACTAGCTGTGCCCCGCAGTTCCACCCGCGTAGATTTAGTTTTATCCTTATTGTCGCGGAAACCTAATATTTTTAATAAATAAAAGTAGCCTAACTTACCCTTTGAAACATCAGCTACCTGTCAGTGAAAGTGCCGTTAAAATCGGTCCAGCCGTTTCAGAGATTATCCGGAACAAACAGGCAGAAAGCCAGACAGAGAAAAATTCTAAAACTTGGTTTTTTAGTGTACTTAGTAGCGTATATACTTTCATATGAATTTAGTGAAAAGCTGTTATTTTGAAATCACAAACAGACACTTCAATTTTATTTATCTGTATAGATGTATAGATGTCTTTGTGTGATTTAGAAATACTTCTTATATTTGGAGTCTTCACACCTTTCAATTTCAACGAATTAATTACAAAGAACAAAATAATTATAAAAGTTTAGCAAGAAATTATCGCAGAGAAAATTTTACTTCTAAACTATAAATTGGACAATATCTATTTACTGTCCTATTTTATAATAACAGCTCTTAAAATATGACCTCCAGACAACGTTATTACAATAATACACCTTATTAGTATCCAAGGAGGTTCGAAATTATATTACAAAGTAAAGTGTTGGAAACTTTGGTGCTCTCGTTAAATTATAATTTGTGGAAGGAAGGAGTTTTAGAATTAATCCTTTCTCCGATGTCAGGCGACCTTCGTGGTCCTTACAATTCCCATTTGTTCTCAATATTTTATAGGTATTGGAAATTGGGACTTTTACGTAACAATAATTTGGTTCATTTTATGTCTTTTAAAATTTTTGACATTCAGTTCGGGGATATTATTTTTAAACAGACACTTCAATTTTATTAATGTACTAGCTGTGCCCCGCGGTTTCACCCGCGTAGATTTAGTTCCTTATTGTCGCGGAACCCTAATATTTTTAATAAATAAAAGCAGCCTAAGTTACTCCTTGAAACATCAGCTACCTACCAGTGAAAGTCCCGTTAAAATCCGTCCAGCCGTTTCAGAGATTACTCGGAACAAACAGACAGACAGACAGACAGACAGAGAAAATTTTTAAAACTTGGTTTTTTAATGTCAGTATCGTATATACTTTCATATACATTTAGTGAAAAGCTGTTATTTTGGAATTACAAACAGACACTTCAATTTTATTTATCTGTATAGATATAGATATAGATATAGATTCTTCACCATTTCCCAGGTATGCGACGGTCTGAACATGCACTTATCATCAGTGCACTCGTCTGAAGAGGAACGCTTCATAGTCTCCGGCATCAGACAAAGCAGCGATTACAGCGCTGGATCGGTGTACTGGCTGGGAGCGCGTCTAGTTGAAGGCAGCTTCACCTGGACTGATGGAAGCGCTGTAGAATACACCGGCTGGTCGTCTTATAATGACACGGAGGAAATTGACGACGCGTGTTTAGGTGTTCAGGTATTTTGCAGTCAAGATAGTAGAATAAAAAATGGTCTTAAATTGTTATAGACTAGCTATATTCCGCGGAAACAACTATATTTTTTGAATAAAAGTAGTCGGTAGCAAGGAGCAAGTTTTTCCTTGTATTATCAGCTGTCTGCCAGTGAAAGTCCCGTTTAAATCTAGCCGCTTGAGAAATATGCCGCGACAAACAGACAAAAAAAATTCAATTCCTTTTTTTCCATTCTGTGTATTCGTGTATTCATTCTGATGCACTTAGTAAAAACCATTAATTTGGAATTAGAAATAGACACTTCTATTTTATTTATCTAATAATACACTTAAATAAAACAAGTGATTTTCATCCTTCGTTTCATTCAGCAGAACATCATGTATTCTGACGATACTAGACTTTTCTTTATGTTAATTTTTATCGACATTTGTACATTGGAACTGTGTCCATGGACTTACATTTCTCAAATGATTTATTTTGTTTTTTTTTTTAATTGTATAATATTTTTGAAAAGAGTAATTACTGAGTTTCTTGCCAGGTTCTTCTCAGTAAAAGCAACCTTCCGAACCTGGCGGTAGCATGTATAATCCTGTAAATTGTGTCTTTCTGACGATTTGAAAGTGCTTTGTATAAAGTCTAATCGAATAAAGATATTTTTGACTTTGACTTTGACTTTGACTTTGATAGCTTGTTCCATCCGTCATTAAACACATCACAGGGGGGCTAGGCTTGTGTTGTAAAGATCTTAAACCAATTCCAGTGGAAGTCATCGCCAGTCCCCTCCCAGCCCAGTGGTCTATATTGGACGTTTCACAAATGTGCCGCAACCGGGGGCTATGTGTGCAAACGAGCTCTGAACCCAGAACACGTGGTCAGGAACAGAACTGTCGAGGGTACTTCAGGTAATTTGCTTCATTTGTTAAGTTAGGAAACCTATCTAATGATTGGCGCCCAACGTGGGACTTGGCGCCCAACAGGGGACATTTACAAGCTTACTCTATTTAATTATGCAATAATATGAAGAAATACGTTCTACTTTTACATAAATGTTCAATTAGTCTAATAAAATAAGTCTGATTCTGTACACATATTACTTGAGGTGTCAGCTGCTACTGACAGCTGTCACTGTCATTTGTCAGTGTCATTTACGCTGAGTGACTTTATTTCGTTGCATAACCAACTTGTTGCCAGATTTTATGTAAAAAATACAATTTATTTTTCTTATTGCTTATGTTGCTTACTTCTCGTTCCATCCCACAAATTATATTATTTAAAACTTAACCACAATATAAATAAGATTCAAAATTATTTTTCCTCAGGCACTCTGTCTAGTCCGAATCATCCGGGCATGTACGACAATGACCTGGACTACTGGGTCCACATCGTCGGCCCAGAGGACACCAGGGTCGTGGTCGTCTTCAAAGTCATTGATCTCGAATACCAGAAGGACTGCCTTTACGATTTTATTGAGGTAAGCATCGTAAAGGCTTAGCTGCAAATTGCTGTTAGAAAGAAATAAATAATCTTTATTACACACAAATGTTGTAATGTTGTGAATCCTCAAAAAAAACTACTTTTACTTTGCTATTTAACTCTACCAAAAGTCTGGAAGAAGTTTCTATGTGTATTTTCTCAGTAGCAACCCGAAATCTGGAATAGTGCCCTGTTACATATGACTTATAACTGGCGACATATGGGTCAATTCAATTCAATTCAAAATATCTTTATCTGATTAGACTTTAACAAAGTACTTTCAATTCATCAGAACAATACGATTACACAGAATTATACATGCTACCGCCAGGTTCGGAAGGTTTCTGAGAAGAACCTCCCAAGAAACTCAGTAATTACTGGTTATAAGTAAACTTCTGCCTACCGCTTCGGGGAATCCAGGCGTGAGTGTATGATGTTTGTGTTTTGATAATAATGTTTCAGCTGAGAGACATGAGTAACATGAAATCGTCCAGATACTGCGGCTCAGTAGGTGAGACCCAGTGGGTCGCCTCCGGGAACAACGCTGTGCTACATTTTCACTCCGATTACAAGTGAGTTAATATTTCAAATGACACTTCTAACGCCTCCGGTTCAGAAGAACCAAAATACAAATTACCATATTACCAAAATGCAATTATTAATAAGACCCAAAAATTTAAAAATAAGACCCAAAATTAAAGTAATAAGAAATTACTAATATCCAAAAATAAAATAATTACTTTCAGGTGCTTTTTAAATTTAACACGTAGTATTAACATTTTTTTCTCATTTCAGCACCCAAGGCGAAGGCTTCTCAATGTCATGGCATGCGGTGGAGCTGGTCGGCTGTCCCTCTCAGACCCTCACATCCAAGGGGGGTGTACTTAAAAGCCCTAACTACCCGCATTTTCTGCTGCCTAATCTGGATTGTATTGTCGATATCTTGGCTCCAACTGGTAAGTGCATTTTTTAAGCCTTGCAATTGGCGTCGCCTATTCGTCTGACCACCGTTCTGTCTTTCCTTTCATGAAGAATGAAAGGAATAACTGACAGAATTCCCTATTCGTTAAGCTACGTTCCTTTTCATCATCTCGCGTCTAATTTCATATACCTACTCTATATACCACATAATTATTAAAACCTCCTTTTTAAAACGGTTATAAACGTTTAAATAAATTCTCCTTTCACAACCCAGGCAAACGCGTCTTTCTCAACATTACCTTCTACGACTTCGGCTACGGAACGTTCAGCCAAGGGGTCCCAATCAACGTGTCGGAGACCATCCCCGACGACACCTACCTGGAGGTGCAAGTACACCCACAGGGGGCGCCCATCCGCCCCTTCCTCAACCCAGCTGTGCTGACCAATGGCTTGTTCGTGTCGCAATCAGAAGTATTAAGGCTACGTTTGAGAACTGGTGAAAATGTCACTGGACGAGGGTATTTGGCGTATTTTGAGACGAGTAAGTTTTATTTATTACTAGCTTAGGCTTAATTTCATGAGTGTCTACTGTCTCACCCACTCTCTTTTTTTATAATATGTAGATATTTTAACGCAATTCCCCGTTTCTGTCAATTGTCTTAATTTTCTTTTTGTCACACAAAGCTTAAAATTTACCAATACATCAAAAAATAATATATCAAATAGTGCCAATATTCTTAATTTTAAAAATTATGGCCAACCGTAAGTGTGCCAATTTTTTTATATAAAATACCAGACGATGAAAAAATCTTAATTTTCTTTTAGTCAAAATCTTTCAAAAGATCCTATTTAAACAATTTTGAGTTCAAAACATTAAGTATAACCATAAAAAACTCCCCCTTTTTCAGTAAGTTACTTGAACGCGTCCCGAGTAGTGCCCCTGGCGGCGGGCCAGGCGGGCCTGGTGTCGGGGCTCAACTGGCCGCGCGGGCCGCCGCCGCGCGCCACGCTGCGCACGCGCCTCATGGCGCCGCACCACCACACGCTGTCCCTGGCCTTCGCGGCCACCAGGCTCGCCGACACGGGGGACGCTCTCGAACCCTGCGGGGAGGGGGCGGGGTGGATCGAGGTACGTGTTGCAGACTAATATCCAGTAAGAACTATTACCAGTTCAGGTCGATCGCCGTGGTCTATGGACGCTTGAACTAAATAGATCACACCGTCGCCAAACCTCTGTAAAATTCTACTTTATTTATCAACCCCGTACCTACTCACTCGCTTAAAAACTACTGCTGGGAACTAATTTACTGAAAAAACAGCTTGACAAGAGAATTAAAGGACACGTTACAATTAAGAATGTAGAAAAATGAAAAGAAACATCGTAAAAAAAGAAAAAGAAATTTTAAGACGCATATGTGCACATAATTAGCAATTTGTCACTATTGTGAATATTCATACCTGATATCGGATTAGATTTTTGTGTGATAAATTCATATGATTCGTATTGTTTCGATGAAATGTACATGATGCCTGGCTGAGTTTCTTGCCGATTCTTCACAAAAGGCTAGTTTCCAAACCGGTGGTAAATTTTCGACATTCATAAGTGCCTTACCAGGGCCCGAACTGAATAAATATTTTTCATTTTCATTTTCAATCAGAAATGCGTCTTATAACACATCCGACCTTTACTATTTACTTGTACAGGTGAAAGACAGCTACACAGACAACAACGGCACGCAATGGACTCTGTGCGCAGTGGATAGGATACGAAGGAAGCTGGAGCCGAGCGCTCCTCTGGTGATCAACTCCTATCTCCACTCGCTTCTGTTGACGCACCACTCCGGGAAGAAAGGAAAAAATATGGACGTCACACTGCTTGTTAATAAAGGTAGCTTAGAACGTAGATTAGAATCATATTTTTGTGTTGAAATTTTAGCGGGGTCGCCAGGTGTCGATAAGTAAAGAAAATGCATCTATAATGTTGATGAATTCCTTCTAAAATCGTTTAAATTATGTGGAGTTTTTTGCATTATGAGTTTCTAAGTGGTATGGACCTAGTTCAATGCTTCTATTTTTAACCGACTTGAACAATAAAAGGAGAAGGTTTTCAACTCGACTGTAGGTTTTTATATGTTTTTTATATTTATTTTATATTTTATACTAATCTAGTTTATGCAATCAAATTAACAGTAAAGCAATAAAACAAGAACAAACTAATTGCGTCATAATTTTTTTCTTGGCTGGTAGATTGATACCGTGTCATGTCTCGTCAAGGCGCATACACAGATATAGTTAGCTCATGAATGACAAATGAGCAGTTCAGGTCCCAGCTCGTGGTTAAATAATTTATCAAAATCATGTCACCCAACCTTTTCTCAGCGAGCTCATGGTAATATTCCAGACCCTAACTACCACAGCAAAGTGCTGCTGATGTCTGATGATACCAACCTGGAGTCATGTTACCCAAACCCCTGCTCACACGACGGCCGCTGCTCCTCTGAAGATGCCAGGAGCGTTTGCCAATGTTCTGGATACTATATAGGTAATTATTATGTGTCCGCATAAACGCGTATACTTAAAAAAATATGACTTTTTGAAAAATACTTTCAAATCTTCAGAATAACATGATCGATTTAGCGGATTATAATGCATTACTGATACCTTGACTTTCGTAAGGTTCCTAAGAAATTGGTAAGAAAACCTCTTTCCCACCTCTTTATCTCTGGGTATCAACGTATCAAATGTCAAAAATATTTATCATTTATTCGTACAACCTACACACATGCAAGATTGCATATAAGTCCATCAGCTATAAGTTTACATTTAAAGTTTGAAAAATCTGCTTACAGGTGTATTTTGCCTGGTGACGGCTTGCGAGAGGTCTCCTTGTGTGAACGGGAACTGCTCACTATGGGCCGGGGAGGTGCAGAGCGCGGGGGAGGGGGCAGAGCAGGGGGGGCAAGGAGGGCAAGGTTACCGTTGCATATGCGCACGTGGGTGGCGCGGGCGACGCTGCGGGGAGAGAGCTCGCGCCTGTGCAGCAAGACCCTGCAATAGCCGCGGAGCCTGCTCTGAGAGAGATGGCAACTTCCTCTGCCAGTGCAACCCTTCTTGGAAGGGAAAACGGTACAGGATATTGTATCTTATAAAGAAGTACAGGTAGCTTGAAAGTTGAATGCGTTGAGGATTCTCAGGATGAGGACCAGGGGCTACCATCATTGGTTTAAGCAGAGCGTATTAAGAACTTCGGAGCTTTGACGTTTCATTTCAGTCCCGTCAAATGAAACGTCAAATCTAAGAAGTTATTAATACGCACTGCTTATACGACCATAGTTGGCCCCCAGAGCTCTAACATTAACTTGTACGATCAATTAGCATAAATGAATCTGTTACTAATGTTATTCAGTGCCCCAAGTATAGGTGTTGATACTTTTTCGCAGGCGGGTTGTGGTTGAATGCCAAAGATGGTGGATCAACACATTTTGAGCCACGCTAACAATATTTTCTTCTTGATGTACAAATAAATGTGATAATATAATATTGTAATGAAGCTACGTCGTTACCCTATTGTCATTGGTCGCTTGCAATAATTACTTTTAAAAGATGCGCGCTGTCTGCAAAAGAGATGTACAAGCTTTTTGAAAAACCCTATGCTGATACAAGATTTCATATCACCAGCTAAGTGAGCAAATTTGTCATCGCAATACAAATCCTTTGCTTTTCTACTCAGATGTGAAATCCCCAACCCTTCTCCGAATATCATCAGCCTTGGCCAGCGCATGATCAACGAACCCTTCTGGCTGGGCCTTATTGCTGTCTTCGTGGTCCTGGGCATCATCGGTCTGGTCTGGTGCGCCAAGAGACACTTCCCAGAGAAGATAGAGAAACTTCTCGCGGAAGAAGCCGACCGCTGCGCCAGACGTAAGTTCCATACAATTATAAACCATGGAGGATTAATCTTTAGGGTCCAAATTAAGAAGACTCCTTCCCAGCACACCTAACGTTGAAGCTTACCACGATCACTTTAAAACACGATAGTGAAGGAAGGCGACTTTGTGATACACCGTATATAAATGATGCTTTACTCCGATTTGTAAGATTGTTTCTGCTGTACTCATGTATTTTGTCAATAACGCACTGTCTCTGGGATGGTAAGGACACGTTTTCCGTAACTTTTACTTTCCGATTCTATTTCTATTTCTGTCGTTTTCTGTGTCTTACGCTCGCGGGCACAGAAACTACGTTTGCACGTAGATATTTTTTGAACTTTAGCCTTATATGAATAGTGTCTATATTAGCAGTCTTTGCATGACTGTTACTAGGTTTGTGGATAGCTCTGAATAGTTTCTGAAGCCCGCGGGAACCGCACCACTTTTAACTTGGTCTTAACTCTCACGAAGAACACTAAATTGCATTGTATAAGTTTCGCCAACAAATATAAATGCCACCAAGTTTAAAGCTGCTGCGTTGAGTCAAGAGGATTGCCAGAGGACCATCCGTCATGAAACAATCGGCGTTCCCGGACCCGGAGCCCTCAATTATTCCAAATTAGTTTCGGCAGAATTTCCAAACAACAGGGCAACGAGAGACCCTTGACCGAGGTCAAATTGTTTGTGAAGACACTTCATAATATTTATATTAATAATGCCTCGCCCCCTTACTTTTTCGATGATTGACATAACAATGGAAAAATTTTGTCTCATTAAAAACTTGTGTCTTAGACGTGTTTGCCATTGTTGAATTGGCAAGAATCGCCCCCGTATATATAATTGAATGTAAGTCGCGTGGATGGGAGTCTGGCAATCCTGTATGTGTGGGGCTAGCGCCGGCGCGGCAGCGGTACGCCGCGGTGCCGCAGACGGAGCCGTAGCGGCGGGAGGCGCGGCGGGGGGCACGGCGGGGGGCGAGGGGGCTCACGGCGCGTTTGTCCACAGCGCCGCCGCCAGAGGGGCACCGCACGCTGCTCACGCGGCTCGGTATCCGCAAGCCGTCGGTGGCGGGGCTCGCGAGGCACCCGCGAGCCGCGCGCACCTTTAGCTTGGACGATCTCTTAAAGCCGCCGCTCGGACGTAAGGACTGGAGCAGGCCCCAGCGCGCTCCGCAACTCGCAACACTAGCCCCCTCATTCACAACTCTCAGAACTCTTAGTTTTTCGAACTCCGGGTCTACTGACTCCTCAAAAGTACAGAGGTATTACCATGAACTCTTATTGCCATGATGTTTTGGCTATGTAATAGTGACAGTCTTATACACGTCATATACATCTGTCTCATAATCATTGTCGAGCTATGGTAGCTATAAGAGGTCATGGTTAATCCACGGCTTAATTCTAATACTCTCCGAAGTAGTCTTCCTACATCTTCAAAGCTACAGCTAGTAGAGTTTTATGAAGTTATATGAAGGCCACTGTAGAATTTTCAAGAAGCTTGACGTGAATTATATGACACTTGTTAATATTTGCGAATTATGGGGCAGATCGACTCCATACATTAATTTGATATCTAGAGTTAAAAATTGGAGCTTTTTATAGTTCTGTTACAATTGGAATATCTTTTCCTAGCAAAGGTACTTTTAGATGTTAGAAACATTTTCTTTTGTAGAAAATTAACAAAGCATCATCAGTCATATAAACTTTAAGCCTTAAGTCTATTGTCATAGGGATCCCAAACTACCCAAGTACGTGGTATTTATGACTAGGGCTTAAAGTAATGTTTCCAAGAATATTGTTGCGGAGCGCGTGGTAGGGACCGCAGCACTGGATGTGAATGACTCGATGTGGAATGTTCGACGTTACGCTAACCCTTTATCTTAATGTGTGCACTCTTGACTCTGCACAAACGTTTGAAGCATCTGTTACGTAGCCGCTCCTTCCTTCGTTACACCTTTTTAGATCGTCCAACTAAACTGAGCCTTTGAATTGTCAATAATTGCCGTGATTCTGCTTACTTTCTTTACGGTTTCATCAAGATCTTCTACAACGTTAAGTATGCAGTGTGTAAGTATGAATGTAATATATTTTTCAGGAGAGTAATCAGTATTTTATGCTCGTCCTAAATATGTAGGTACAGTACCTTCACGAGTTTTGGATGCGCATCATTGTGAAAGGTTGTTTTGCGTCAGCTTACTGCTCTAAAACACATCCGCGATCCTCGATGGCACGGGGAGGCAAGGGTGAGCCCACGACGCGAGAATTTTGACACATCCTTTTCTGTGGTTATCGTGGCCTTTTACTAATGAGGATTTTGGGGGTATTTTCATTGATTACTTGTAATTATGATTTATCGACTGCTTGAAAAAGTCCTTCGTTTATACTAACATAGTGTATATTATTATAGAATTGATTCTACGATTTCATTAATATTATCTACTTACATCATTAAGTAAATTTTATGATGCTATTTTAAGAGATGTAAGCAGATCACAAATTGTGACATCACAAAGGCTCTATTTCTGTCTAAAATTAGCTATAGCATGCTTTATTATACTATAATCTTCTGCATCGTGTGTCTGTACTGTTATCCTTACCTAAAACCATTCTTGAAGATACTGTCGTAATTTTGTACGGGTGTTGGAAGTTACCTTAGTATTATCAAAATTTGCTGCAATGCTAAGTAGTATTAACTTAGTATCCCTTAATTCTTCCAATAAGTGTACAATGTTGTATCTGGATGATATATTTATACTACCTGCATCTATACCACATACAAACATACCTACAACCTATCCAAAAACAATTTCTAATTGGCACTTTGAATTTAAATTACTTCAATTCAGGCACTATCCTAAAGAATTGGCTTCCTTTAGACGCACTGAGATCAGCGCATGAGGTGATCCCAAAAAAAATTTTTTGTACCATCGATGTTGTAAAGCCCCAAAGATGTCAAGCTTCTGTTATATCGATGTCGTACCAAGTGGCTTATTAGAACAAACTTTAGACCCGAAATAATTGGTATATTTGAGAATTTGGACACAGGTACACCGTCGCCGCGCAAAAAACGTAACAATTCCACACCAACCAAGAAAAACGCTGCTGAGAAGAAACAAATTTTACAACAGCTTATAAGTCCAGCTCCTAATGATCATGCCAAGAAGATAACGATGGGAGAACTTATCCAAATGTCTGAGAAGAGAACGCTAAGCACTGTAGAAAGTGCACCGGCGTTTGTTGACTACGGGAGTGAAAACAAAGAGACGTCATTTGCAAGCGAAGCTTCTACGCCATCAACGTCACCGTCAATGAGGCATATCTCGGATCCTAAGTTGGAAAAGAAGGTAACCTTCGCGAGGTTATTGAACAAAGTATCAGCGGAGATGAGTTCGAGCTCTGAAGTGGACATGGTGAATACGATAGCGATACCAATGGCTGTGATAGCAAATAGAGGGATGAAAGCTAAAGCGTCCAGCACGCCACCGTCGCCCGGGGTTGAAGTCAGGTCTCCGCACAGTACGTCCAGTAACCAAGGCAGTGATTCAATGTCCAGTTTGGATCTGAATCTGAATCTAGCGAATGTGGCTTTGAAGAAATATTCAAGGTAAATCACTGATTACTTTATGCCCCAGGAAAAGGCGCTGGGTAGGAACTCATTACTTTTATATCCTACGGCAATATTATGTCTCAATCAAACCAGGAATAAAAGGAGATGTAATTATCAAAATTTCATCCTTTAATAAGAATAACAATCTACTATATTTCACCTCATCTGCTTAGTATTACATTCTAACGTATTTTATTATGCCTATATGTTTCCAGTTATATTGTCTTTGCCAATTTTGTCTGCTTACAGAACCCCGAAAATATCAAGCGCTGATTCGATTCTGGCGATGTTCCGTAACTTCTCCTCGTCATCAGCTGCCATCGTATCTAGAGCGTCATCCGGCGGAGTGTCAATGTCAAGTAGTCCGTCAGCGTCATCGCCACAAGATGACACCGTCGATGCTGATGATATTTCATTAGCGTCATCGCACATACCATCTCTGGCTCCTGATTCGCCAGTCGCCAGACCACATAATACTATTGAAATTCAGGTATGAGTTATTGGGCTAAACATAAATGTGCGTAAAAAAATGGTTTTCAAGGAATACTCGATGAGCGCACTAATTCAGTCTATTTCTTTTCATATAGTGACATTTAGTATGATGATTCTCCCAAAATTACTTAAAACAAATTAATAATTTTTTTTTTATAGTTATAATGACATAGGCACACAGATCGCTTTATCGACTTCCGAGATAAAAATTCTTATATTTTTAGATTTTTATGGCGATAGCAAAAATCATTGACGCTGTAAAACTTAATAAAGTTAAAATTGCAAATTGAAACACCTGGATAGCAATTAGAGAGACCCTATTTATTTCAATCAATAAAATGTCAATTCCCTTCCGTTGGTAAACGTACTGTAGCCCAGCATTGTCGATGTAAAGAGCAATAACTTAGCAGATAACCTCTTTTCCCAGGTGCTAGACCAACTCAGCGCGCACAAATGTTCACCATCAGGCAACAGCTTGTTACACCCACCATCCATCTTACTCGAAGTTCCCAGCGGGATCAACAAATGCCTCTCCCCCATCAGAGAACTGCCCACGCCCCTCCCGACCCCCCTCCCAACTCCCCTGCCTACTCCCCTCCCCTCCCCACGTATGCCCAGAGCTTGTATAGAGCTGGATAGTAAGAGTGAATCGATAGCCACCTATATCTCACCAAGTGAAGATGAGATGGATGAAATTAAACCGGAGAAGCTTGAGAGGCCTACGTCTGGACTGAGGTTGAGGGTAAGTAAAACTATTTTGTGTTTAGGTAAAGTTTTAAAAGGAAGTACGCAGCGTAATGAGGTCTCACAGTATTTTGATACAAACAATCCTTCAGGACTTGATAAAGAATTTTCTATACAATATGAGAAGTTAAAGTCAGACAAAAATAATTATAATTTCCTACAAGGTATGAACCAATGCCCGCCTGATCAATAAGCAGATAGTCTATTAGACACTATATTAAGAGGATTCAGGCGAATGGAACCGCGTTCCCAGAAAACATTAGTGTCCATCCGTTAAAGCTAAAGAAAGAGTAATAATTTCTTTCCCCTCCTCAGCTCCGTCAGCCGGCTACGACCAGTCTGGACACGCCATCGACACAGCTGACAGACTCGCCGAGCCCCAGCTTCACTCACAGCCAGGACTCGGAGCGCGAGCTATCCTCCCCCTCCCCGGCGCCACCCTCCCTCCGCGTTCCCGTCCTCACCATCGAACGACCCTCACCAGGCTCACCCCCTCCTCGACGCACCCCACCGCACCTAGAATTCCAACCCCCGCCACTAATAACCGTCACGTATAACGCAAGCGAAGAATCGGACGAACCGCTGTCTCCAAGACCACCACCCCCAAGTGGAAATATGTGCTACTTAAGCCCGTTCTCAATGTCAGCTCGGGGGGAAAGAGCTCCTTCCGAATCCAATTTGTCCTCATCAGGTTACAGTTCCATGGCTAGTCCCGGACCTTCGAGATGCGGGTCCAGTAATCCGTTATGCCCCTCGGAGATGGAAGATCCGGGGTCAGGCGGTGGACCCTCTTGTTTTCAGTCCCGTAGACGACCACTTATGAAGACCAATTCCAGTCCCGCTGGGTCCAATGATGACAATAAGGAAAGGAGACGCGGACGTTCCGATTCAGAGACACTGTCAGATGATCCCTTACTAGAGTCCAATGATGAGGGCATCGGGACAGATGAGAGAGTAGACGACGTGCCTTCAAGTGCGAAGGAGATGGAACTAGTGGTTTTGAAAGAGACTTTAGAGGTACCGCAAGCTGCTTTGTGTTCTCCTAGCGGGGTGACAAAATGCTCGATAGTTAAGTGTATAAGTGTGGAGAGAGGTTTGGATGAAAAGGCATGTTTAAGGCCTCCGACTCTACTCTCAGACTGCAGTAGACCATTAAGCCCTGTCAGTTCTAGAAGCGAGAGTCCTTTAAGCGATAAGACTGGATTGGGACGGTTTTCCCCTCAATTTTACGGGCGGCAACTACCGTTTACTGATTCTGATGGGTTGTACGACTTCCCAAGCTCGGAGTGTGTGAGAGGCAGTAGTTGTAAGACTGGGAACAATTCGCAGAAGAAGTCAGGGAGGAGAAGGGACCGGAGGACGTCTAGGACGGCGTCGCATGAGGTCGCAGGGACGGCGAAGTCGACGCTCCCTCATATGCCACATTCGATGCATAATTTGTTAGAGGTATGATGCTTTTTGTATCAGCACAATTTAGGATTGAATTACTAACTGTTATTCGCGAAAATACTATCTTTTTGATACAGAGTCGTTCGAGCCTCGCCTCGAGTTCGTAATTCTCTTAACCATTTCAGGAATTTAGAAATTAAATCCTAGCATTGCAGTGATTTCACACCACGAGCTTAACGTTGAAAGAAAACATCGTGAGTTAACCTGTATACGTCTGTGAAGTAATTCAAAGACGTATGTATAGTGTCCGAAACGGCGATGGACTACCCATCTGTCACGTTGGATCTTAATCGTCTTTGGTCAAATGTGAGTGTGTTATTACATCTCTGTATAACTCTTCGGGGACCGTTCTGGGCTGGCGTAAAGTATATATATTTTTTAAATGTATATGTGCGTGTTGCGTAAAAATCTAATACGTATCGTAGGTGCCAGGTCGCGTGGAGGCCCGCGGGCGTAAGGGAGGGCGGCGCCGCTCGCGGTCGCAAGCCCCCGCGCCGCCGAGCTCGTCCTCTGAGGACTCGGCCTCCAACGCCTCCGTGGCCTCCGTGGCCTCCGCCAGGGAACTAAGACTGCCCGATCTTGAAATGCAGGTAATATTTTGAAAAGATAACTATTAGGTATTGAAAAATGTATCTTTATAGCAATTATTTTTTAACTATATATTTTTTCATATAACTTATAAATTGTGTTAGGTTAATACTTTCACATTTGATTATGTGTAACTAAAATATAAAAATTAAAATTAAAACGAAAAGTTGATCGATAGAAAATGTTAAAGTCAAACTATGAAATCACACTTTTTCTAAAATGACTAGTTTAAAGGTAGATTATAAAATTCAATGTTAGCACATAAGTTTAAAAAATTCTCCAAAATGTGAGTATTTATATACATTAATTGTATAATGAGCAGGTAAAGTGTCAATCACTTGTAAATTGTAAATACACAAATCGCTCACCGTGGGTTCACCACTCCATAATGCACAAATTAAATACGTTTGCCGCAAATAATTGTTTTATAGCACAGTTGCAATTTATTTAAAATATACACTTTTAACAAGATATAAGAACAATATATACAAGACAAGACATTAATTACGTTATATTTATCGATATCGATATATTATATATAATACTAGCTGTGCCCCGCGGTTTCACCCGCGTAGATTTAGTTTCTTCCTTATTGTCGCGAAACCCTAATATATTCAATAAATAAATGTAGCCTAAGTTACTCCTTGAAACATCAGCTACCTACCAGTGAAAGTTCCGTTAAATTCCGTCCAGCCGTTTCAGAGATTACCCGGAACAAACAGACAGACAGACAGACAGACAGAAAACTTGGTTTTTAGTGTCAGTATCGTGTATACTTTCATATGCATTTAGTGAAAAAAGCTGTTATTTTGAAATTACAAACAGACACTTCAATTTTATTTATCTGTATAGATATAATAATAATACTAGACGTTTTTTAAAAAAATAATTAGAAAAAAAATCTTGTTGTATAAAAAATCCAGCCTTTGAAACTTTTCTATACTAATGTAACTAATGAATATATAAATAGATATACAATATATAAATATATTAGTATTTTAGTAGCAAATAATAAACCCAAAAACAAATGGACGAAATGCTACACAATCACTGAGAAATATTGCTATATTTCTTCATGTGTAAAACTGCAAGGCGCAGGGACCTCTTACTGCCATGATAGTTTAAATATTAGATTTTTATTCATGACATACATGTTTAAATTCTAATTTCTTTAAAATGGTAAAGAAAAATACGAACACGAGACGGGACTCGAACCCACGACCTCTGCAAACCGTGCAGTTGTTCGTGGTTTTCGTGTCGTGAGTTCGAGTGCGTAGAATTTTTAAGAAAAAAATTATAGTTTAAGTTCTGATATATCTGAGATGTATAGTCAAAGTCAAAGTCAAAAATATCTTTATTCGATTAGACTTTTTACAAAGTACTTTAAAATCGTCAGAACGACATGGTTATACAGGATTATACATGCTACTGCCAGGTTTGGAAGGTTGCTTTTACTGAGAAGAACCTGGCAAGAAACTCAGTAATTACTCTTCAAAAATATAATACAATTTTAAAAAACAAAGTAAATCACTGGAGAAATGTAAGCCCATGGACACAGTTCCAATGCACAAATGTCGATAGAAATTAACATGAAGAAAAGTCTAGTAGTTCTACTTATATCTAAATGCGTAGCTTGAGATGACCAGCCCCCTTATATGATGAGTATAAGTCTGTCACTATTACACAGTAGAAATATGATGGCAATAAGAGCTTATGGTAAGGCCGCAATTAGTCTTGTATATATTGTTGTGATAACTTCGCAACAAGGTTTGTTTTGTACAATTTTGATGAGTTTTGCTTGTTATTGGTTAGTGTTTGGCTTCTTTCAGCGGTGTGAGGGCGGCAGGACGCGGAAACCCCTGCGGAGACAAAAGTGCCGCAGCTCTGAGGTGATTGTATGACGTGAATGATTCACATACATCTCGTGTTTGTACTTCGGGGGCATACTTCGATACAGGTGCCGTCACCAGCTTTGAGCGCTCAGCGAAATAGTGGGGATCGTTGAATTAGGATAGTAAAAGCAAATATAAATAAAGGTAATAGCTCAACTAGAAGAGAAAAATATCACTAAAGAGGAATATAAACTAGACAACAATATTATTTAAATTTATGCTGTTTTTAGCCCAACAGGGAAGGAAAATACGGTCACCGCTCATAGCTCGTGATGGCATGTATATTGTTGTATTTTCGACAGTAGAGGCCAGTCAATGTTTTTTGATTGTCTATACTAATTTAAAAAGCAAAGATTTGTTTATTTTTTTCTTGAGCGAGTGCGATAAAATACATAGGTACGCAGTTATCCCCACTGTTTTCGCTGGGCGCTCAAATGTCATGACGGCACCTGTAAATTAAATTGATTCGTTTATATTTGCTGGTTATCAAACTATGCCTCTTTTATGACTCAAATTACTTTTTCCATATTACTCCACTACATTACTTCTTACCATTTCATGTAGACTAGCTCATCAGAATGCCTAGTTTTAACTTTAATGCATACAAAATAAGGTTTAAAATAATTTAGCATCGTGATACATATGTAAAGTATGCCTGTATTACAGGAAACGCCATCTAAAATATCGTCGAGCTTGGACCTTACAGAGGATTCGAAGAAACCACCGAAAGTAAACAAATTGAAGACTATTAGTAACCAGATAAGGTACAAAATGCATTGTTTCCTGAATCTTTACTTACTTATTTAGGTTTCTCCCTCACAGTTTGTGGGTTGGAACCTAGGGGCCTACTCGCTTTCTCCGAAAAACGAAGCTTCGGCCGAAAGTTCGCAAAGTTCCTGCCACGGTTATTATTCGTTCTAAATTTACGTCCGACCGTGGTCCGCTAGAAAATTATTTGATGTTTATATTTTCAAAACCAACTTTAATTAAATTATTAGACGAAGAAAAATTTGAGTATGATAAAAACAAAGCGATAATGAAACTACGCTTAATTTTCGTTCGTTCACGAAGTTTCGTTTTCGGAGAAAGAGAGTAGACCCCCTGATTCATCCTAACGTGGCATAGACTTTCAACTGCCCTTCAACGATTGCCGAAGATGTTCAAGTGGCAACCGAGGCCCACAACTTAACGTTCTCTCCGAGGCAAGGAGGGAGCTTTGGCGGTCACATGAGTAGCAAAAGCGACTGTGCCATGAACCCCACCCACTTTAATCTATAAATTGTCGAATAATAATGAAGAAATTTCAATATATAGCGGATATACATGTGAAATGTATGTTACTCGCCAATTACCTACTTTATGAAGAGTAACGATCTTCTGTAAGAGGTATAGACCCCAGACTGGCAGCAAGATGATAGATATAATCTTAAATGTAAAGAATTCGGCGCAGGGTAATATGCAGTACAGACGAGGAGATGATGGTAGCACTTAAATTCTTTGTACAATATAAACAAAACAGTTTATTCACACACACACAGTTAGTTCAGTCACAAGAAGGGATTATATACAATCAGTCACACACAATCACGGTATAAAACATAAGTATGGTACAAATAAAATCACGACAAGGAAAAGGTAAAAACCGCGGGAACGCGAGCGTTTAGAACGCACTCTCTTTCACTTGTTTCCTCAACAAAAGCCACGGCCTGACTCTTTTGGTGCGTGGATTCAAATTCAAATGCCGCGCACTCATTGGTTGTTGTGCGCGGGAAATTTTATTACCATATATTAAAATAGTACAGTGCATAGCACAAATTAGCCGCATTCCTTACTTACTACAGATACTAAAATGCCATTACACAGACATATAATAAGTCACCGATGACATCACGGATCAATGTCACAGATAATATAATATTAATTGCAGACATACAATATGTCAACGCAGACTACAAACTATTCCTAGCATTATATTTTCTACACTTAACATTTGTCATTGAACTACTTCACATGGGCCACAATATTATATGTAGGTGTAGGTTAAGAATATATAATTAAGCAATATTATTGTATATTCCATCGCATTAGGCTTAAGAATCTATAATGATGGCTAAATGGTGAATAAAGTATAATTATTTACATAGGTTATAATATTGGTATCTCCATTTTCAGGTTCCTCCGCCGTCTGGAACGCAGCCTTAAAATGAAAGAGAGCTACCCAGCCATCTCTGACGATGAAGGTGACGAATCTTCAAGTGTAACCTCGCCCTTATTGCAAGGGAGGAAGGATCTTAATCGTTTGCCAAGCCACGCGACTTCAGCCCCTCTGCTCAGTAGTATAAGACCTAAAATAACTCGACAAAGGCGCTACGACAGGTCGTTGATCAGTGAGGACACGAGGACTTTAAACACTGCAGCAGGTCAGGACAACTCTGATTGACTTTAGATTCTATCGCCATGCCTTAAAGTGTAATTTGCAATAACTTTTCGAAGGTGTTTTCTTCACACTGCCTATACATAGATGTAACGGTAAAGTAGTTATATTCGACATCATCTGAAATGTCCACATTGTTAATGACTGTCAATGTGACACGTATACAAAATTCTAATCTAATGTGATATAAAGTAAGAGACACGAAACTGTAGATAATTTATTAAATAGATATTATATAGGAATTTATTAAAACGTAACTATTTCTTAATTTCTTTCAGTTACGTTTTGGTGTCTCGAGCTAATTGTAAGCTTGTTGTAAATAATTATTTCGATAGCAATAACTTGTTTGTAGGATTTTTAGGTCGATAGATTAAACATTATAAGTAAATTAACAAATTTATTAGGTTATCCGTAGGTGTTAATTTTCATCATACGCACGTATGTCAGATTTATGTAGAAACCCTTCATTTATCTAGTTATTATTATGTGAAATAATATTATTTCAATTATTTCTAGTAACGTCACGTGTTGATACACTTGTTTATAAATGCTTTTTGTAAATATATTAAACATATTGCTCAAATGCATATTTTGTGAAATCGTTTTTTGCGCACTTTTTGCTATTTCATGGGTGAATAAATAAATAAAATAACAATAAATATAAATAAAATATTGTACATAACGGAATATGAGAGAAATTCTTTTATTTCTTATAATTATGAGGATGGTGTAAATTGTTTAGATCGTAAGTAAAAAAATGAATGGCCCAAGAAAACGATTAACGGTATACCAATGCACAATTACTACTTATACGACTATTATGTATTAAGCACTCACGTGTTAAGATATTTATCACCTTGAACTAATATAACTTAACTTATACTGACGCACCAATAGAATAGTCGACTGCAATACTATCTATATAAATATTACCTAAGCAAGTAAAAAGTATCCCTTAAATTTCTTCAGTATATTTGTTTCGAATATTCGATCAGCTAACAATGTAGAAATGTATCAAATTTATTGGAATTAATTAACCCCATTGAATATAATTGTCATGTCCAATAGCTGCCTAATTAACTCCCAGTAGAACCTCACATCTTATATATCATAATAATAATATTATGATATTATAATATAACTCACAAATTCATTATCCTTCCTTCTGTTATACAAGTATCTTGATGATGATGAATGAACATATTTCTAAACAGTAAATTTCATTCAAGATAATTTCAATTAATCTCATCTTCAGATCTATAATATAAATACACCAAAATGGATGACTATCGGAAATATTATAACTAAACTATGACGATATGAAATATACTATGGTACCCAGCAATAATTAATATGTGATTTAACTATTCAAAGACTGATGCTTGTCTGTGTGTGCACAAGTCAAACGTAGTGTACGCATTTTGGTGTTGTAGGTACTGTACTTAAATACTATATAACTGGTTGTACCTATTTAATGTTTCCGTGCAATCAAACTAACCTTACACAGTAATATTGTTTTCTTAAACCAAGTGAAAAAAAAATCCTTTTGGTAACTTTTTGAAACGTCTCGTTTTGCAACAATGACGGCCACATTTATTGTTCGTATTATAAAACTGAGGCACAATATAAATATCAAGCAGTCAGGAATCCGCCCCTGTTTTGAAATAATAATGCTACATTGTCCTGTTTTATTTACCGTAAAAATAATGTAGATTTGTCGTCTTGTCGATCTGAAGTTTTGAAAAATATCGGTATAACAAGTGAATGACGTATACGCGATCGTCCACGACGTGACACCTCTTACTGTCATTATGACACTCCGCTTATTATCTCGTAGATGCGTCTGTGTGTGTAATTTCGAACGTTTTGTTCCTAGATTCCTAAGCTATTATTAAAGATTCCTTGTTAAGCTATTATTAAACTGTGACTAAAGGCATACTAATTCTAAAAATATTTTTTTCTTTAATTTAACACAATATTCCGAACATAGAAAAATGTTTGAAAGCAGCTTGACTCTCAAATCAATACTTTATTCGTGCAAATCACTCATAAAGTGTAAGTACTTGAAAAGTTGAAAACACATAGGTACGTCTTGTTAACCGTGGCCCCTATACTATTGACCCACACTGGGTCCACGGGTAATATTTTTATCCGTATAATTGGCCCTCTGTAGGTCTAAAACGGCCACTTTGAGAGAATCATAATGTGATCCGAATATGATTCAGGAATGATTCATATTTCGCAATTCACCTGTATGACACTTTTCTATGAAGATTCATAAAATGGTCCGCCAAATTTTAATTGCTTTTGTGACAAATAGCAGAACCATAAAAAGTTACTTTGGGACTAACATCATTCGTGAATTGCACCTAAGTGACCATTTTGTCATTTTGATGATGAATCATATTCGGATCACATTATGATTCTCCCAAAGTGGCCTTTTTAGACCTACTGCTCTAGTTTTAATTTATCCTGTGCAATATGTCAGTTACTGTGAGCCCACGGACCAAAATTCTAGCTAAACATTCAAGAGTGATTTGGGTATCCCTTAGCATAAGGTATCAATGTTTTCAAAAAGGATAAATTTAAAACTAGAGCAGTGGGTCTGCGGGTAACAAATATTACCCGTAGACCCACTTTGGGTCAATAGCAGTGGGGCCACGGTTAATACATCAATAATTTACGCCTATTTATAATAAGTAGTTTTATTTCAACTCTGTCATGTCCACATTAGTATTCATTGCTTAGGGTGTGTTATATATAAACATAGTATAAAATATATGAATTACTAAAACAATGGCCTGTTCATTGAGACTGATTTTCTAAACTTAACTCTTAAAATCGTTGCTTATTTTCCTCACGATTGGTGGATCTTGTGAAAATTTTGTTTGTTTCACTTTAATTATTATGATCATTCGATTAATCCGTGCCTTCGGAGCTGGGGCATTACCATGACCTCTTATTGCCATCATAGTTCCACTGTGTGACAATGACAGACTTATACACGTCATATAAATCTGTTTCTCTTCTCTTTCTAACCACGTTCTTTACGGTGAAGGAAAACATCATGAGGAAACTTGTACATGTCTGAGAAGTAATTCAAAGACGCATGTATAGTCCTTGAGATGGCGATAGACTCGCCTGTCACGTTGGCACTTAATCATCTTCGATGAAAAGTTAGTGTTGTTATTACAACATCTCTGCCTACCCCTTCGTGGAATACATGTTCAATTTCGTATCTTTGAAACCGACACTCGACGTCGAGACGCCGAGAGACAGAACTTCGAGCTAATGAAGCAATGGATACCCTACTTTTTAAACGTTTTAAAACCTTACTCTGTATTTTATACTGCGGGTGGACCAGCTGACAAAAATGCATGTTGTTAAAATAAAAAATAAACTTGTTATCAAATGGCGAGTAATTTTGTCATTTCGTCCAAATTGTGAGTGTAGTTCGTGAGAGCACCCAACTATGATAAGCAATACTTACGTTGTATTAGTGATGTAATAATGTATCATTTTATTTTAATTAAGTACAGGGGCCCAACTATTAGCTTTTATTGCAATGATAATTAAGCTGTGCGACAGTGACAGATGTATACACGGCATATACATCTGTTTCTTACATGAGTGAAGCTATCATGGCAATAAGACATCACGGTAAGGCCCCAGGAGGCTTACCATCATTGGTTTAAGCAGAGCGTATTACGAGCTTCTGAGCTTTGGCGTTGCATTTTGGTACCGTAAAATTAAACGTCAAAGCTAAGAAGTTATATGCGTTGCTTTAACGATCATAGTTGGCCCCCTGTACCCCTATCACGAGTTTCCACCGTTTTCCTAGTCTGTACTCGCTAGCATCACCGCCGAATATTTATTTGAAATTACAAAGCGCCTTCTAACAGTGACATCAAGAACTAAAATATCTCACAAATATTGTCGGTGACACTAGCGAGTATAGATTACGGAAACGGTGCAAAACTCGTGATAAGGGTCCCGTCGTGAGTTAAGAACGAGTACCTTTGAATGCGCAGTAGTTCTATGAGTCTGTCTCTGTTTATATGTATGGCGAGAGGTGAATAAAAACATGCACACTATGTCTCGCTGCACCTTCTTTACTCGTGACGGGACTATCCTAAGTATAGGTTTTGACACGTTCAAACCTAATCGCTTAACCTTGCGATTTGCACTTTTTTTGTATGGAGACGTAAAACTTCCTACACTCGCCGCTTGGGGCACTTTATAACGTTCCCATACAAAATGATGATGATGATGATGATGATGATGATGATACAAAATGAGGAAAATACGAACGCGATATCGTCAACGTAATAACATGTTAAAAGCTATACTTATATTATTATGTGATGAGAGTAAGCGGTTACTAGCGCGGTTCATAGGTACTAACTATCATTATAATTTAAATACATTTTCTTTATTGTATTCGTATCTTAAAGAATACCAAAGTGATGTAGGTATTGTGATATTTGATTAAAAACGGTGTCCTAAAAATACTAATGTATCTATATTCTACTATGTAATTTTAATTTGAAATTATTTTATATGTAACGGTTTGTTTTTTGTGTCTTATATGGAGCGACGAGTTAAAATCGGTCCAGCCGTTTTAGAGATTACCCGAAACAAACAGACAGACAGAGAAAAATTTGGTTTTTCAGTGTCTGTAGCGTGTATACTTTCATATGCATTTATGTGTATAAATATCACACACTCTGTCTGTTGTGTTTACAAAGTTCCGCTCATCTACGTGTATGAAAGAATAGACAGACAGAGTACATATATATATATATATATATATATATATATATATAGAACTTCGTTCCATCCGGGTGTCCCTTGAACTCTCATGTTTTTTTTTGTCGGAAAGATGTGATTCTTATAAGTACGTTTGTGTTTCTATTCTGGTTTGTATAATTTTCACAGTACCTAGTTCCATTGTGTAGTTAGTTGTAATGAAATCTACATGTAAATATGATCTCACTGTAACGTAAGGGTGAAGTCATTAATATTATAAAATGCATCTTATTCACTACGTAAAATAATGATAAAATAAATTTTGCTTGTTATTAATACGACTTTTATTGTGTTCTGTGGTTTCAACCGCGTAGATTAAGTTTCATGCTACATGTCGCGGAACCCTATTATTTTTAATAAATAAGTGTAGCCTAAGTTACTCCTTGAAACATCAGCTACCTACCAGTGAAAGTCCCGTTAAGATCGGTCCAGCCGTTTCAGAGATTACCCGGAATAAACAGACAGACAGACAGAATAAAAATTTAAAACTTGATTTTTTAGTGTCAGTAGCGTATACTTTCGTATGCATTTAGTGAAAAGCGTTTTAGTTTAGTGGAATTACAAACAGACACTTCAATTTTCTTTATCTGTATAGATTTGTTGCCATATTAAAAAAGTACGAAGACAAGGGAGGCCACAATAATACACAGAAATGTCATGTTTGATGTTTAATTAATTTAAAATATTACAAACTACTATTTACAAATAACTTAAGCACAATATACATAAGAAACTCTCCTATTTCACATTCATGAGAATTTCTTTAAATACTACAGGTCCCGTCACGAGTTACGAGCGCTGACAATGAATTCGCTAATCATTTTATAATATCTCGGTCTGTCTGTATGGCGAGATTTTAATAAAATACACATGTACGTACTTCTTCTCAGAAGGCTAGTTTCCGAACCGTTGGTCAATTCTTCGACGTTCATAAGTGCCTTACCAGTGCCTAAACTGAATAAATCATTTTCATTCTCATAAGTCGTGACAGAACCCGTACACATACATTTTAATTTACAAATAGGTAATTACACCAATTTGTGTCCGTATAGCTAGCGTACACATGGTGGAATCCAGTGTCAGGTGGAATCAAGCCGTTATCGAGATCTAGGATGTGTACGCTAGCTTGACGTCAAGCTAGCGTACCAAAAAGAAAGCCCTATATTGCCCTAAATATTGAGGCACTATTTTCTTTAATATGGCACGAATTAGGCACAATTTTTTAAGGCTACTCCCGACCCTGGATTCCACCATGTGTACGCTAGCTATACGGACACACCAATGTTACTAGCATACATAATCATTTTAGATTATTAATTTTGAAACACGGTAAATAAAATATCACATTTTTTTGTATCTGTTACAATCTTCTCAGAAGGCTAGTTTCCGAACCGGTGGTAAATTCCTCGACATTCATAAGTGCCTTACCAGGACCTAAACTGAATAAATCATTTTCATTTTCCTTTTCAAAACAATAAATAATCAAGAATGATTGCCTCGTTAGTCTAGCGGTAACCGCTACTGCGGAGCATGATGGGGGGTCTTCGGTTCGATCCCCGGGCCGAGCAGTGTTATTAGGGGGTAGGAGCGTTTCACCCCTCGCTAAATAGATGGCGCTACTCGCTGGACTCAAACTCAAATATAAAGATATTTTTGAGTTTGAGTTAGATTAAAGACTTTTCACAAAGTATTTTCGAATCGCCGAGTGACATAATTATACAGGACTAGCTGGGCCCCGCGATTTCACCCGCGTAGATTTAGTTTCACACGTTTATTCCGATATAAAATTAGCCTAAGTTACTCCTTGAAACATCAGCTATCTGCCAGTGAAAGTCCCGTTAAAATCCATCCAGCCGTTCACGCGTGATGGCGTGACCAAGGGAAATGGGGATTCATTTTTATATATAAAAATATAGATTATACATGCTGCCGCTAGGTTCGAATCGTTACTTTTACTGTGAATAACATCGTTTACATTGGCGCCAGCGCTAAGTTAGTGTTACTTTATGAATCATTTCCAAGTCTTAGAACATACCATCATGAATACCAATAGGCACTAAAACAGCTAGAAATATGGCAAAATTCCTTAAGACTAACCTCCAATCATCGGGAACAGCGTAGGGTAAGATAATCCCAGTCAACTTATGTATCTCGTGACACGTACACACGAAAATATAGGATGTTATTATTAAATTTAAAACCGGCGCTCCTGGTACTAAGACCAGAACGCCGTGAGTGTCAGCTGCTAACCATATATGTGACTGACTTGCAAATAACTCCAACGTGATAGTTCCAAACCAGGCAAAAAGGCTGGAATGCCTCATTCGCAACGCCCCGGAAACGTTTCTCAGTATAATATAACTTACAATAGGCACGAAGGTCACGTAACTGTGTATTTCGTTACAATCAAATGTGTTTGTGCAGAAGAATGTGAATGTTACATAGCTACCTATGCCTATGAAGGCGAGTAGCGTCGCCGATAGGGAGATGCCGGGAGTGAACAGGTTACTGTGGTTGTTGTCGTCTAACAAGTTGTACCGCTGAGCCAGTAGGTACGCTAAAGCGAATATTATACCATATGCCATTGAATATCTGGAACAAAAATATTTTTTACCAACGGACTAAGGTGACGGATGAAAGGAAGCTGCATGCAACTGAGATGCGGATGTTGAGATGGATGTGTGGCGTAACAAGATTGGACAAGGTAAGGAATGAGTTTAAGGGGAAGTCTGAAAGTAGCACCAGTGACTGACAAGTTGAAGAATAAACATTTGTCGTGGTATGGACATGTTATGCGGAGGGATGAGGATAATGTTGCCAAACAAGTTTTGTTTATGAATGTGGAGGGTTACAAGGGGAAAGGAAGACCTAAGAAACGATGGATGGATTGTGTGAAAGATGATATGACTAGAATGGGAGTGAATACAGATATGACGGCTGATAGAGAGAAATGAAAGAGAAGGGCACATTGCGCCGACCCCAAATAATATGGAATAAGGGCAGGAGGATGATGAACAGGATGATGGAAGTCAAGCGGTTTCACCCGCGTAGTTCCCGTTCCCATGGGAGCACGGGGACAAAATATAGCCTATATTACTCGGCATAGTAGTTTTTGAGATTATTCATTACAAACATACACACAAAAATACAAATCTTTCCTCTTTATGATAGTAGTATAGAAGTATAGATATAAGAGCCGTGGTGGCCTCGGGGTTAGAGCAGTCGCCTGTGACGCAAGTTCGAATCCCAGCGGGGCCTATACCTATGAGTTTTTCTAAAAAATTATGTACTGTGATTTCACACCACGTGCTTTACGGTGAAGGAAAACATCGTGAGGAAACCTGCATATGTCTGAGAAATAATTCAAAGACTTATGTATAGTACCTGAGGCGGCGATATTCGGTGAAATGTGGGTGTTGAAAATTACAACACCTCTGCCTACCCCTTCGGGGAATACAGGCGTGAGCATATGTATGTATAGATATATTTTTTCTGGTATTCATAGTATTTGGTTAGTTTGGAAGTAGATGTGAGTTGCTCGGTCAATTGAACGGTTATAAGAGGTCATGGGTTCCAATCCCGTATCGCACTCGAATTTCTAACAATTT
Source organism: Watsonalla cultraria (assembly GCA_964035505.1). Lineage (NCBI taxonomy): Eukaryota > Metazoa > Arthropoda > Insecta > Lepidoptera > Drepanidae > Watsonalla > Watsonalla cultraria. Next base: position 10,420,873 of record OZ037723.1, read on the forward strand.
TAAGAAGAACCGTGGTGGCTGTGTGCTTCGAGCAGTCGCCTGCGACGCAAGTTTGAATCCCAGCGGTCTGTCACGTTGGCACTTAATCATCTTCGATAAAAAGTGGCTATTATTACAACACCTCTGCGTACCCCTTCGGGGAATACTGACCAGGGCCCCAACCATGAGCTCTTATTGCAATGATAATTCAGTTGTGCGACAGTGACAGATGTATACACGTCACATACATCTGTCTCATAAATGAGTGTAACTATCATGGCAATAAGAGCTCATGGTTGGGGCCCTGGTCCAGCCCCGATGGGATTAGAACTTTAAGCTTGTGTAGCAGGTGACTCAATCCCCAAGGCCATGGAAAATAACGTATTTCGTTAATTACTTACCGATCCTGCTTCCATTGCAACCACCACTGGTGAATATCATCGTCGGAGTTGACAAACAGCGCCTTCCAGGGTCTGGTGACGAATATCTTCTGGAAGAACACCTCGCTCATGTAGAGCACGGTGACTATACACAGTAGGCCCAGCACCTTGGCCGCTATGTACAGGTATTGGTACGGCTTCGATTCCAGCGTGTGGCTCGACGACGGACTTATGTGCGGCGGGAGGGCGAAGATTGCGAACATCTGGAATTATTTGAAACTAGCTGTGCCCTGCGGTTTAACCCGCGTAGATTTAGTTTCATGCTTCATGTCGCGGAACCCTAATACTTTTAATAAATAAATAGGCCTAAGTTACTCCTTGAAACATCAGCTACCTGCCAGTGAAAGTCCCGTTCGGTCCAGCCGTTACAGACATTACCCGGAACAAACAGACAGACAGACAGACAGACAGAGAAAAAATTTAAAACTTGGTTTTTCAGTGTCTGTAGCCTGTTACAATTTCATATGCATTTAGTGACAAGCTGTTTTTTTGGAATTACAAACAGACACTTCAATTTTATTAATCTGTATAGATGTATAGACTAGAAACTACTCATACATACATATACAAGGTGACGGAGAAAAAAGATCAGTTGTCTTCTAGAAGTTGTAGGGTTTTATGAATATATCACTATGTTGAAGTCGTAACATATCTAGCTCCAACGATAAATTCAAAGTCAAAAATCTTCATCTTTATTCGATTAGACTTTTTACAAAGCACTTTCAAATCGTCAGAACGACATAATTACACAGGATTATACATGCTACCGCCAGGTTCGGAAGGTTGCTTTTACTGAGAAGAACCTGGCAAGAAACTCAGTAAATACTCTTTTAAAAAAATTACAATTCTGTGTAATACAATATCAATTATAAAAAAATATATATACATGCCCAAGGACAAAGTTCCAGTGAACAAAAGTCGATAAAAAAAAATATAAAAACTAATCCATTTACGTATATACAGACTAGACATCACGCGGTTTCACCCGCGTAGTTCCCGTTTCCGTGGGATTACGGGGATAAAATATAGGCTATGTTACTCGCTGATGATGTAGCTATCTATTGCTGAAAGAATTTTCAAGATCGGTCAAGTAGTTTCGGAGCCTATTCAAAGCAAACAAACAAACCAAACAATCAAATCTTTCCTCTTTATAATATTCATGTATATGTATAGATAAATGATTAAAAACATCAACCACTTACCAAAGTAAACCAAAACGAGACGAGTGGTATAAAACTGTAAAATTGATAGGGTCTATTCATGGCCAAGCACAATACCACCGTGAGGAAATTCAACCTAAACACCACTCTGAAATAGCGTACAATCCCTGTGTCTCCCGTCTTCCACATCCAGTAGAAATGACCATAGCCAGTGATGAACAGGTAGGCAGACACTAATGCCCTGACCATCATGTATATGGGCAGCACTTTACTGGCCCCCGTGACCTGGTAGACAAGAATTACTAACTGCATCCAACCTTTCCATTCGTTCGTTTGGTCGCGGTGTAGGACTCTGAAAAATGCATGCTCTTCAAAACCTGACTGATTGGTTTTTAACAGACTTCATAATATATACTAGCTGGTGCCCGCGACTTCGTTCGCATGGAATATTTACTTTGGGCTAACGCTAACTTTAACCCACGATTGGTCTTAGCATGATGACAAATAGCATTCCTCGATAAATGTGCTATCTAACACTGAAAGTTTATTCATCGGACCAGTAGTTCCTGAGATTAGCGCGTTCAAGTAACCAAACAAACTCTGCAATACATACATATGCTCACGCCTGTATCCCATGGGGGTAGGCAGAGACCACCGTTCGCCACATGCTACGATCCTTATATACTCCTTAGAAACTCTTCGACTTAATAAATTATTAAAGACTAGCTGTACCCCGCGGTTTCACCCACATAGAGTTAATTTCATGCTTTAACTCGCGGAACCCTAATTTGTTTTTTAAATAAAAGTAGCCTACTTTACTCCTTGAAACGTCAGCTATCTGCCAGTTTAAGTGCCGTTAAAATCGGTCCAGCCATTTCGGAGATTATCCGGAACAAACAGACAGACAGAGAAGTATTATAGAAAATGATTTTTTTATGTCAGTACCGTATATACTTTCATATGCATTTGGTGAAAAGCTGTTATTTTTTAATGACAAACAGACACTTCAATTTTATTTATCTGTATGTATGTTTGTATATGTATAGATTAAATGAAAAACTCACCGATTAGACCTGGATTCATCAGTAAAGAACAGTCCCAACGCGAACACATATCCGACGGGAAGCCAGAAGCTCCATTCGGAGTAGTATTTATTCTCTTTCATGAAGAAATTAGTTCTATCACACAGGTAGAAGTATGACATGATCATGCCCAGCTTGGCCACGGCGGCTAGGGGAGACGGTGGGGGGTTGGGGGGGTGAACCAGGGTGTATCCCCCCAGTCGCTGGCGGATGGTCATCGACCATCGCCACAAATACCGCAATGAGGATACGACTGCGCTACAAACAATTTGTTATGTTCTTATAGTTTTGTAGTGACTCATATTTTTTTTCTATTTACATAGTCAAAGTCAAAAATATCTTTATTCGATTACACTTTTTACAAAGCACTTTCAAATCGTCAGAATCTACAGGATTATACATGCTACCGCCAGGTTCGGAAGGTTGCTTTTACTGAGAAGAACCTGGCAAGAAACTCAGTAATTACTCTTTTCAAAAATAATATACAATTTAAAAAAAAACAAAATAAATCACCTGAGAAATACATATGCTCACGCCTGTATTCCCCTAAGCGTTAGGCAGAGGTGTTGTAACACCCACATTTCACACAAGATGATTGAGTGCTAACGTGACAGATGGTATGTCTATCGCACTATACATTTTAATTATTTTTCAATTACTTCTCAGACATATGGAGGTTTCCTCACGATGTTTTCCTTCACCGTAAAGCACGTGGTGTGAAATCACTGTACATACATTAGGTAGAACAACTCATTGGTACATGTTCGCTTGCATAGCAGGCGACTGCTCAAACCTCAAGGCCACGACGGCTCACATTACCAATATATTTTCTTTAAGGAATAATTACCTTGGCGATTGGCAGCAGACTGCTGAGGACATATACAATTTGAAAAGTGGAATATAGCTATAATACTAATAATCATAACTAGCCGTGGTGGCCTTGAGGTTACTGGCCGACGCAAGTTCGAATCTCAGCGGCCTATACCAATGAGTTTATCTAAAAAGTAATGTGCAGGCATATCCAGGTTTCCTTACGATGTTTTGTGAAAATGTGTGAAATTACATAAGTTTTTAGTCTGTAAGAAAGAATTTTAATAAATATGGATTGGGATGTTTACCTCGTGATTTCATCATCTAAAGTTGGAATAAAGTAGACTCACCAGAACGCGAAGAGTGAGAAGGTCAGGAGTTGCAGGGGGGTGTGTTTCTCAGGTTGAGCGCAGCAGGAGCCGTCGGGGAAGTTCATGTGGTCGTTGCAGAACATGTTGAGGAGCACCTGAGCACCGCGAGCCAACGCTGCCGGTCCTAAGGACAAGCCGTCCGCAGCAAGACCTCCGCGGGCTATAAGCCGCGCCGAACCCCATACTTGGGCTGCACTGTGCTGCACTATCTAAGGGGAAATGTGAAAAGGAAAACATCGTGAGGAAACCTGCATATGTCTGAGAAGTAATTCAAAAACGTATGTATACATACGGCGGTATATATACGGCCCCGAGCCCCATACTTGGGCTGGACTGTGCTGCACTATCTAAGGGGAAAGGTTGGAAAACATCGTGAGGAAACCTGCATATGTCTGAGAAGTAATTCAAACACGTATGTATACATACGGCGGTATATATACGGCCCCGAGCCTCATACTTGGGCTGCACTGTGCTGCACTATCTAAGGGGAAATGTTGGGAAACATCGTGAGGAAACCTGAATATGTCTGAGAAGTAATTCAAACACGTATGTATAGTGCCTGAGACGGTGACAGGACTTAACTTCTGTCTCGTTAGCACTTAATCATCTTCGGCGAAAAGTGGGTGTTGATATTATACCTCTGCCTACGCCTTTGGGGAATACAGGCGCGAGCGCATGTATGTATGTAAACATCGTGAGGAAACGACGCTTTAACCGTGGTCCCACTGCACCCACAGTGAGTTCACGGGTTATATTTTTTCCCTGTAGACCCACTGCTCTAGTTTTAATTTATCCGTTTTCTTATAATTTGTTTCCCCATAGACTCACTGGACTAGATATCAGAAATTGAATTAAAATACATTTAGTCAATACTAGCTGTGCCCCGCGGTTTCACCCGGGTAGATTTTAATTTCATGATTGCCCGCGGATCCCTAATGTTTTTACAAATCTAAGTAGCCTAAGTTACTCCTTGTAACATAAGCTATCCGTCAGTGAAAGTCCCGTCAAAATCCGTCCAGGCGTTTCGGAGATAACCCGGAACAAACAGACAGACAGAGAATTTTTTTTACATTGGTTTTTCTGTGTCAGTACCGTGTATACTTTCATATGCATTGAGTGAAAAGCTGTTATTATGGAATTACAAACAGACACTTCAATTCTATTTATCTGTATAGATTTATGTATACGGTCCATTTATAGTCATCTAAAATTAGAAGAGATTGTTATAACCTAACCTATAAATATATACAACTTATAAATATAACAATGGCGGACGTTAGGTAAAAAGCGGTTTTGTTTCAATTACCTGTAGTCCCATTGAGGTGCAGTGGGTCTAGAGGAAAAAATATTACCGGTCAACCCACTGTGGGTCAATAGCTGCGGGACCGCGGTTAAAACGTGGAAACCTGCATATGTCTGAGAAGTTATTCAAAGACGCATGTATAGTGCCTGAGACAGCGATAGACTCACCATCTGTCACGTTGGCACTTAATCATCTTGGGGGAAATGTGAGTGTTGTTATTACAACACCTGTACCTACCCCTTCGGGGAATACAGGCGCATGTATGTATGTAAAAATAATCAACTTATTTCAGTCTTACCTCAATAGCAGCCATATTGTATGCGTCGATATCACTATTACTGATCTTAACCTTCGCCTTAGACGTGTCAACCGGCTCTAGTAGTTTCCATAGCACTTGCGTATTCTTCGCAACAAGCGAATCTATAGCTTGCACCAACCGCGTAAGGTTCCTTTTGTATTCCTCCAACACTAGCTCGGTAGTATTACGGTTCTTCAGCAGTTCTAAGCCTGTACTGGCTACTATCACCGACGGCGGCCGGTCCGAGTATTGCCTGTAATTTAAATTCAACTTTATGTGAGGAGTGTTAAGGTCCTTTTTGAACTGCATTTACAGTTTTCTACAAACATACATATGCTCACGCCTGTTTTTCCCCGAAAGGGGTAGGCAGAGGTGTACCCACACTTCGCCAGCTATGTTTAATTCCCATGTAATACGACAAGAGGCAGATGAAAAACCCAATAACACTGCCCGACCCGGGATCGAACCCATGACCTCACATTCCACAGTAGCGTCTATGACAGCTAGATTTTTGTGATGATACCCCATATCATTACAACATATTTTTTAATATTAAATATATGAGGATATAAATGAACTAGTAGTACTTAATTTTTGAAAAGACCTTAATTTTAGTCTATACAAATTAGTATTCATTTATGTCTGTATACTATTATGAAATAACTGAAGAGATTTTAGATTTTTTTCCAAAGATGGCGCCACTTGTCGGTTCAATCACAAAATGTTACTCTGGAATCTGTAAATGCATAATCTAGCAACAGACAGGACACTTTCCCTCTTTAAAATATTACCTAATGTAATTATTGAGTGTTTATGTGTGCAATGTACTTACCATGTCCGAAACTGATCGACCATAGTCTTCGACACGTCATCGCTCCACACGAAGCTTACGGAGAGCCGCAGTTTGTTATCCACATATGTATAGTTGGGCATGTGATGGTCTATGGTCGAGTATGATGTGTCCAGGTCCAGACGGGTCTTTAGTACTCCTGCAAGGAATATACAGTTGTTCGGGGGATCAAAAATAGTTTTGGTGTTTTTTTTTATAATTATCATTATTTACTGTGTAATTAAAAGTACATGATGCCAGCTGAGTTTCTTGCCGGTTCTTCTCGGAAGGCTAGTTTCCGAACCGGTGATAAATTCCTCGACATTCATAAGTGCCTTGCCAGGGCCTAAACTGAATAAATCATTTTCATTTTTCATTTTCAAACTGGCCTTCCAAAGAGAAAAGGAACTATATAAAACTAGTATTCTTATCCAAAGGTTCGTTGTAATGTCAAAAAGTTTTTTTTTTTTTTAGGATATGGTCTCTCGCAGTTGGTAGGGGGGAGTTACCTCCACTGCTTAACCGGACTATAGGGCGAGACCCAAGGGCCTCCAGCAGAGCTTAAACTTAAACTAAGCAACACAGCTAAGGGCGCCCCGGTGCGGGGCTCAGATTAGGGATGGCGATCTGAGATCGATTAATCGAAGAATCGATTTTTCGAGCCAAATAAATCGATTTTATAAATCGATATATACACTGAATCGATTCAGTGAATCGATATTTCACCCTAGAGAATCGACACTCGATTTTTTCTATTCACAACACGATTTTAATCTATTCAGTAGTTTTAGAATTAAAATTTGAAATCACTATTTTTTTTGTTAAAATTATTACTTAATATAACAAATACATTTAGGAAGTAGAATTGTGTCTTCTTTTTTACCTGATACTTTTATATTGTTGTATAAATGATTGTGATCATCGAAATTCTTGAACTAAAAAAAATCCCTGATTTTAATACTAAGTGATCGCTTATTATGGTATCTTGTTTTTCATAAAATGGATTTATATTTACATTGTAAATGCAGACTCGAGAAAAAATCGATTTTTTAGAAATCGATCTTTTTGACCTCGATTTTTTTATGAATCGATTCATCAAGTTACGATTCGAATCGATTTAAAAATCGATCTTTTTTGGGAAGAATCGCCATCCCTAGCTCAGATCTCGGCTTAGAGCGTTGCTGGGGGATGAGCTAGGGAGCTAGGGAGCTGGATCTGAGTGATATTATTTAGGGACATGTTTAAGGCAGTTAGTGGCTCGGCGCGCGCCGGCCCTAGCAGAGGACGGGGGGGACGATGACATAGAGTCAAAGAAGAAGACAATGATAGAAGTATTTATGTAACGCGATACAACTTTCAATAGCGCGATCTATTTGACTACTTACGCCATCTACTTACAAACAATGGAACTAAAACATACTCATGTATGATTCATACACAGTGGTCATCTCAAGCTACACATTTAGATATAAGTGGAACTACTAGACTTTGCTTTATGTTAATTTTTATCGACATTTGTGCATTGGAACTGTGTCCATTGGCTTACATTTCTCAAGTGATATATTTTGGATTTTTAAATTGTATATTATTTTTGAAGAGAGTAATTACTGAGTTTCTTGCCAGGTTCTTCTCAGTAAAAGCAACCTTCCGAACCTGGCGGTAGCATGTATAATCCTGTGTAATTATGTCATTCCGACGATTTGGAAGTACTTTGCAAAAAATCTCATTGAATAAAGATATTTTTGTTTATATCTTATAACTAAAAACCCAAATGACTATTATATTAACAACAAGGCAAAACCACAGGGCACAGCTGGTTTGTAATATCATCATGATTTCACGGCTTCGTCATTCATTCTGTCAAGTATTTCAGAGAAAAGCTGAAAAGTATAATCTAATCAGTGTAATCACTATTTATATAGAACATCACTCACCTATAAAATACTCATACAATTGTTCCAGTCGTGAGTCACCTATGAACGCGAAGCTGTTGTATTTACCCCAAAAGGCCAGGTACCGAAGACAGCGCCGTGCGTCACTTTAAAAAAAAATGCAGGTCAATAGACAAGCATGGTGGAAAGTACTGATCTACATAAATATTTATTTATTTTATTCTATTATTATTTTTATATTTTACTTTTGTTTTTTTTAATTTTTTTTATTATATTAGACAGACAAGCATGAAAAGTTTTGAACTTTACAAATATTATAATGAGGAATGATTTGTATTTTTTTATGTACATACATAGATAACTAACGGACGTCACGCGCATTCACCCGCGTAGTTCCCGTTCCCGTGGGAGTATGGAGATAAAATATAGCCTATATTAATCATAGTGATTATGTAGCATTCAAATGGTGAAAGAATGTTTAAAATCAGTTCAGTACTTTAAGCCAATTACAAACATACATACAAACCTTTCCTCTTTATAATATTAGTACAGACTAAAAAACCAGGGGACCGATTTGAAATATTCTTCTTCATAGGCTATATTTATTCCCAATACCTCCACAGGAATGGTCAGAATCTACACAGATAAATAAAACAGAAGTGTCTGTTTGTAATTCCAAAATTACACCTTTTGACTAAATGCACATGAAAGCATACACATTACTGACATAGAAAAACCAATATAAAATTTTTTGTCTGTGTGTTTGTTCCGGGTAATCTCCGAAACGATTTTAGCAGGAATTTCACTGACGGATAGGTCAGTGAAATGTTACAAGGAGTAACTTAGGCTACTTAGAATTTTTTTTAAACATTAGGGATCCGTGGGCACCTATGAAATTAAAATCAATGCTGGTGAAACCGAGGGCACAGCTAGTTAAATATATCATTGCTTTATTGATTTTAGAGTTGTGCAGCTGAAATTTACGAAAAACTAAGTTATACCTACCAGTTATTGAACTTTTTTTTAATGTTTTTATCATTTATTTAGCAAGTTACTTGGAAATGGAACATACAGACAGTTTATTTTTCTGTTTATTATATTAGTATTGCTCTTTGGGGATGTAAAAATTAAATTGCAATAGACAAGTATTAGATTTTTACTAAGTAATTATGTAGCTTACGTCTTGGAATATCTGTGCAGCATGCATCCATAAGGTTGCCATTCATGGTCACCCTTGTATCGCCCCGAGGACAGCAGCCATGTGCATGAATCAGGCCCTGGAAATTACACAGAACAGTATCTAATCTATCTAATCTAATACAGATTGTATTGTCCCACTGCTGGGCAAAGGGTCTCTCCCAAATTTCCCATTTGCCCAGATTTTTTCTTCCATTCCACAAAACAACTTCACACAGTTTATTATTGGCAAGGTAAGGAATGCGCTTATATGGGCAACTCTAAAAGTAGCACTAGTGACTGAAAAGTTTAAGAATTAACATTTGTTTTGGTATGGACATGTTATGCAAAGGGATAATGTTGCAAAAATGATTTTTATGACTTTGTATGGTTTCAATGTAAGAGGAAGACCTATGAACCGCTAGGATTGTGTAAGAGATGATATACTTTTCGACGATGGTGGAAACGTTGGTATATAGTACTAGCTAAGCCGGCAAGTGTAATGTAATAAGAAGGAATATTCAAATACTCACCATATCTAAGGTGCAGCACACCATGATAGCCAATGAATCCAATAACCAACACAAGAGCCACTAGTTTCGCATTCTCCACATTGAGCTGGTCAATAATCCATTCCGCTGATGATTTCTTTGTATACGAACCCATTTTAAAGTCAAATAATACAAGATTTCTAATAGCAGGTAAACATAGCAAAGTGCAAGAACCTAAGTATTATTATGTATTTAATTACTGGCATTCATGATATGTTTAGGCTTCGATTTGATGATTTAAATTCACTTTTATCGATATTTCATTAGAATATTGCTTATTGTGAACTTCGCTGTTCCGCACCTATTTTATATTTGCATTTTTTAAATTTAACTAGGTATATTATTGTTTCTTTTCATCCACAGATTACAGAAAACGAATATCTGCACAGATTCCATATCCGATTTTGTTCTTTGCGTGTGTCACGTGCGTGTGTTTCGTTCCGTTCAATAAGAGCCGAGCCGGCCATTGGAGCCGGTTCTCTGTATTTCAAGATCAAGAAAGAAAATATAGTGCCATTGACCACTGTCTCTGGATCACAGCTGTCATCTGTCTATCAGTCAACAATGTCACGTATGAAAATATGTCAGGTCAACATACCAAAAGTCAAAACCAGCCGATGAGCTGAAACAGTGCTCCTTACTTATACTTACCTATTCAAAATCATCCACGTTAAATAAACAAACAAATCATACCTTTATCAAATTAACCAAAATGAATTTCGGAGGAACTTTAAGATTGAATAAATTTGCTTGTTTTTCGCTTGTGTTTGTATTATTCCTGATAATATATTGGCAAACGGGAGGCACAAGTTATCCTGCAGACAAAAGTGACTTAGTGAATTTAAAAAGCCTTTTAAAAGCCTCTATTCAAGCGGCTGAACGGGGTGGGAAGAAGGTTATAGATGGTAAAAATCATGATTTAAATATAAAGAGTAAAGGGAAGACACTGGAAGGTGTGAACGACCCTGTGACTGACGCAGATTATGCATCGCACTGCGCGATGTTCTATGCCTTGAAGAATACGTTTCCAAAGCTGACTGTGGTGTCGGAGGAGCACTCGAAAGGCGACACAGGTTGTGAGGACCAGCCCGTGCTGAACACCGATGAGATATACGCAGACCGCGAGCATCGGATTATAGAGATGTTGAATGATGAACATGTGTATGCCAAAGATGTTACTGTCTGGATAGACCCCTTGGATGCTACTAAAGAATATACTGGTGAGCTTTTTATATAGAAATCTTTGATGAATATGTTGAACAACCAATTTAGGCTAGCTTCAACTTGAAAAACCTCTATGCACATTACTATAATGCGAAAGTGTCTCTGTCTGTTCGTCTGCTATGTTTCACAGCAACAGCAAACTTAAGTTAACAATTCAACATACCAAAAAAACCTAAATACCCTGAAAAACAGAAGACAGCTTTGATCTCAAGAATGAACTTAGGGTGCACAAAATGCAGATTAATTAAGTTATTAGTAATATCTGGTTCTTTTACAAGATGGAAGTATTCCTAATTTAAAATAATCAAAATATGTGTAACACTATAAAATGTTTTGATAGTATGTATGTAAATAGCATTCAATCAAGTATGTGAGGACATCAAATCATTGAGCATAAGGGCTAAGACAGCAGAAAAGATCCTGCTTCCGGTTCCCAGGCTCCACTAATGCCACAACTTAGATAAGATAAATATTTGGTTTGATCCCCATACCCGATAGGGTAAGCAGAGATGTGGTAGATGTAATCAAATTCAAGAAATGTTATATTGCTCAAATACATCATCATGAACCTACTTTAGTCCACTGCTGGACATAGGCCTCCCCTAATGAGTGCCATAGCACCCTGTCTTCAGCTTGCCGCATCCAGCATATGCAGTCTTTCGCTGATCGTCACACCACCTGGCTCAAATACTGCCCATATTTATTTTTTATATCTAGTGTGATCTACTTTCAGAGGGTCTATACCAGTTTGTAACGACAATGGTGTGTGTTGCAATCCGAGGAATACCGATCATCGGTGTGGTGCACTACCCCTTCCCTCCACGCACCTACTGGGGCTGGTACACCAAGAAGACCTCCAGTAACATTGCTAATGTACTCCATGTGAGTCTGTCTATACTTCTATACTAATATTATAAAGAGGAAAGATTTGTATGTAAGTATGTTTGTAACAAATTGGCCCTAAAAGTCTACCTACAACCTATCTTTGTCCACTGCTGGACATAGGCCTCCCCTAATGAATGCCATAGCACCCTGTCTTTGGCTTTCCGCATCCAGCATCTGCCTGCAGTCTTTCGCAGATCGTCATCGCAACTGGCCTTAGGGCAACCTACACTATGTTTGCCGAGTCGCTGTCTCCACTCAAGAACATGTTTGCCCCAGCGGCTCGGTTCAGTCGGTTCTTCGCGAGATATGGCCGGCCTACTGCCACTTCAGCTTGCTAATTCTTTGAGCTAAGTCAATTACTTTGGTAGTTAATCGACGACTTTGGTTCTCTGTTGGATGTAAATAGTGTCGGACAAAATATGCCCAAAATGTACCAGACTGATTTAAACAATACTTTCACCATTTGAATGCTACATTATCACTGATTAATGTAGGCTATATTTTATCCCTTCATAGGAATGGGAACTACGCGGGTGAAACCGTGTGATGTCCCCTAGTCTAATGTATAAAATTCTTGTGTCAGTGTTTGTTACCATAGTCCTCAAAAACGGCTGGACCAATTTGTATAAAATTTTGTGTGCATATTGGATAGGTCCGAGAATCTGTCAATTTCTATTTTTCAGACCCCTAAATGATAAGGGTGATCCACCCAAAAAAAATATATGTCAATTCAAAGTCTGCCGGGCACAGCTATCTCTATATAATGTCAATTCATTACTTCAGATGCCTTCACCAGTTATGACTACTCTATGTTGAGGTCACTGCGAATGTATTTTAGCCTCGCGTCATACAGACAGACAGAGAGACTCATTAAATACTAGTCATCATACAAGGTCAGCACTCATAAATGGTGACGGCAGCTGTACACTTGATTAAACATTGTGTTATAATTTATTATCAAGTAAATAACATTTACAGTACTCTGCTTCTCATGTCTAAATGATAATAAACCTAAAATATTAAAATCAGAATGTATGTATAAAAAAGCAATTATTCAGGTTTATATGAAGTCATTACAAGAGACAATAAAACATGGTTTATAGTTGTATCATAAAAAAAAAAAAAATTGTTGCACTTTACTTATTAAAACAATATTTACAAAATTGGACTGCCTTGACACCATACTGAGTTTCTTGCCAGGTTCTTCTCAAGTAGCTTCTCAGTAAAAGCAACCTTCCGAACCTGGCGGTAGCATGTATAATCCTGTAAATTGTCATTCTGACGATTTGAAAGTGCTTTGTAAAAAGTCTAATAGAATAAAGATATTTTTGACTCTGACTTTGACCAAATATTGGCTATGAATTACTTTAATGAAAAGCAAAGAAATGTGTCATGTGCAAAACAACTCGGACTGTAGACAAAGTAACATCCTCACGTTTTGCATATAGAAACAATACAAAATTTTGTTACGCCGTCTTTTCACTTGCCTGGAACTTTATTAAAAACTAGCTGTGCCCCTCGGTTTCACCCGCGTAGATTTCGTTTCTTGCTTTATTTTGCATTTGCGAAACCCTAGTATTTTTCTATATAAAATTAGCCTAAGTCACACCTTGAAATATCAGCTTTCAGGCGTCATGGCGTGATCAAAGGTCCAATCATAAATTACCCTAAGCTTGTCTTTAATGAGTATTTTCTTGAATCACATTATTTGATTTGGTTCTTTATATCTCGATTGTTATATGTTACAGAAAGAGGAGAACAAGGCACATCCCAGGGTGGTTGTATCCAGGTCCCATCCGGGCAAAGTGGCCGAGCTAGCAAAGGAAGCTTTTGGGACGAAGACCGAAGTCACTCCCGCAGCGGGAGCTGGCTTCAAGGTCATGGAGGTTGTCAACGGAACATATGACGTCTATCTCCACAACACTGTGATAAAGAAATGGGACTTATGTGCTGGTGACGCTATCATCAAAGCAGTTGGAGGCAGAATGACCACGACCACCGGTCATGATATAGATTATTCCCCTGATGGTAATATTAAGGTTACAGATGGTGTGCTGGTCACAAGGTACGACCATGATTATTACTTAAGTAAAATGCCAAAGGTCATGGACGCGTTGCATTGATGTGCCAAAGAGGTGGAAATCTCATAACAGTAAAGTTAGGGCTTAAGGCTGATCGACTGGTATAGTTTTGTGTTACATTTGTATTGCGTTTCTCCACTCGCTACATAGATGGCGTTACTAGCTAACAGTCGCAAGTTCGCGAACCAATAGACTGCAACCTAAATCGCGCTATGAGTTTTCGAGCGCATTGCAGTATATATATTTTTTTCCAAGTAGAACAGTGTTCGGGGGTGTTCCCAAGGCCTGACATCCGCCTGGGTGGAAGATCTTCCCTTTGCTAGGAATGATCATGATCACTCGCCCTCCCTACACACTTGTTTTTTTTTATTAATTAAAAAATAAAGGTTATTGTTTTATATATTTGTTTTTAAGTAGAAGATACGGTTGGTGTTGATATCACCCAGGATGCAGGGAATTGGGTGTGAGTGATAAGCATTTATAGGAATTAGAATACTATTTAAGACGAACATTTCTTATTATAAGTAATAAGTATGAGATAATTCTATATATTTCTTTCAAATTAATCATAGGTATATATTTTCTTCAGATCGAATTATATGAAAATGTTTTATCCAGTTTACGCCCTGGTTAAGGCACTTATGAATGTCGAGTAATTTACCACCGGTTCGGAAAATAGCCTTCTGAGAAGAACCGGCAAGGAACTCAGCTGGCATCATGTATAGGTGGAAGAGAAAGTTATTATTATATAAAAATACATAAGCGGAAAACGCCATACGCTACGTGGTCATGATCTCAAACCAATTGAATCCTTATAAGTAACGTAATAAAGTTGACAATGGTGTAAATCTTAAGATTGCTGTCATAATATCAATTTTAATGTCGACGTATCGTGACTTCAACCAGTGCTCCAAGGTTTTGAAACGTTCAAACGTAGTCGCATGACCTTGCGTTCTAGCGTGGCTCGAAATGTGTTGATACTCTTTCGCAGGCGGTTTGTGGTTGTATGTCAAAGATGCTCACATATATTTGTAATATTTTTTTTAGTTTTTATTTTTGACAATTGAGCATTGGAACTGTGTCCATGGGCTTATAGTTGCTTGAGTGATTTATTTTGTATTTTTAAAACTGTATAATATTCTTTAAAATAGTAATTACTGAGTTTCTTGCCAGGTTCTTCTCAGTAAAAGCAACCTTCCGAACCTGGCGGTAGCATGTATAATCCTGTGTAATTGTGTCATTCTGACGATTTCAAAGTACTTTGTATAAAGTCTAATCGAATAAAGATATATTTGAGTTTTGAGATGGTGGATCAACACATTTAGAGCTAAAAAAAATATTTAAAGACACTAAGAGTGGCAACCCTATCGCTCGATGGGGCAAACGGTCTTATTAAAAAAAATATCTAGATTCCATACTCCTTAGTTTTCTTATTTATGTATATAGGTATACTGTGACTAAATTCTAAATAATCTCTTGGCCTTTTTAGATAGTTTCATATTTGTGTCAAATATGAGTTGTTGAAAAATAAATAGCTCTTAAATTGTATCATACAGTCCTGAAGTTCTGGGCCCTTACCATGAGCTCTTATTGCCATGATAGTTTCACTCATTTATGAGACAGATGTATGTGACGTGTATACATCTGTCAGTTTCGCACAACTGAATTATCATTGCAATAAAAGCTCATGGTTGGGCCCCTGTACGGATAGCATCTTACTGAACAAGCTTACAAAAATATAGGTGCCGTCACAATTTATGATCGCTCAGCTAAAATAGTGGGGGTAACAGCAAAATAAAATACATATTTCATTGCGCGCCATGCACACTCTGACTACTGCGCATTCAAGGTCAGCGCTCAGAACTTTTGACCGGAGCTGGTGCGTTATTCACTAAGGTTTTTCAGCGTCTAACTCGACGACGAGCGTTGGTAAAATTGATACATAATACATAGAGGATAAGGTTCAATTTCGTATCTTTAAAACCGACACTCGACGACGAGTGCGACGCTAAGAAACTGTAGTGAATAACGCACTTTTAGGCCACCGTTAGTTACTAAACATATCTTGTTCTTTAAGATATTTAAACCATTTTTATGTAATACGTAATGAAACTACGTAAGTATTTATGTTAATTAAACTTATGTCATATTTTTGTCATGTTCGACTATTTAGATAATTTATGTGAATATTTTTAGTTCCTTTAAGGTGTAAAAAAAAGATTTATTTAAGGTGTAGGTACAATTAATTTTAAGTACTAATGTTGAGTCTGGCAATCTATACAGATAAATAAAATTTAAGTGTCTGTTTGTAATTCCAAAATGACAGCTTTTCACTAAATGCGTATGAAAGTATACACGCTACTGAGACTAAAAAAACAAGTTTTAATTTTTTTTCTGATTGTGTTTGTTCCGGGTTATCTCTGAAACGGCTGGACGGATTTTAACGGGTCTTTCACTGGCAGGTAGACTACTTTTATTTATTAAAAATATTAGGGTTCCGCGACAATAAGGATGAAACTAAATCTACGCGGGTGAAAGCCCGGGGCACAGCTAATATTTAAATAAATAATCTACCATTAATTCTGTGTAATAATAAAAATTTCTTAATAAAAATCTGTAGAAACATTGCATAATAAGGTTGATAATTTTGTAAATACAATTGTATTTATATTGCGTTAAAACATTTTTTTGTTATCTTCATATTTTTTCCTTTTTCTTGGAAAATAAAAAACAAACAAGTAATTTATCTATATTTTATTTCAATAAATTAAGCGGATTGTCAAAATACACAAGTTGAATGCATTTCAACAAACAAGGGTTACCAACAATTTTAAGGGAATGTTGCCACCCCTCAAAAGACATAAAAATAAGTTTATAAGACATGTTAGCACCCCATACAAAAATATAAAACAAAAAGCATGTGAAATATACATAGGTTACATCACTGCATTGCATTGTATTGCCTAATATAAAATAGAATTATTTCACACGGCAACACTGCCTGTTAATATTATTACCAATTGGAATGATTTTTGTTATGTAATGTGGTCGGTGTAAATTCGTGAATTGCATTGATAAACTCGATTTTGAATCTTATGTTTTATGATATTAGGTTCATTACTCTATGTTCATTGACTTCGGTTAATATTACAAGGTTTTGCTGCACAATGAGTATATTTTCAACTTTAATAAGACACAGTACGGATTAATTTTCAATAATATACTATCAGAACCGCGCGGCTTCACCCGCGTTCAAAATAACCTTCAATAAAGAAAAAGCTGGCACTTTCATGAACAACCTTGCATACATTATAATAGTTTCTATATGAAAATCAATTTGATAAAGCAAAATTTTTTAAGTTTACAGTAATACATGGGTTTTCAAAGAATATAATATGTATATTAAGTGGGTAATACACAACATACATAGGTTTAAAAAAAGATAAAATATGTATATTTATATATTTTATCTATTCCCAGTTGATGTAACAATATTAAAACGTCTTTAAATTATTGGTTTTGTACCGAAATGTATGTAAATATCTTCGTAGGACAACACAGTAGATATTTTAGATACAGTATACGTATTTATACAGTTGTTCAAAACGATAAAACACCTGTTTAAATACACTAAATAATAATTGAAATCATCAATAATTTCTCTTGAAACGTGTCTGATTTTGACAACTTTGTTACCGGATTAAGTTGCTTTTCTTTATACTAGCGGACGCCACGCGGTATCACCCGCGTAGTTCCCGTTCCCGTGGGAGTACGGGGATAAAATATAGCCTATGTTACTCGCTGACATATATACACAAAAAACAAATCGTTCCTATTTATAATATTAGGGTAGATATATTTTATTTATGTACTTTTGTCTTTGATTATGTCAGCTTAAATCTCACACATATCTCAACAATCATTGACAAGTCCGAACACGGGTCGAAAGAGTCTGGTCACATCTATGGTTGCTGATCTAGGCCGAGCCGGGTCCGAGCCGAGTCGACCTTAGCACGGTCAATTAATAATACATACTAGCTTCTACCCACGACTTTGTAGTTACTTTGGCCTAACGCTAACTTTAACCACACTGATCTAGCTAGGTTTCATTTTCAGAAAACATCGCTTTGACCATGTGAGGAGCTCGTGGCACAGTTGCTTTTGCGCATATGATTCGATCAGCGAAGTTAAGCAACCATACGCCTAGCCAGTAGTTGGATGGGTGACCGCCCGAGTTCCCTCTGTGCCTCGGAGAGCACGTTAAGCCGTCGGTCCCGGTTGCCAATTTATCATCTTTGGAAATCGTTACATGTCAGTCAGAGGCCTAAGAAAGTCTGACAACTGGTTTAACCCAGATTGCCGATTTTCCTCCTTAATGGGGTTGCGAAGGTTAGATGGCAGTCGCTTCGTATAAAAATCAGGTGATCAGCCACATCGAGTTGAATCAAGTGCCGACCCCAAATACATGGGATAAGGCCAGGGAGATGATGAAGTGAAGAACTCCTCAAATATCATTGCAATATGAAAAACTATGTATAAACACAACACACACACAAACAGCACTTCTGGTGACGTCAACTTGGTTCTTTGGAATATAATGGCCTGGAGGTATTAATTAAAGTAAACTAAGAGATCTGGAGTAGAACGGAGCTTCTGCATACCGGCTTCTCTCTGCCTACCCGCGAGGGATATGTAAGTATAAAATCACCACGCACTTGTAAACTCTTCAGATAATATCCTACTAATATACACGCGAAAGTTTGTAACAATGTATGTATGGATGTATGATTGCTACTCCTTCACACAAAAACTACTGAATGGATTTTGATGAAGCTTTACAATAATATAGCTTACACATCAGAATAACACATAGGCTTTAATTTATGTAGATATTGTGTGGTATTTTACTAAAATATAAAAAAAAATCAAATCCTGCACAGACGAAGTCGCGGGCACCAGCTAGTACCTACGTTCTCTAATATTAAGAAATAATTACGCAGACGAAGTCGCGGGTAGAAGCGAGTATTTCATTAGAAAGACATTCCTAAAATTATATGAGGAAAATCACACACTTCATATGTAACAAAACATTTGAATATTAATAGGGTTATCTTTGTAAATTCCAGTGTTATACCCCCAATGGGACTGTATGTCATAATTATCGTTAAAATGACTATAATCATTACAAATATAATAAATTTCTATCTCAACCTTATAATAATCAAATAGACAGTTTCAATAAGTATCTAACTTCACACCAATAGAGTATTCTAATCAGGAATTGTACATTTTATATGACATCTTATGCTGAATTTACTTTAACACATTTTTTATAAACTTTATTACAGAAATTATATACATTCCTTGATGGGTATATTAAAATCAATCTCACGAATTAACTGCAAATAAAAATTTACCAACAAACTAAAGATGTTACACTCATTTGAATTTAAAATTGAGCCCTCAGTACATACCAGACCATTATCGACGTAATGCTGAGGAATCCAACGCCATCTCTCGAAAGTCGACATAAAATAAGCATATAGGCGTTGACCGCCAGCGCCATCTCCCGGATGTCGACATAGTGTGTCCAGACGTTGACCATTAGCGCCATCTCTCGAATGTCGACGTTAAGTGTGTATCTAGGCGTTGACTGCCGGCGCCATTTCTCGGATGTCGACGTTAAGTGTGTATCTAGGCGTTGACTGCCGGCGCCATTTCTCGGATGTCGACGTTAAGTGTGTATCTAGGCGTTGACTGCCGGCGCCATTTCTCGGATGTCGACGTTAAGTGTGTATCTAGGCGTTGACTGCCGGCGCCATTTCTCGGATGTCGACGTTAAGTGTGTATCTAGGCGTTGACTGCCGGCGCCATTTCTCGGATGTCGACGTTAAGTGTGTATCTAGGCGTTGACTGCCGGCGCCATCTCTCGAAAGGCGACGTAAAGCATGTATCAAGGCATTGACCGCCAGCGCCATCTCTCGAAAGTCAACGTAAAGTGTGTATCTAGGCGTAGACCACTAGCGCCATCTCTCGACAGTCAACGTAAAGTGTATCTCGAAGTTCGCGGCCAGCGCCATCTATCGAAAGTCAACGTAAACTGGATACCTAGGCGTTGACCGTCAGCGTCATCTTTTGACAGTCGACGTAGTGTCTTGAAGTTCGCCGTCAGCGCCATCTCTCGGGTGTCGATGGTAAACTGTATATTAGTAATTTTAGTCACATTGCTGCTCCACGCGTGAATTTATGTCGCACTCGCACCACTATTTACACCTCCATATAACATACCCATTCGATAATATAACACTTAACACATATTGAGATTTTATCGTCCATGCTCGATACAGCTACGCACGTTTGCGTTACACGGAGTCATCTGAAAAAGACAAACGCACTATGAACAGCTGATGGGTCACATATTCATACAGCAAATGTTACAGCAGGCCTAGACAATGTAACATTATCCTCACGCTTCGCTAGTAGAAACGATACAAAATGAATGGGAATGACATCTGTCACGTGACAGCTTTTTTTTTTGTTAGTTTATTTATTTATTACAAAATCCACAGCTCTTAAATAAAACAATTTAGATTTGTCAATACCATAATTTTATTTATCAATTTTTTTAGCGCAAGCAAGGAATGTTACTTTGTCTAGGCCTATAGGTCAGTCGGAGGCCGAAGAGAGTCTGACAACTGGTTTAACACAGATTACCGATTTTCCCGGTAAAAGGGGCTTTGTAACCCCTTCAGATGGCAATCGCTTCGTATAATAATCATGTATTCAGCATCATATACTGTACTTGAAAACTCTTATTGCGCGATTTAGGTGCTCGTGTATTTGTACTCAAACTCCGCATTTGTTAGCGAGTAGCGCCATCTATGTAGCGAGTGGAGAAACGCTGCTACACTAGTAATCTTTAACTTTTCTACCCTAAAAATACAAGATACAAACTAAAATGGAAATATAAAAAAAATACTGTGTCACTTACCATGATACCACCATTTCGTTTTCTTAGGATTTTTATTGCATGTCTTTACATAAAACGAATTGTCCGGTGGCCGCTTCTGAAACATTACACGTTCATTCAAATACACAATCATAGTTTTCATACACAACGGTATCCCCCATTCTCATGGTGTGATATTGTTGCACTAGAAAAACTCATTGGCCCTTCTGGGAATCGAACTTGCGACGCTAGTAGGCAACTGCTCAATCCCCACAGCCACCACGGCTCTTCAAATGCTACAACTCAGCAAATCTCCAAATAATGCTACCTCAGCATATATTAGCAGCTTTTCACTAAATGCATAATGACAGTAAATATGGTTCTAATATAAAAAAAATAAACAGTCTTTTTCTGACATACATACATATGCTCACGCCTGTATTCCCCGAAGGGGTAGGCAGAGGTGTTGTAATTTTCAACACCCACATTTTACTGAATATGTTTAAGTGCCAATGTGACAGAGGATGAGTCCATCGCCATCTCAGCCACTATACATACGTGTTTGAATTACTTCTCAGACATATGCAGGTTTCTTCACCGTAAAGCACGTGGTGTGAAATCACTGTACATAAGTTTTTAGAAAAAATCATTGGTACAGGCCCCGCTGGGATTCGAACTTGCGTCGCTTGCGTAGCAGGCGCCTGCTCTAACCCCGAGGCCACCACGGCTCTTTATCTGACTAATTTCTAAAACGGCTGGACTGATTTAACAGAAATGCCACTGGCAGACTAGCAGTTAGCTAATGTTCCAAGGAGTTATTTGGCCTACTGTTATATTATATTATTAGGAATAAGAATGGTGATGAAACTAAGTATTATTCCGCAAGTAGTATGACGTAATACGACTGACCTTCTCCTTACAGCTACTCAGCATGGAGACGATGGACAGACAGACAGACTGCACGGAGAGCGCGGGCGACCAGTCATCCGTGAGGATGGACAGACAGATGTGTCCGTTGGAGTACACGTGCGGGTGTATCGGGATGTTGTTGCCTATGAATGTTACCTATAAACAGGAAAATAATAATTTATAACAATTTTTTTTAAATTAATGAACCACCAGCCAACTCTGTGCTTAAAAAGTCTAGACCATATAAGGCTTAAACTTGCATTATTTAAGACTAGCTATGCACATGTTACTCCTTGTAACATTAGCTATCAGTTAGTGAAAATCCAGTGAAATTCGGTCCAGCCGTTTCGGAGATTACCCGGAACAAACAGACAAACATACAGATAGAGAAAACAATAAAATTGTTTTTTTTTATGTCAGTATCGTGTACACTTTCATATGCATTTAGTAAAAAGCTTTTATTTTGGAATTACAAACAGACACTTTAATTTTATTTATCTGTGTACACTAGCCGACGTCACGAGGTTTAACCCGCGTAGTTCCCGTTCTCGTGGGAGTACGGGGATAAAATATAGCCTATGTTAATCAGTGATAATGTAGCATTCAAATGGTGAAAGAAAGAACATCGGTCCAGTATTTCTTAGCCGATTCAATACAAACATACTTACATACAAATCTTTCCTCTTATAATATTAGTATATATATAGATTAATATGTATAACCTTATTTAAACCTTATATAGGGTCTATATAAGGTTAAAATTCATTGCATTATTTGAGATAGCATTTTTATGAAGTCAGTCTTTTCGTTCAAGTTTTATTACCTACCATCACTAGCATGGTACGGTCTAGTTATCTATGAATATGACTCCATATCAGTGTACTTACTAAACCATATTCTAATCTAATCGCAGCTAATCTAGGCCTAGGTGTTACTATATTAGACCTTATAATCTGTCATTTGCATTTTAATATCTCATTTATTTTTATCATTCAGCTCGTGGCACAGTTGCTATTGCGCATATCATTCGATCAGCGAAGTTAAGCAACCATACGCCTAGCCAGTAGTTGGATGGGTGACCGCCCGAGTTCCCTCTGTGCCTCGGAGAGCACGTTAAGCCGTCGGTCCCGGTTGCCAATTTAACATCTTTGGCAATCGTTACAGGTCAGTCGGAGGCCTAAAAAATAATCTGACAACTGGTTTAACCCAGATCACAGATTTTCCTCCTAATATGGGGTTACGAAGGTCAGATGGCAGTCGCTTCGTATAAAAATCATGTGATCAGCCACATCGGGTTGAATCTAGTGCCGACCCCAACAATGTATGGGATAAGGCCAGGGAGATGATGATGATTTATTTTTATCATACAATATGTTGCAGTTAGTATGATAATCAGATAATGGTTTCTTACATGTGTCATATAAAATATTTATATATTTATGACCTGGAATAGTGTCTTGACTGATTAATCTATATCTATACGGATAAATAAAATTGAAGTCTCTAATTCCAAGTTAAAAACATTTCACTAAATGCGAATGAAATTATAATACATGCATAAAAAAACATTTTTTTTTAATTTTTTATCTATCTGTCTGCTTATATATCCATCTTCCGGCTGATCTCTGAAATACCTGGATCTATTTTCACGAGACTGTCACTGGCAGATAGCTAAAGTTACAAGGAGAGCATACGCTATTTTTACGTAAAAAAAATAGGGTTTCGCGTAAAAAAAAGCACCCATTAAAATTAAGTCTGCAGGACACTGCTAGTTAATTATAATCTTGTTGTTTTATTTTATTTTTATTTTATTTTATTAGGGGTAAAAAACAGATATATAATGGCTAAATACTAGATTATTCTAAAATTAGAGGTTTACTTATTATATACCCAACACCATTACCCACGAATTATAATATAGGCAAGTACAGTGGTTTGCTGCTATTATCTTATAAACTTATATAGTACTCGTACATTATTTATCTACGTGTGACTTTTATACATAATCATAAACATAAACGCAGTATGTGTGAATGAATATCATCACAGAGTTGTGAAGAAAATTAATGTAATTATAAATCTAATGTAATTGTTGTGACTATGAGTTGATGTCTACAAGTTTCTTTGTAATCTGTGTTTTAAATGAATGTAGTGGTGAAATGAATATATCAATATCTGTGAAAAACTCATTATAGAAGTGCATTATACGGCGCAGAGGAGCGCGTTCACCTGCAATAGTGCGACACAATTTTGGTGCAAAAAGACGTTGATTACGTGTTACTCGTATACCTTGTGAGCGGCTAGGTATTCGGAGGTATATTTGATTTGTAATTTGATTACAGTCGTGACTTATTTAAAGTAATTGAGTAGTAATCTCACCTCTGGAGAGTCAAATGGATACTTGTTTGTGAATTTGAACTGCAATACGAATTGTTCCCCCTCATACAGTGTGCCAGGTACTCCTTCCATGTGTACTGTCCACCTGAAACAAACAAATGCACGTTCTTCATTCAGCCTCTAGAGGGCGCCACACGACACTGCTATTATGGAACACGAGGTCCTGAGTTCGATCGCCGGGTTGGGCAGTGTTATTGAGTTATTCAATCTGTAATTTCCCAATAGCAGCCCGGAGTCTGGATTAATTCCCAGTTAATGCAATAACAACAGAGGATGATTTGAATATTGGCCGAATATGGGGAAAGTGGCTTTAATATCTATAAAACCGATTTTTGTTCAAAAAAATAAAGAAAACGAAATTATTTAATCTGCCTAGTACTAATATATTATAATGCTGCAGTTTGTTTTTTACTTGAACATGCTTCTCTCACGACCACTGTCTCAATATGAATAATTATTTCATTGTTAGAACTATTTATTTTGTTAGCCCAAAGTAACTATTCCACGCAGACGAAGTGGCGGGCAGAAGCTAGTGGTATATGAAATATTACAAGCAAACTCAGCTATGAGTCAATGACACTTATGAATGTCAAGAAAATAACATCAAATCACCAAAAAAATCATGTGGGCCACATAATCTGCACATTGACTCGGCCTAAATACCTTATTGATAAATTATGACGCCAACTTAACATTGATAAACATGCGTAGATGGAAGGTATATTGACCTAGAAAACAATGTTGCTCATTAGAAACTGTTGTCTTGAACAAAACATGATTTGTGGGTTTCTTTGTAAAATATTTTCATCAAGGGATTTGGATTATGAATAGCTGTAGAATAGGGTCCCCAATATGGTTAATACAGCAATGGCAAGGGAATACAGGATGAGGTTCTTCGGGAAGGGTGTGAACTAACCCTATGAAAATCTTTCATAGAGTTAGTGGATGACCAGGAATCACTGCACTACAGATTACGAGTTTTAAGACTTACAAAATGTTAACTTTTCCCTACTACTTATAAATATAATATGTATTGTTTTAGCTATAAGCCCATCAGAGTATAACTCGTACATGTAAGTACAAAACTATATATTAATCTGGAGCATAGATTAGAATAATTTTATACGTTCAAACTTACAAAATATAAAACAGATACATTTTTTTCGTTTAGAAATGGCCACTTCTACCTATACAGAAAGTTAAAATTGAAGTGTCTGTTTGTAATTCCAGTTAACAGCTGTTCACCAAACACATTATAAAAGGATATAAGGTACTTGGTAGCAACCTAGTCTGGATTAGACCCGCGTTAATGGCAATAGGCTCATCCCATATTACATGAAACTAAAATATTTATACTCATGTCATCCCTGAAGGGATGAGCGGAGATGTTATAGTAACAACACCCATTTTTCACGCAAGAAGATTAAGTGCCAACATGGCAGATGGCGAGTCCATTGCCCTCTCAGGCACTATACAGACTTTGAAATACTACTCAAACATATGCAGGTTTTCTGACAATGTTTTCCTTCATTGAAAAGGTTGTAGTGTGAAAACACTGCACTTAAGTTTTCAAAAAACTCATTGGTGCAGGCTACTGGGATTCAAATTTGCATTGCTTCTGTAGCAGGTGATTACTCAACACCTCATGACTGTATTCAAGTAGTTACCTTTACATGGAACTTTGGACATAATTAGTGAAATGTGTGTGTACTTTAAGGCTACTTCTGCCTACTCCTTCAGGCAATACAGGCATAAAATATGCAATATAAGTAAATGTGTCTCTGTCTGGGTGATATCCCACAAATTGTTCAACTTGTGGACATTACTTTTACCACAATTTAAACAAATCCATACAGATGGCATTGGGAGATGTTAACACATGATTTAATTGGTGTTATTGAGTATACTTTAACAGTCACAAGTCATAATTTACACATACTTATGACCTCTGCCTACATACTAATAAACAAATCAACATACAGTCACTTTTCATGTGTATGAATTTGAATAAAATCTCCTTGAATAATTCTTTCATTTACAATTGAAATTTTAGTTTTTCCTCATGTTTACTATTCGAAGCACAAAATGCTGTATCGACCTTTTCTCGTCACGTAGGTATGATGTTGAAGTCACGCCAGTTTTAATTATTATTGGTGACAATGAGAATTGATGAACTCACAGTGTTAGATTTTGGCTGGCCTGATCTCCGTCTACGGTGACACCCGGCGGAGGCTCCTTCATCAAAGACATAAGCTCTTTTTGTAATCTCCGCTGAAAAAATAATTTAACTATGAAAATTGCGAATTCTATCGGTAACGTTAGGTTTAATTTGCCTCCAATATGTGATTGTTATTATAATTGTATGTGTGACTGTGGTGATAATTTGACTAGAGATACGCACAAAATATAAAAAAATCTTTTATAATTCGAGTAAAACATAATTTTTTAGACAAAATATCATCTGCGAAATCTGTCACTCAGATACAATCACGATTCTTATTAGAGAACATAATGTAGTGGGTATATTTTAGACTATATGTTAGGAAAACGAATTAATAGAGCCGAAATATTATTGAAAATACGTCGCTGAAAGTTGTATTTTCTATTATTTTCTACATACCTCAGACGGGGACATAGCCGCCATTGTAATCCAATTAGACGTTTAATATTGCTATAAATGAAAAACCGTAATATCGCATTATAAAATGTACGTGATTTCTCACAGATAATATATTAGTCAATTAACATTTTTGATCTTGGTTTGTCTATAGCATAAACCAATGGACTGAATGTGTTTTTTATATCTGTGGTATAAATTAAGGAATCATTTTATGATTCTGGCAATAAATATTTAAGAAAATTGTTTCTTCTCTGTGGTTTATATTGAACTTGATTTTTGCAGGACAGTTTTCGCGATCCTTTACCCATAATTTATTTCAATACAATCGCCGACAATGGCGAAAAGGATTACTTCTAGCTCGGTAAACTGGGCCGCCCTTGCTGAGAGGGTGCCAGCCGAACAAAAGGCCAGCCTGACTGCTTTCAAAATCAAGTCCGATTCATATCTCCGAAGGTTAGTTTCGTGGGGTGGTTACATAATTTTTGTCTTGTGTTTTTGACTGTGTGATAACTCTGCAGGGTGCTGGCTAACCCACCGGAGCCACCGAAGATCAACTGGGCCGTTTACAAACAGGTGGTGCCTATTCCTGGCATGGTAGACAACTTCCAGAAACAGTACGAAGCTCTGAAGATCCCGTACCCAGCAGACACTCAGACTGCTAAAGTGGACGCTCAGTGGGCTGAAATCAAGAAGTCCATCGAGGCCTTCATCCAGGCATCTAATGCCAATATTGCTTCGTAAGTTATTCTTGCCATACCATCACTGTCTTATGGTTACTAGACTTCCTGCAAGTATACCTTTCTTGTTCTTGAGTAGTCTCTGAATGTTGAAAATTGATTTTAAAGATAAAACTAAAAGATTCAGTTGTCAATTGATGACAAAAAAAGGATAAACAGTGAAAGTATTCTTACTTTAAGTATTGCAAAATATTTTTTACTAGAATTAAATATGCCCGTATTTTATCAAACTATGAATAATAAAATGATATTGTCCTACAGATACCAAAAGGAAATTGATGAGACCAAGGCTCTGATGCCATATGAACAGATGACAATGGAGGACTTCCGTGATGCTTACCCCGACCTGGCCCTGGACCCGCTCAACAAGCCTACCTTCTGGCCGCACACCCCCGACGAACAGGAGGGATATGTCGACCCCGAAAGACAAGCCCAACAGGCACACTAAAGCCTATAACTTTATTGGCAGTTTCTTCTATTCAAAACATGTCACCAGAGAATAATCATGTTCTGTTATTTATGTAGGAATAAAGTGTATTGATCGCTAAGGTTTATTATTTATTTCTATACAAGAATAGCATTACACACAATGCCATCACCATATGGAAGGAATAATTTCCCACTCATATGTCTAATTTCAGTAAAGTGTGCCTCGTCATGTCCATGAGCGTACTATGTTAATAAAGGAGTAAACTTTAGGAGTGACAACCCTCATATCTTGAGGGAAGACTACCCAGAGGAAACATCGAATTTCAAAAATGTTGTTTGATTCCATACTGCGTAGGAGAATTGAATTGAATCATCACGCGACGTGATGCCAATAAAGGGACCAAATTACATGGTGTTTCCATTCCCCAGAGGTTTTCCAGTAACAACTTCACACTATAACCAGTTACTATTCATAGGAATTCGTTCTATTCAAGTCCAATTTATAAGAACTTCCCAGAGCTCTGACAAAATTCAATAAATCGTACAAAACATTTTCCTTCACTGTATGCAATGCACTTTATCGCATCGTGGTACACTATCCCTGTGCTAAGTTTCTAGAAAACTCATTGTTACAGGGGGCCTACTCGCTTTCTCCGAAAAACGAAGCTTCGGGCGAAAGTTCGCAAAGTTCCTACCACGTTATTATTCGTTCTAAAATTACGTCCGAACGTGGTCCGCTAGAAAATGATTTAATGTTTATATTTTCTAAACCAACTTTAATTAAATTATTAGACGAAGAAAAATTTGAGTATGATAAAAACAAAGCGATAATGAAACTACGTTTAATTTTCGTTCGTTCACGAAGTTTCGTTTTCGGAGAAAGAGAGTAGACCCGCTGGCTGCTAAGATTTCTCGAACTTGCTTCACTTGTACTATGTATTATTAGGATATTACAATGAGTGTGTATGGTATGAAATAACAACACACCTTATTAATATAATCTGAAAAAGCACATCTTTATGGCTTCGTCAAATTATATCAATAAGGAAGTAATGTATAATATAATATTACATTTTATTAGTTGAATTGCACATTTTCAGAGAACATTACTATTGCAAGATACAAAGGAATGTAAACTAGTGATATTTGCAACAAATTGGTGCGAGGCTTATGCCTCTGGAAGGAAAAATTGCGGACAAATTTAGACTATAGTTAAAATATCTTAGCTCGTGGCACAGTTGCTATTGCGCATATCATTCGATCAGCGAAGTTAAGTAACCATACGCCTAGCCAGTAGTTGGATGGGTGACCGCCCGAGTTCCCTCCGTGCCTCGGAGAGCACGTTAAGCCGTCGGTCCCGGTTGCCAATTTAACATCTTTGGCAATCGTTACAGGTCAGTCAGAGGCCTAAGAGATTCTGACAACTGGTTTAACCCAGATTGCCGATTTTCCTCGAAAAAGGGGTTGCGAAGGTCAGTTGGCAGTCGCTTCGTATAAAAATCAGGTGATCAGCCAAATCGGGTTGAATCAAGTGCCGACCCCAAATACATGGGATTAAGGCCAGGGGGATGATGATGAGTTAAAATATCTTAGCCTAATAATAATTCTTTGCATTATTGATTATTTTGATTAAAATCAGATTACTATAGTGAATTTTGACATAATAAAAAAGCCCTTTTCCTATAATAGGGCATATGAATTCTTGTTCTTATTAAATAATGCCCTACACTTTGAAAACATGGTTTGTTAATCCCGTTTAGTATAGCAGGTGGCGAAATAAAATAGAATTTATCCTAACACTTAAAAAATAGGGTAGTTCAAATTGTATACCCACATTGCTCATCAGTTGCGAAAAAATAATGTTTATGAAAAATGTAAAATCTCGGCATAGAGCATTCGCGATATCGAAAAAAACAATTATCGATAAATTGTTATACGATGTCGATTGCGTAAGAATTCGGCGAGACTCACACGGCGAGATTTTTTACTCTAGAAAAACATCAATGAAAAAAGGATTTTTTTAAAATCGAAATTTACATTTAAATCTAGATTACTTATTCGCCGGTGGTGGGGGAGGTTGGGCGTACATGTTATAGTAGCTAGTGGGAGGTAAGGCGTTGAAGCTTTGTGGTTGGCTAAAGCTGGTTGGGTTACTGAAACCTTGGTTGCCGAAGCTTCCACCCCCAAAGCTCGCCCCACGCGTTGACCCCCTGCCCCCCCTCCCGCGGCCCCTGAACCCCGAGCTATCCCCCCTGTTGAAACCCCCATTATCGCGGCTACCAAAACCACCGCGGTTGTCGTAGCTGTTATCCGACGATTCGTCCCATCTGGACCCTGTAAATGAAGGGAAAGGTGTGAAGTTTTAAAGTTATGTTGTTATTACGGATCTCTTAATAATCTTCATTAACAATATAGCCTATGTTAGTGAAGATGTAGCTTTCGATGGTAAAATATTTCTTTAAATCGATCGAGTAGTTTTTGAGTTAAATTGGAACAAACCAATATTTCCTCTTTAATACTATTTGTGAACTATGACCATATGCTGCTCACATTTGTTCCATATCAGGCTAATAGTCAAGCTTCCAATTCTAGTGTCATAGTCCGATTGTTAATATTGATTACTTACTTGAATAGTCTAAATTTATAAAATAAAAATGTGAGTACTCACCCCCCCTGTCGGACCCAAACCGTCCCCCCCGGCCCCCATCGCGGCCCCGGCCCCGCCCCCGGCCGCCGTCGTCGCGGTCACGGAACCTACCTCGCCCTATAATAACAACATACATACAGTTGCCATACACAAGACAACACGAAGCGAATATAGCCCCACCATGTCAAATACTGAGCATGTTTACTTAGAGATAGACTCATAAAATCACTTCTCATAACTCGTGATGGGAGCTAAAACTCACCTTTAACCTACTGCTCCGTATAACAATGTTGTCTAAGAAAATCCTTAGTTTAGACTAGCTATGCCCCGCGGTTCTGTCCACGTAAACTCAATTTTACGGGTGAAGTTATTTCGCGGAACACTTTTGTTTTAAATAAAATTTGTCAAGTTATTCTATTAAGAAAATCAAAGTCACATACCATATTTCCCCTTGAATCCCATCCCACATTGCGCTAACTCCAGCAACTTTGGATTTACTACTTGGTTGGCCTCTTGGAGTACTGACATCAGATCTCTAGCCTGGAAGGAGCATTATATTATGGTAATATTTGAAAAATAAATAATTGTATTATATTTATCACAAATACAATATGAAAATAATAAGAACAATAACAGACTCTATCGCTTTGAAAATAACATCTACAAACACTATGAAAGAAAATACTTTATGGACGTC
Organism: Watsonalla cultraria; assembly: GCA_964035505.1. Taxonomy (NCBI): domain Eukaryota; kingdom Metazoa; phylum Arthropoda; class Insecta; order Lepidoptera; family Drepanidae; genus Watsonalla; species Watsonalla cultraria. The sequence goes on from OZ037723.1 coordinate 10,452,339, forward strand.
TAAATGATGCTCTTTAAAGTAAATAGTAATGAATTATGCACGAAACACACGCTGCTTCTTAATTCTAAAATAATCAGAAAACATCGAAGACAAGGTGGGATTCGAACCTACAACCTCCTGCAAACATTGTTAAGAAATTATTTCAAAGGTTACCTTAGCTGAATTATTAGGCGTGAAGAGAGTGTACGCGGTCCCCGTGTTTTGCGAGCGTCCCGTACGACCGATCCGATGGACATAGTCTTCGGAGTTATTCGGATAGTCATAGTTTATCACAAACTTCACATCTTCCACATCTGCGCGCACAATCAAACAATTAACACGAATACAATAGTAAAAAAACACAACACATTTCAATAAACACCAATAAAATAAAATACATTGCACATAAAAAGCATATAACTATAAGTACACTTAATTTTGGGAGAATTCTTCGTTATAAACATTTGTGGACCCATGTGTGTGCCTTGAGAGATCCCACTTAATAAACCTCTTTTACTACTAAAACACACGACATTTTCTACATTTTTAAACGCAATCCGTAATAAAACATAATAAAAACAATGCTTACAGACAAATAAAACACTTACACTGAAAGCAACTTAAAAAAAACATAACTACAGTTTACTCAAAAGCTTGACCGGGATCGCAATATAAAGAAAAATTCTCCCATTGAATAAATGGACATAATAATTACCTTACAGAAGGCAAGATGGCAGGTCGTTGAGCTGGAAATAACTGTATTATGCCCGTCAGTGGTCCCGGAGTGTTGAAGGCCAAGAGTGGTGTGTGTGGTGACTAAGTGCCCCATATAATTAAGTTTCTAAAGCTGTCAGGTCGCGTAGGGCAGGAGCTTTTACAGTTCACAAATCTCTCATGACAAATAACCAAGCATATATTGCTCTTATTGTATTCCTTCGGTTGGTAAAGTTCATATTTACAGGGGTTTCATGCCAATTATTTAACCGTAAACCAATAATTCACGTAGAACTATAGTTGCTTCGTTAATAAAAAAAATCTGTCAGATCATTTTTTAAAACGACTCTGAAATGAAATGTTTCATCTTCTCTAGTGATATGAAGACACGGAACCCCTTAAAGAGCAAATAGAACCATGGCCCCAGTACCCCATGGATCCCCTCAATATAACTTTACAAGAGGCAGCATGCTCATTGAAAGTGTGCGCTGACAGTTATCTGTCACTACTGGTTCCATCATCAGAACTAGGTGAAGTCAGCAACACACCAAGCTAGCCCTTCTGCACGCATGCGCCTCTGAAATGAAAAACAACAGCCGAGAATAATGCCGAGTCAGTCATGGAAATTTATAGGTACTGTCGGGGATATGGTAAGCTTCTGATGGCTTGGGTCAAATGTGGAACATTTTATTTCCGTTTTAGATCAAAGTTCTGGTTATATAGCTTTTCAAAGCGTTAAGAATAATTATGGGCCGAATTTCTTTAACATTCATCTGCGTTCAGAAGCTTATATCGTGATAGATGTTTGCAGCTTCAATCGTACAATCGATGATTTGGACAGAATGTAAACAAATGCCTTAAATTAAAAAGGATATTACTAGAAATCGTAAAAATCTACCACAAATCCATAAACATCGCCCGATAAATAAATCTACCGAGTGTCAACGATCCATTGCTTATTTGATCAATTATAGGGTTCCAATATTCACCAAAACGGCTCCAAGTTCAACCCAAATAAGGTCAATATTACTATACCTAGTAAACCTTCCTGACCAGTAAGGTCATTGTCAGCTCATATACATGAATACTGGAACTAAATCTTCATATAGAATACATAACATGATAGCAATGGCATCATATACCTCCTCTACGCCCCTGACAATATCTCTTAGACCTTTGTAACACCCCGGTTGAACAGTGCGAGGTGGTTCTATCAACATCGCAACTGTGTGTTCATCTTCTGTTTGATGCCTTGTAATATACTTGGCGGGATTTGTCACCACCTAATTAACATTGTCTTTACGACTTTTGATTGTTACTGGGACGCGTTCGAATAGACTTGTGCCTTGTTCTCACATTAGCATCATCATTTATACCTTACGCTAGAACAGTATCACCAAAATGCGATACATACGTTATACCTATACCATAAGTATTATTGGGTAAATTAGTCATCGTATCCAATTCAGCTTACAAATTGTTGCATGTTATTTTCGTAACGTGTACTGAGATGACGAGGATCTCACGAGGTCAACTTCACCGACTGGGAACACGCAAAAAGCCTCACGTTTTCGAGATATTCCCTCGTTGCGTTGGTACACATGACGAAATCAACAAGAACCCTAAAAATAAAATCAACTAACAATTTTTCAGAACAGTGTGTGCGTGAATTTATTGAAACTAATTGTCTTGATCAACTCTTCGAACTACAAATAACATAATTTACAACATACTTAAAAACGATAATGTAAATCTGTCTGTAACATTATAAATTTTCCACTGAGCCTGTGCTGAAAAGTCAAATAAATTATTTCGACGTACATATCCGATTTATCCATTCGTAACGCGTCCTAGTGTGTACTGTCGGCTCAAACATAAGATACAATACGCAACGTCTGGGCAACTTACAGTGGTTACTACAATCGAGCAGTGCTCACTCCTTATTGCTGCATATTTACATTATACCAGCTTCTTTTAGGTTATTCCAATCTTCGTATGCCTTTGTTTAGTTTCGCCTTATGATCAATGTAAATTTTTATTCAAGTGCACAGGAAATGTCGCACACTAGTAAATATTCCACCAGAATCCATACAAGCGGCACGCTTCATGGACTCACACAAACGTGCCCTTACTTATGCACCTAAGATAGTACTCTATCGAAGTGTGTGCGAACTCGTCGATGAGCCTTTTTGACTATTTCGGCACTGTGTGGGTTTATATATTTTTGTAATTTATTTTATACTCATAAAAAGTGTAAAATCGGTAATTACTAAGATTCGTCGCAATAAAAACCCCCTTCTGAACCCGACGGTAACATCTATAATCCTGTATAATAATGTCGTTCTGACGATATGAAGGTACTTTAAACTTCTAATAATAATAACTTCTTATAAGAATTTTACTGCGCGCGCCGCAACTATGGGATTAGGCTTGGAAGGAATATTTACTCATGTGGTTTGACATTGATCATATTGCGATCTTAATAGGCCCATAAGAGTAAGACTAACCGTTTCACCACAATAACCCGACCCTCGGTTCACCCCTTAGCATATCTAAGGTTGTACTTACCCAGCCCCCTAGCGGCGACGTCGGTGGCGACAAGTATACCACCAGTGGACTGTCGGAATTGGTTCAACACGTAGTCGCGGTCCTGTTGGTTCTTGTCTCCGTGGATCGCGAGGGCACGCCAGCCAGCCCGGTTTATTGTCTTTGTTATCTCGTCCACCTATGTGCGACGGTGATTTCGATGTGTGAAACAAATTGTTGTTGTGTGACGTTTCCTTTGCCATTTGATAAACCATAGATAAAATGAGCCTATTGTGTTTTATGGTACTCTTGGTTCCATTCAAATAAAACAAATTTTAACAATTAAAATTTTTGAGCATTCAAGAGAAAAAAAAATGATGTACCTAACACTTTTATCCAAAACTCGCTGACAATTCGGCCTCAAATTTTTCTTTTACATTCAAACTATCCGAAATTATTTTTGGTGACTGCTATCAGCTCTGTATATTGGAGTTTTCTCATCAACACATATTTTATTCATACCTGTTTTCATGTGAAAATAGTACCCTTAAAACTAACTCACCTTCCGTTTAGTCTCAGCAAATATGATCGTCTTAGTTTCCTCTTCGGAGGAGATCTCATTGAGTAGAGTGAGGAGTTTGTCATTCTTCTCCCACTCCTCGCACACATCCACAATCTGCAGGATGTTGTGATTGGCTGAGAGGCTCAACGAGCCTATATTGATTTGGATGTAATCATGAAGGAACTCCTCGGCTAAGTTCTTCACCTCTTTAGGCCAAGTTGCTGACCACATGAGGACCTGATGAGGGAACATGTTGGATAAGTAAACGCTAGAGATTGTCCTACATAAGCCTAGATAAAGTAACATTCCCTCACGCTAATAGAAGCCATATAAAATGTATGGAAATTACATAAATTAAGCAAGTGACATGTCATTCCCATGCAATTTGTATCGTTCTTACAAGCGAATCAAGAGGATGTTGGTGAGCCTACAGGCCCAGGCCCAGGGGCGGATCCAGCTTTGGCGCCAGGAGGGAGTCACATAGTCGTGGTCAAGTCAAGAACTTATAATTTAATTTTGATAATAATTGATACAAGTAAAAAGTAGGTCGTCGAAAAGCGCGCGCAAATGAGGCGCGGTAAAATAAAAATTTTCGATGCGTTCGTTCCCAAACGTTTGCCATACAAGGTTATTACATTATATTAAACTAATTAAATATTGAAGGCATACATAAAATCTGTATGGTGACAAAATATATAAATAAAATCATTATGTTCATTAGTGGTCCAGCTAAGTCCTGGAACCAGCTCAGGGGGGGGTCATGACCCCCATGACTTCCCCCCCTGGATCCGCCGTTACCCAGGCCGTCAGGAGTTATAAGCTCTGAGTTAACAGACAGATATAAATTGACTAATACGCATTCAAGGTAAGCTCTCATAACTCATGACGGCACCTTTAGCATTACAATAATACGTCATCACGCAGCACTGTCTCAAACTAAGAAGAGGTTGCATATACATATTACATGACTTTTTGAAATTATTCACATAAATAAATAAAAGCAGTATTTAGTTTGTATAATGAAATGGGCACACTTTTTGTACACATCATATTTTCTACTTTATCACATTGACCTACAGTATAGAATAGAGTACCTGTCTGTCCGGACGTATCTGCTCGATGATTTTCCTAATCTGTGGCTCAAAGCCCATGTCCAACATGCGGTCGGCCTCATCCAACACCAAGTATGTGCAACGACGGAGATTTGTTGTATCTGCAATGGATAAATAGTTTTAGATATGCTACTCATGTAGACATCTTTTCTTGCTCTCTGAACGACTTCATGAGGGCTACATGTGTGTGAATAAATAGACTTATGCTGTTTAGTGTATAGTATGGACTTGTAATTGGAATATATGTAACTGTAATGTAACTATATCTAATATGGTAGCTACACTATCACTTTAGGGTAGCCTGTAATGATTGTGTATGTATGTAAATAAATAAATAAACATATCCTTACGCCCAACAGAGACCACCCACATGTTGTTAGCACGAAATATGCAATTAATTTGAGGATTTAAAAGAGTAATTGCCGAGTTTCTTGCCTGGTTCTTCTCAACAAAAGAAACCTTCTGAAACCGGTGGTAGCATTTATACTCTATTCAGTGTAGTTTTTGTGTCCTTCTGATGATTTGAAAGTACTTTGTAAGAAGTATAATCAAATAATTTTTGATTTATTTTTGACTTACCCCTCTCCAAGAAGTCAATTAACCTCCCAGGAGTTGCGATGATAATCTCCACACCTCGCTCCAGGCACCGCCCCTGCGGGCCCTTTGGGGCTCCACCAAATATGCATGTGTTACGTACTTGCACACTCTGACCAAAATCTGTTGCCACCTAAAATCAAAGAACTTCTTAGTATCATAAATATGGGGACAACTTGCTAGTTACACTAACAATGATCCATGATAATATCTGGACTACATAGTATGTATGTAATATACATTGTATGACCATAAACAATCAAAACTCCATGTAATCCAGTTATGAAGAATGCATGATTCCAAATAGACATTTGAATTTGTTATCTATCTCAAAATAAATAAATATTTTTCATATGAGTGATGTGACAATACTATTAAGTAAAAAACTAAAAATAATAAATAAAAATGTTTGACATGATATCTACATAGACAAATAAAGCTATAATGCACAGAAAGCATACAACAATAGTAGAAATAGAAAAATACTGGTGCTGAAAGAAATATAACTACTGAAAACATAAGGTTACGTTCAGAAACCTTACCTAACAAAACATAATTTTGAACCTTATTTGAAAAAACAAGAGAAAAATATAATTTGAGGTTTTCGAACATAGCCTGCCCGTAATACTAACGTCTACAAATTAATCTGAATTAGTTTACTATTTCCAAGTCGCTGGGACCGTCCGTCATCTCCGCAGCGACTCCGTTCATTGAGATCAATGCCTGGCGTTGCGTGAACAAAAACAAACGCTTTTACCTTCATGAAAAATATTTACAGAAGTTTTGAGATACATTAAACATTATTATTTAAAGGGGCAAGTATAAAATCACGCCATCATGTTCCGTCAGTCCGATGCATAAGTATTAAATGGCAGGCCTACATTAATGAAACATTTATTAAAGAAAGTATGTAAATAGTAACCTGTTGAATTTGTTGGGCAAGTTCCCTGGTGGGTGCCAAGACGAGCACTATTGGTCCCTCACTCCTCAACAATCTCGGCTGGTTGATGATATGTACAATAGCCGGCAGAATGTATGCCAGAGTCTTGCCAGAGCCCGTCTGTGCTATACCCACAAGATCTCTGCCAGATAAAGCTATGGGCCATCCCTGGGCTTGGATTGGGGTGGGGTGTGGGAAGCCTTGCTTCAGAATCTCTTTCATTGCATAGTCAGGGAAACCACCCTCTTCAAAATACATGCTCGGAGCAGGCACATCGCGCCCTTTCACAGTGATCTGGTGCTGACTGCGGTAAGCTTCTATCTCCGCCTGACTGCGGAGTTGAACATTAGGATGGGGCACATAAAAGTTCTTTTGGAACGGAGTGAGCTCTATGGTGTCCCAGCGGATCCTGCGCAGGTTCCCGCCTGGTTGTTCGTTTTTGAAATTGCTTCGGAAGTCGTCGCGACCGCCGCGGCCTCCGAAACCCCTGCCGCCATCTCTCCCGCCCCTGCCCCCGCCGTCCCTCCCCCCGCGGCCGCCAAACCGACTGCTACCGCGATCCTCGGACCGATCGCTCGACCTGCCACCTCGCGACCCTCCCCGGCTGCCTCCGCGGCCCCCTCGGCCTCCGCCCCGACCGCCACGTCTGTCGTCGTACCTGAATCGCCATTACGTTAAAAAAAACAAAGCGAAACCAAACAAAATCAGGGCACGGCTAAAAACTTACATTATATTCCAAGAAAAAGAACTATTCCACTAACTAATCCACGTTATGAAGCAGCTATTATGCTAAATACTATTTCTACAATATGTCGAATGTTTAACTTTATTTCTCACTAGAAATTGGGCGAACAACATAAAATCACAGCTTAGTTGAACGCTAGCCGGCCGCCATATTACATTTTATGTCATGCATGCAATGGCAATGCATGTCAAGTCAGTCACAAGGTCATGTCTTTTCAGTCATTGTGGCATTGATTTCTTTATCTATGTTCCTGCTGTCTGCCATTCAAAGCATTAAAATAAATAAAGCGTAGCACTCACAAACAGACGCTACAATTATATTCATGTTGAATTAAGGGCAAAGCAATTTTCACGGATGAACATATTAAAGCAACCGTCCTTTTCAAATTTGTATGGATGTATGTACCTACTTATTGATTTAATGTGTGGCCTACCCAACTCATTCATGTTTACTTATATAAGACAAATTATTGTTGCTACGTAAATATATCGATCAAACAACGTAGTTGCATAACAGCTAGCATACTGATTCGCATTGTAAAAAAGGAGGGCACCAGACACCATGGACTCCTCAATTCCTGTGTTTGAGAAGCCTCACCCTCGTCTGACCGTTCTAGACTGGACTAGGAACATCCAGAGGTTGCAGAACGAAGCGAGAGTCCGACGATTTGAGTCGTACGAACTGCGCCAGAGAGCTAACCAGCTGAGGAATGAATCTTCAGTCACTACTTATTGGGATACCTACGTCAATAATGAACTGCTACGGGATCGGTGAGACTAAATAATTCTATCAAGAATCTAGGGGTCTACTCTCTACCTGCTACGCAAGCGATGCAAGTTCGAACCCAACGAGGCTTGTACCAAACCGTTTTTCTAACTAAAACATTATGTACAGTGATTTCACACTACTTGCTTTACAGTGAAGGAAAACATCGTGAGGAAACCTGCATATGTTTGAGAAGTAATTCAAAGACGTATGCATAGTGCCTGAGACGGCGAAAGACACACCATCTGCCACGTTTGCACTTAAGCTTCTTCTGTTAAAATAGGTGTTGTGATTACAACACCGCTGCCTAAAACTGTAAACAATTTGAATATATTCCAGAATATTCGAAGTGCAAGCGTGGCGGGAGAGTCAGCGTTTCACTCGCGAGAGCGTTCGAGACGAGCTCAGGGCTTTGAAGGAAGAAAAAAATGCCACTGAGCTCCATTTGGAGTCGCTGCAAGTGCCTCTGATGGTGGTCTCCCAGTGTTTGTCTAACAGGGACCAGAGGGTCCCGCCGGAGCTGACCAGGGACCAGTTGGGAGAAGAGTTGAATAGGGTACTTACCTATTCATTTGTATATATAAAAAATTGTATACATATTGCTGTTTAAGTATGCTTGCTCAATCTGTGATGTGAAACGGCACTTATTAACTTAGGTACTTAGCGTAAGTTTTCCGTGACAAAACAGGAATATTGAGAATATCTCCTCTTCAGCCTGTTACTGCAAACAGTTCTACTTACTATGTTTTTTTATACGGATACGACCCACAAGATGATCTGTACCTCAGCCTATGGACGCTTTCAATGCCAGGGGCATACAATGCACGTTGTAGGCCCTGTAAAAAACTCTTGACTCACGCCCATCCTGAAGAACCCCACGCTAGGTAAAACATATCAGCGAGTTCATTCCAAAGCCTTACCTAGTATACTTACGTCGGTACCAACCAATAGATCCTTTGCTAATTAGATTACACGTCATAGGTTAACGACTGGTCTTTTAAGCTGTGGGGAGAGCGAGTGATCAGGCTCATTCCCAGCAAAGGGAAAATCTTCCAGCCAGAAGGGTGTTCCAGCCTAGTGAACCGTGGCTCTACCTTTTCTAGTTGGAGACTCGTATATATACTGCAATGGGCTCGAAAACTCACATTGTGCGAAATTTTGCAAATTTTTGCGAGTAGCGCCATCTATGTAGCGAGGGGAGAAACGCTGATGCAAAACACATGTTTTTTTTAGTAAAATGTGTTTCAGGAGCTGCATGTAATAGAGAACAGCAAACGTGTGTTGATGGACGTGTGCCACATGGGATGGGAGAAGATAAAGGAGTTGACCAACGTCCTGTGCCGCCTCGAGCGGGAGATCCAGAATAAGGACGAGACAATCAACTTGGACTACCACGTGAGGGACCTCACGAGAGATAGCTCTGATATATCTTACAAGTTGGATCCTACTAGGGTGCCTAATGAGTAAGTTTTGAATAGTAAAATATTATCGGTTGGAAGGAATTAGGTAAATAAGCGCGCAGCCATGAAGAAACATGCGCTGCGGTCTTTACTGATATGTACAAAGAATAGCAATAGGCAAGTCCAAATCATAGTCTGTCATAAATTTTTTCATCGCAAGGGTCCACTAACACTCACCTCCTGACTGCCTTATTTGTTCATGTGATGACTACTGCTCTTTTCACCACTTTACCCATCCATCAGATCATATACTCGTAAGAACTTGGATTCGAACTTCCAGGAAGTGTTCATGTTTGTGGTAGCTATTTTTAGTCTTTCATGAAGCAAGTTAAAGATAATTCCAAAACTCTTTCAGATCGATGTCAGAGCAAAGCCACGTGAATTGCATAGAGAACACGATCAAGATCGCTGAGCAGTTGATAGCTGAGTCGAAGGAGTTGCGCGCGACGATGTTCCAGAGCAGAGAGCAAGCGAGGAACCAGATGTACGCGCAGCATCAGCAGGTGGAGATGGTGATGAGGCGGAGGGTGTTCGACATCCAGCGGGCGCGGAACGAGATGGAGTGGCAAAAACAGAAGGTAAGGCTTGATGTAACGACATCCAATCTATTTATTTTTCATGCACTTAAAACTCGATGCATAAAATAGCATGGCATAGGCTACTATGGGTTAAAAAGCACGTGACCTGATTGCGCTAGTAACCGGTGACTGTGTCCATTTGCGGCAAGTCAATTTCAATGAACAAATCAGACACGAGGTGTAGTGATGATGATCGGTGATGGATGAGGCATCCACATTAAATTAAAAAGAGAGCCATGTTATCGCGAACTCGGTGAAGTTGCGCCCACTTATAATCCTGAACAAACGGTGATAGGAAGGAATCGATATACAATCTACATATTCAAGGTCGGATTAGGCAACTGCCGAATAAAGGTAAAGTTCCCCCGAGAATTGCATTGTCTAAGGGCCCCAATGGGGTTAATCCAGCCCGTTTTTGTACCTGTTCCGTAAGTGTTCTACAACAACATACATTGTACAATTGCAGTTAGAACAAAACATGCAGAAGGTGGACAGGGAGATAGAGTCCCTTCGAGCAGCTATTGCCGACAAACTGAACCCCACGAAGCTGGTGGAGACCAGGCTGGAGACAAGGACGCGGAGACCTGTGCTGGAGCGAGTACAGGTCATCCATATTGTTTATATTCGTATCACATAGTCATTCAAAATGTTTAATTGAATTTAGGTTAATAAACGTCGACGATCTCCACGTCCTGTAATTAGCTTTCTGAGAAGCATTTCTAAGGTTAAAATGACGTCTTGCAGTGGGTGCAAGTGTACAGAGTTATGATAATGAAATGAACAATTATTGTGGAATCACAGTACCAACCTAGTACCTACTAAAAATCTCGTTGATTTTTAAATTAAAGCCAATAAAATGTGGGTAGGTCATAAATATCTCTAGAATTTACACCTTTATAATTATGCTTAGAATTTCACTACCATGTGGACATAAGAAAAAACTAAGAAGGCAATTTTTTCATTTGCATATAACTAATTCGAAAGTGTCTCGAAATAAATAAATAAATAAATCTCTGAAAGTAAGCTTACTTAAAAAAAAGCTTCAATGAAGGAAAATACTGAGGTATGTAAAATACTACAAAAACTTGTTATGTTTGTTATTTCAGGACAAGCCAATGCGCGGATTGATAGAAGAGTTCGAGAGAGTTCACATGAGTTACAATATGCTTGAGAAGAAATTGGAGGAGGCATTGTGAGTATTTCCTACCATTTTCAAGAAAATCATCTTGTACATCTTGTCTTTTGTTCCGATTTGTCCTAAGAAAAATGATTTTCTTATCTGCGAATCTCCTTGACCGATTTTGACAGATAAGCAAATTAAGTTGTAATTAAAAAAAATACAATAATTTTTGTTTATGGTTTTACCTACTGCACGGGAGAAATCGCGTAATAGATAGAATTAGAAAGTCGGTAAAAAATATAATACTTATGTAGGCACAAAATAAATCAAAATGCTGAAACAGGCATTTTATGATTTTTTTTTTATTATTTTTAGAACAACGTACCACGGCATGTCGAACCATCATGAGCGAGTGACCAAAGACTTGGAGCGCAAGAACCAGGCCTTGGAGACAGACCGGCGACTCGCCGAAATCAGGAAGCCGATCCACGGACCTGATGATACTGAGTTCAAGAGGAACGTCGGCTACTGCCACTTGAGGGATGAGCTCGTGCCTGAGTTTTAAAATCTAACGAAGCAAAACGTTTGTTAATTTGCAAAACTACATATTAAAACAATCTATATATACCTAACCTATACATACAGATAAATAAAATTGAAGTGTGTTTGTAATTCCAAATTAACAGCTTTTCACCAAATGCATATGAAAGTATAAACACCAATTTTGAATTTACTCTCGTCTGTTTGTTCCGGTTAATCTTTGAAACGACGGGACTGATTTTACGGGGACTTTCACTGTCAGATAGCTTATGTTTCACGGAGTACCTACCTACCTAACTTAGATTACTTATATTTAGATAAAATCTCGAAATGAAGCATGAAACTAAATCTAGGCGGGCGAAACCGCGGGGCACAGCTAATATATATAATAATGAGAATAATGTACCTTAGAGTTTCTAAGGCTGCCTATCCTCAAGAGCGGAGCGAGGTGGCTGAACGGTGGATTTTACCTCACTCACTGTTCCGCCATTTCGCTCCGCTCCAGTGGACCGGCAGAATAAAGGATCTATAGATAGAATAAACGCTCTTGACTCTAAAGGTGCCTACATAGGAGCCGTCACGAGCTATGAGCGCTGAGGGACTAGTGCGAATTTTTCACTGCCGACGTCACAAATCACGTTGACGTAAACGCAGATTTGTACGGTATCGAAACAGCGCCAATGCGGCACAGAGATGACACTATTTTGATCCCATACAAATCTGCTTCGACGTCAACGCGGTAAATTTGAGACGGCGATTTTAACAAACTCGCACTAGGCACTCTGACCTTTGTTTGGTTACGTTTAAGATGTTGTTACCTCAAATAAGAATATTTGTAATCTAAGTATTGCAGCAGCACCATTGTTAAGCAAATTTCACTCATTGTTTACGTTTTGTTTTTGATTGTAAGTAATGCTATTGTTCTTTAGATCTTAGTGAAGGTTAATGGTCACTTAAAGTACATACAGTAATGTTTGACTGAACAACCGCCAGGGAACTGTGTTCATAGAAATAAACGAATTTACAATGTCAAATGTCAAATATAACATAATTTATGTTTTTTGAAACTGTACTAACAGGTGCCGTCACGCTATGAGCGCTCAGCGAAAATATGGCTCATGTATTTGTCGATCCTTACAAGACCTAAAAAAATACATTACTAGAAACGGTTCGAAAATGACAACCCTGAAATGACTTCAGGTTTTCTAAGTACCACTAGACATAATTATTTCCTCACAAAAATATCATATAGTCGAATTGATAACCTCTTTCTTTTGAAGTTGGATAAATAGTAATGCTCATTTAATCTAAGCGCTCATAACTCGTGTCGGCAATACCAAGGTGGTTGAGGCCTTAAAGGTTACGCTTGCATAATGGTGGTCGATATGTTTTGATAGTTTTTCGGGGGTTGTTTGTGGTTGAATTCCAAAGATAAACACATTTTGGGCCTCACCAATTTCGCGATCGTATGTCAACAACGTTTAAATATGTCAAATATACTTGGGGCACATGTAAAATAGACAACTAGTGGCAGTTTTGTTCCACAGTCACAAATAATTACAATATTAATATATAAATGCTTTATTATTAAATAATATTTACGCACTAGTTAATAAATACAATTAAGAGAAGGACAACACAAAACAATAATGTACTTAACTGTCACATTATACAAAAATAAAATAATACATGTTAATTCATCTCTTATTTCATTATTATTAAGTAAATATTGCGTGCGATGCATTAGAATTTTGTGGATTTAATAATACGTTAAGAATTGTAGGAATGTGTTCGTGGCCGCCATTTTGTATATGGCTCTCGCTTGTATGACATTTTAGGCGGCTGGTGTTATAAATCAATTCAACTTTTTGACTTTTGACTTTTATATAATATATAAAGTTGTTAGAGATTACTAAAGTTTCGATGCTTATTGGATGATATGTGGAACATAAGACAATGCTCATTTTTGTTGTAAAATTAAATTCTTAAAACTAAAAGTATTAAAATTTTAATGAAATAAAAATTATATTTTTTTATTTTTAAATGATTATATATACCCCCGGCCGATGGTCTCTGTCAAAAACGTGAGGCATATACAAAATAGCGGCTAAAAAGACTACACCCTGCATTAGAAGTATGCTCAAGATGAAAACATTATAAAAAAAACTTGCCACGATTTAACCAAGATGACATACATGTCAAACTATAGGCATTTCGAGGGGTGCAGAAAATAAAAATTGGGTTTACTACTAAAGGATTTTCATAACGTTCCCTCAAAAAGGGATAAAACCATCGACACCAAAAGTTCTGTAAGATAGGTGTGGGAGTGTTGCCACCTCACAAATACTTATGTGCAAATATATAGAAAAACTTAACAACGTTCCCGCAAAATCGTTAATTGTATTCATGACAATAATATATCATCTTCACATCATAATACTTATTATAATAACACTTAAATCTCCTATTATCGTTATTATTAAGTAAGGCAACATGTTTACATATAATAAGTATGAAATGTACGGTAAACAGAGTGTCGGAGAAACCGGGACATCTCTTAAAATAATGATAGGGTATAATTTTCGGAAGCAATTAAAATTATTATGACAAAAATATTTTCTTCCGTTTTCGAGTAATTGATGTTCAAAGTTAACCATATCAATACCTTATTTTCGCATAAAAATCAGCTGTAACGTGAAATCTAACTACATTTTTATTTTTTTTCTTATAAATCTTCTAAATCTTCTAAATCTTATAAATCCTGAAGTAATCCCATAAAAGCATTTTTCGAAACCATTAACCTTCCCCTTAATTTATAAAGTTTAATGACCGCGTACGGAATGTAGGTAAACGCGGCCGCGCGTTCATTCAATCGCTTAAGGCCGCGAGCTCTTCGGTCATAGCTTATAACTACGTTATTGTTGGAGCTAGATATTTTGCGATTTCAATATAGTGATATATTCATAAAACCTTACAACTTCTAGAAGACAACTGTTCCTTTTTCTCCGACACCCTGTATATAATAATATGTACGCATCACGGTATGACTGTGAACACTATTAGTTATTTTTTCTAGCGAAATTGTAACCTGTCGATAATATAAAAAAAAACTGCTGTTAGAGGTGAACTGCTAGAAAATGCTTTGGTAATAACTTAACCATTGGTACATTTAAATTGTACATAAATAAATCTGTATCGATACATCTATATCTATACAGATAAATAAAATTGAAGTGTCCGTTTGTAATTCCAAAATAACAGCTTTTCACTAAATGCGTATGATACGGTACTGAGACAAAAAAAAAATGTGTGTGTCCGTTTGCCAAAACAGTTGGACGGATTCCAACGAGACTTTCACTGGCAGATAGCTAATGTTACAAGGAGTAACATAGGCTACTTTTATTTAAAAAAAAACTAATGGTGTTCATAATCATACTATGATACGTATATTCGTCGCGCACAATGAAGAAATTAAGCAAAACATTCAAAAACGTATAACTACTTACAAGCTAAGATCAAAATGCATTAATTGGCCATATTGTAAAATAAAATAAACCCTATTCGTATGTATATAAAATATGTTATTGCTTGATATACTATTTCGTTGGTATATTTGGAATTGTTGTACTTACCTATACAACAGCAAAATAACTGAGATGTAATCTTCTACATTCACAGTATAATGCATTAAAATTATGTTTCATGCGCCGTCACGAGTTATAAGCGCTGACCTTAAATTAATTCATTTTATGAGTGTCTGTATGTATGGCGCAACGAGAATAAAATACATGCGCAGTTACTACAGTTACACTATTTTAGCTGAGCGATCATGACTCGTGACGGCACCAGGGGCCTTACCATGAGCTCTTATTGCCATGATAGTTTCACTCATTTATGAGACAGATATATGTGACGTGCATACATCTGTCACTGTCGCACAACTGAATTATCATTGCAATCCTCACGCTTCGCTAGTTGAAACGATACAAAATGTATGGATATGACATATGTCACGTGACTTATGTCAATCCCATACATTTTGTATCGTTTCTTGACCCAAAAACGTCTTAATATATCCATTTACTTATTTTATAAGGAGGTATAGTTTGTAAATATGTAAGAGGTAGTTTTTGAAAATATTTACACATACATACATATACTCAGGCCTGTATTCCCCGAAGGGGTAGGCAGAGGTGTTGTAATTTTCAACACCCACATTTCACCGAATATGATTAATTAAGTGCCAACGTGACAGAGGGTGAGTCCATCGCCGTCTCAGGCACTATACATACGTCTTTGAATTATTTCTCAGACATATGCAGGTTTCCTCACGATTTTTTCCTTCACCGTGAAGCACGTGGTGTGAAATCACTGTACAAACGTTTTTTAGAAAAACTCATAGGTACAGGCCCCGCTGGGATTCGAACTTGCGTCGCTTGCGTAGCAGGTAGCTCTAACACCGAGGCCACCACGGCTCTTTAAATATTTATTTACATTAAAAAATCACCTCTTATTCTACTAGTTAAAACTTTCGACATGGTTGTATTGGTTGTAAGCTAAATGTAATACCTTTAAACGAGCAATTCTGAATCTCAGAAACGGCTCCAACGATTTTCATGAAATTGAATATTCAGGGGGTTTTGGGGGTAAATCGATCTAGATAGGTTTATAAAAATGGTGAGGTGTAGGTATATCGTACACTAAGAGAGGGTTTTCCGAAATTCCACCCCTAAGGGGTAATGGGGGTTGAAAGTAAGGCAGGCGAAGCTATCTGTACCCGACTATTACGAAGCAATAAGGAGGGTTTTGTTATTTGGACCGAAATGTATGTATGTATGTATGTATGTATGTTCACTTCAAAACAACTTATAGTCTCGGTCATGCTACTATACTATTAGAATCTATTGTTGAATTTTGTTGGGATATTACCCGTGGTCCCACTGCTATTGAGCCACAGTGGGTCCAAGAGTAATATGTTTTACCCGTAGACCCACTGCTCTAGTTTTAATTTATCTTTTTTGAAAGCATTGATACCTTATGCCAAGGGATACCCGAATCACTTTTGAATGTTTAGCTAGAATTTTGGTCCGTGGGCTCACAGAAACTACATATTGAAAAAACTAAAACTAAAGCAGTGGGTCTATGGGTAAAAAATATTACTCGTAGATCATCTGTGGGTCAATAGTAGTGGGACTACGGTTGATATCCCGTTTTGTTAAAGTATGTGGTATACGATCACGGCTATCCTTTGAACATCACTTGTTTCAGCCTTAAGGCCGTTATTTTTCAGTAGTTCGGTTTACATTCTAAAGCCAATATAAGAAACAAAATAAATATAAATATATTCATAACATTAATATACTAATTTGGCTGTGCATATATTATAACTATGTTAACATTGTGACAAATCTTTATCATAGATTAACCATTGTAACCTCATACAATACAAAATCATTTCTCTGTTTAGTCCTAGCATTATTTTTGCAGTTAGCAATTGTATTTGGAGGTCTTATGCGACAACTTCTTTAAGAAGATAAAGTAGAAGAAAAGATATATAGAGTCACGAGAATTTAACAAAAACATTTTAATCAAATTTTAAAACGAATTTCTTGCAGTTCTTTTCAGTAAAACGGCATTTCAAACGAATAATAATAAACATAGGCGATATAAAACAAAATATGCGAATGGTGTAGCTAAAAGGCTATAAGTAAAGGTTATTTATCCTTCTGATAATTTAAAAGTACTTTGTAAGAAGTTTAGACTTCTGGTCTTAAATATCTAATAAAGATATTTAAGACCAGCTGTGACTGTGTTGACTTATCTTAATATTTTTGACAATGCACACAATATCTTTATAAATTACAGCCTATGTGATATTCTGATGTATAAGCAATATTCTTGTAAAGTTTTATCAAAATCCATTCAATAATTTTTGCGTGAAAGAGTCACAAACATACATACATTCTTACAAACTGTATAATATAAGTAGGATTTAGACTCTTTGATTTGTCAAAAATCTATTCCTAGTTTAACAGCCTTGTCCCTCCAAATATAATAGCCTTACTGCATAAAAAAACAAGCTATCATAATCTAAACTTGAACGGGCACTAATTCAGGTCTCGGACCAACTTTATCATACGCTTCGTCTAAAAGGGTGCATATAAGAGATATATTGTCATCATTCAACTTGGTACTACAGGCTAACCTGATCGAAGGCTCCGGGCAGTTGTGTTCTGCATCTCTCAGATACGCTGCAACAGTCATAGCAACGCCCTTCTCCATGATATAATTTGTGATGTTTTTGAGGTAGCTGTGTTTCAAACGGTCGGTTAAGTCTGCCTTTTTGAGGTATATATGCTTTATAGGAGACAGTTCTGCGCCTCTGAATGTGTAATGCTGAAGGTTGGATAGCGCCCTGGAATATAATTAATATGAAATCTATATATATAAAAATAAATCCCCATTTCCCTTGGTCACGGCATCACGCGTAAACGGCTGGATGGATTTTAACGGGACTTTCACTGGCAGATAGCTGATGTTTCAAGGAGTGACTTAAGCTAAATCTTACTATAGTAATTACTACATTTCAAGGCACGCTCGTTATTAATGTATCTATATTTATATATCAGAGGAGCTCATGGCACAGTTGCTATTGCGCATATCATTCGGCCAGCGAAGTTAAGCAACCCTATTCCAAACCATTAATTGAGTAAACTTCATTATAATGGTATCCTTTTTTTATTTTTATTGACGAGGGGAAACCTTCAAAAGGTCCTCGACCACCCTGGGAAGAGGCAGGTCAGGGTATGGTGATTTTTACCGCTCTCATATCCTCCCGGTGGCCATCTTCCGTGCACAGGTGGGACTCCGGGTACTCTGACGTTCAATAAGTGTTCCAGGTGTCCCTTATGTTGAATAAAACTTTTGATTATGATTTTGATTTTCTGACCAGGACCGGTCCCCCCCCCCCCCACTTAGCCGGGGCAAATCCCCGGGGCAGCTGCTCGGTGGTCCCCCTCCAACCATTGACTAAGGTTAGGGTTGGTTAACATCGCTGATCGAATGATATACGCAATAGCAACTGTGCCACGAGCTCCTCTGAGACTTGGTACGAGGAAGTGTCCGTAAGATGCTCACCTATTAACCTTCTTAGAGATATCATTGAGATCTTCAATGAGGCGAGGGTTGTCTTCAAGTATGTCCAGGGCTGAGATCGCAGCCTGAGTGAGCATCGGGGGCAGAGACGCACTGAAGCAGTAACCTGGAAATTATTCATTCAGTTTTTATCCTGAAATCTATATTATAAAGAGGAAAAATTTGACTGTTTTGTTGTTTGTTTGTATTGAATAGGCTCCTAAACTACTTGACCGATCTTGAAAATTCTTTCAGCAATGGATAGCTACATCATCAGCGAGTAACATAGGCTATATTTTATCCCCGTTCTTCCACAGGAACGAGAACTACGCGGGTGAAACCGCGTGACGTGAATAGTAAGTTATAAAAATAATACTCACCTAGTCCCGACAGTCTCTGGTGTTCTATAATGAAGTGTGTACCGGCGCAAAACCCGCCGATGGTCGCGAATGAGTGCTCTAACGACCCCACAATAAGGTCTATTTCATGACGGGGCACGTCCAAGTATTCTGTCAAGCCACGCCCGTGTTTACCTATCACCTGAAATTACATAACATTTTTTTAGCTTCATTTCATAGGTTTGTTTTTTTTTCACGGAACCCTAAATTATAGTATACTAAATAACCTAACCCTAAATAAAAGTAGCCTAAGTTACTCCTTGTATCATCAGCTACCTGTCTGTGAAATCCCGTTAAAATCGGTCCAGTCGTTTTAGAGATATCCTGGAACAAACAGACAGAGAGACAGACGATCAGACAAACAGACAGAGAAAAATGATAAAATTGGTTCTTTTATGTATGTACCTCATACTATACCTACTATCATATCCATTTAGTGAAACTGTATTAAGTTGGAATTACAAACAGACACTTCAAATTACTAATCAGTCCAAAACAACAACCACAAATACTCATTGCATAAAAAGTTTGCTTTACAGGGATCAAAATTGTGAAAACTGATGTAGAAGTTGTGTATACTAACCACTAGACTAATGGCGCCGTCATTACATATTTAAAAGAACAGCAATTCCAACTCAATAGCTCATAATGTAACCCATAAGTTTACCATAGCTAAACAGGTTTCAGTAACAAACCAAAATGGACCTTGACACAGTAATCAGTGGTACCAAAGTTGTAAAGTTAATGAAACCTTTAGACGCGTGCGTTTAGACACGCTCTAATTGCTGTGGTCAGATACATTATGTTAATTGATCTGGAATGGTAGTATTCTTAGGTGTGTTGGGCGAGTGAACTTACTGATAAATTGGCAAATTCCTCGACATTCATAAGTGCCTTACCAGGGCCTAAACTGAATAAATCATTTTCATTTTCATTTTTAATAAGATATTCGTGAGATATAAATACTGTAACTAAAAAATATTGATACATACATATGCTCACGCCTGTATTCCCCGAAGGAGTAGGCAGAGGTGTAGTAAATTACAAGGTGAAAAGTGGGTGATGTTGTTACAACTCGCAATAACAACACGCACTTTTCACCACAGATGATTAAGTTCCAATGTGAGATGATGAGTCTCTCGCCGTCGCAGGCACTATACATACATCTTTAAATTAATTCTCAGACATATGCAGGTTTCTTCACGATGTTTACCTTCACCGTAAAACATGTGGTGTGAAATCACTGTACTTAAGTTTTTTTAGAAAAACTCATTGGTACAGGCCCCGCTGGGATTTGAACTTACGTCGTTTGCGTAGCAGGCGACTGCTCAAACCCCAAGGCCACCACAACTTTTTACATTGTAAAATATTTTTTAAGAGTAACAGTTGATTTTCTTGCCGGGTTCTTCTCAGCAAAAGCAACCTTCCGAACCCGGTGGTAACATTTATCTAATCCTGTTTAATGTATTTTTTGTGTCTTTCTGACAATTGGAAAGTACTTTGTAAGAAGTCTAATCTTTATCTCCGTGACCTTATCAAACAGCTACGGGACAGATGGCTAACATGCACCCATCCAACTACTGTCTTGGGTTAGGGTCCCAAAGTACATGCAAATATAGCAAAGTAATTCTTACACCAATAGTCAAGCTCTCATCCAAGATAATCCTCAGTTTGAACCTCCGAGCGAGTTCCACAAGTTTTTTCAAAGGACACATTTCACCAGTATTATAGTAAATGGCTTCAGCGACGAGGAATGCCCGTCTTTTAGGGTTCAGCTCTTTCTTACGAGTAGCTTCGGAGAGTAGCTCTTCAAGGTTATCCATGTCATTGTGTTTGAAGTATCGGATTGTGCTCCGTGATGCTTCAAAGCCTTTTTGGATGGCAAACCAGACATTTTCATCCCTGTAATAAGATGAGATGATGTACACACAGTTCATGAATGAATGGAAAGATATGATGGTGGCTATGGATGTCTTATATTGCAGGAAAATTGGTTTCTATTACCTTTTAACAAATTCACTGCTAACATTTCATCTTCTTCTTAAATTCTCTAACAGTTGGACCCACAGATGCATCGTTAGCAGTGAATGCGTTAACCCATTCACTGCTAATTTAATTCGCTAACCGTTGCAGGTGCATCGTTAGCAGTGAATGCGTTGATTGATTTTAATGAAGGTATACCTAAATGTGAAACTTGTGTAAAAATCTGTTGCATAAGGTTACCTCTAAGGGCTGTACCTCCACCTTACAGAAGATAATAAGAGACAGAGCCAAATATGCGTCTTTTAATATCTCAGACATATGCAGGTTTCCTCACAATGTTTTCGTAATACTAATAGTGTGATAAACTTACGCGAAGATTATATCCTGTCTCTTAGCATAGGATGGTATAGCACTGGCTATAGTAGAAAACCCATATGAGTAAACAATGGTCTCTTCAACTTCTAGGAACTTGGCCAGCCGTTCCTCCAGCTCTAAATGCACGTCAATGGTGCCGTAAAACCCTCGTGGCCCACAGGAACCCACACCGTATTTATCTAAAGACTTTAACGCGCTATCCATTATCTTTTCCTCCTTGTCCATGCATAGGAAGCTAGTAGCCCCCACATTCAGCACGTTCTCGTCAATCTTGCCCATCATTGGCGGCTCTTCGACCACCACGTTGCTGTTCTCCAGGGGCTTCGGGTCCCACTCCACTTTTTCATAACTCGCCGGTAATGTTTTCGATCGTTTTGTTTTCTTTTTACTAAACAAAAAGTACGTTGATGCTAATAAAACTTGCGCGGCGATTATCAGAGTCCACCAGCTCGCCTGAAATGGATAATTATGTGGTATTTCCGCATTTTAAACTTTATTACTGAATTGTTCTTTGAATACTTACCATGTCGTAAATGTCAATTAAAATCATTTTGATAAGTGTTTCAATGTTTTGAAATGGAAATGTTATGAATAAATCGGGGGTGGTGAAGGAAAAATAAAAGATGGGACCAATGAAGCGATAGGACAAGAAATAAAATTATTAGGAAAATATAAAACTTCCCGAAACCTATACACACACCACACTGCTTGCCTGCACTAAACTGACAGCTGAGCTAACTACTGATTATCTGACTGACGTAATGAATGTAATGTGACAGTGACTGACATGCACTGACACACTGTCAATGGTTCTGTAATTTTAACTGCATAATATTTCGTTGTCTATGGGCACACTCTTCTACTGACCGCAGCCGTCGTAGGTAGCTACGTACTGAATCTGTTATACATTTATTTGATTGTGTGAATTTAAACTTATATGGCGTGACATGCCCCGTGATTTAATTTCATCATAATATTATGCAGCCCATATGCACACACTGCTGGGTAAAGGCCTCCCATTTTATCGGTTCCAAGTTATTCTTCATCAGTTGTCCAGCCGCCTGAGTGACATCTGGGTATGTCTGTACGTATTAGCTTTTGGAGTAGGTGTACTTTAGAAGTAAAAACATTAAAAATAAATAAATTACCTGTGTAGTAGTCGACACTACACAGTTAATTTATGTATAGGAACTTGTATTTGAAGCAGACCTAAGTATTTAGTACTTACATCCTTGATTTACACAGTATACATAATAATTATGAGCTTACCACAAGGTCCTTACTAAGTTGAGTAAGGATCTATTTATAATTTTATTGCAACTGGGTTTATAGGAATTAAACAATTTCATTGTATAAATACATTTATTTTACCTTTGGTTCGCTTAATAATTTACATATGTAAAACAGTACAAATAAGTTACAATATATTTTCTTATGTAATTAAACCAAAATACAAAATGCTACTCTAATGTAGGTACGTTACATCTATTTATATCAAACAATAGAGCAAGGTATAGTACTTTATAATAGACATAAAATATAAGGGCCCGTAATTGATAATTAGGGGTCTAGCGATCAATCAGCTGGGGTAACCGATTGCCATAGAGTTAAGCAATTCTACTGCATATAAGAAAAATAACAATAAATGCTTGAGAAATCCTCGTATGCAAATAATTATAAGAAGTAAAGATACGTAGTTGGTATTCAAGAAAAAAAGCTCTATGGTCCAATACGGGCCCAGAATAAAAAAGTCCCTAAACTTGACTTTCAAGCCCAAGATTAAATTATCCTAATTGACTTTTTCATATCAGTCTTTATAACGATTATTAGATTGATAAACTATTCTTGAGATACCTAATGTACTTATATTTATATAAGTGTAAGGTTACACCTAATAATCGTTTACTATCTTTACACATTCATGAACTACAATTGCATTCATCAGTTGCCGAAGTAATAATAGTCTGTAGGTATTGCATTTTTTTTAAAAGTAAGTTTGTAATCTGTTCAGAAAAAGAACCGTCGCGGCCAAAAATTTTACTACTGTAGGCAGTAACTCATCTCTACCTTCTGAGTGTTTAACTGTTAGTACCTGGATGACCAATCTCCGTAAATTTTTCTGACGTTTTCTAAAAAGTTACTTAGCTAGTTCGATTTATCGCCTCCGAAACCCCAACATACTAAATTCGTTGGATCCGTTTCCGAGATTCAGATTATTTATATATTGCAATACAAGCATTACTCCTTTAAAAGTATTAAAATAGATTATTGATTACATAACAGATAAGGTTAAAAAGATCCAAATAGTGCAGAAGAACTTTTCTGTCGTTAGCTAAAAAAAATGATAAATTAAGCTTAGCAACGACCTTCCATCCCACGACGGTTCTTTTTCTGAACAGCCTACCGACCTTTCCTAAATCTAAGTTACAATAACAATTTATATATAAATATTTAATTAGCCTACCAGGAATGCCATTTTAAATACCAATGAAAAAATTAGACATTCTGTCTATTATTTATATTGCCAGTTTGCGTTGTATGTCTCGCCCTTCAAGCATTATGATATAATCAACAAACTCTTCAATATTTAGCTACCTAGGTTCAATATTTTAAATGAAATTTTTATCTATGGTAAAACAATTATTATCTATGGTAAAAATCAGCTTTGGTTAAGTTTAATGGTAGAAATGTGCTAAGTATTTGGATTTACGCATTAATAAATATATTAAGTATTATCTAAGTACAACTTACTATACCTTAAATATTTAAGTCCTTATGTATATTTTCATACAATATATTTACAACAATTGGAATAGTATTTACATTAAAGGAGAGTAGTCTTACGTAGGTTGAAATCAATCAAACATATTTATAACTCTCTCATCATTCAAAAAACGTAGGGAACTTATGTATTGCCCGAAGGGGCAGGCAAGTACACCTCTGCCTGCTGGTATTTTAAAAATCCCATGTACGTTACAAGGAGCTAGATTATTGCTATTATCCGGGTTCTAATGCAGACTACATACTGCGAGAAATAACAAATGAAAAAAAAACAATATTTATATTTTTTTAGAAGGAACAAGCATGGTTTTATATGGACTTATTTGTGGAATAGGCCACTAACTTCGTCAATAACCATAGAAGTTTGCATTTTATGTATCACATTGAGATTCATTAGTGTTTATGTTTGTTTGTTGTTTTGTGCAATTTTGAATTATGTAACAAGACATTAGATGAACAAATAACAACCTAACTCGCCTAGTGTTTTCATCAATAGTTACCAACTTAAAAACTCGTTCTTACCAATTTAAAAGTAAAAAAACTTTGTTATATAATTATTTTTGCAATACACATCATATCAACCATAAATATTAAGTTATGCCTTGTCCAAATAAGTTACTCTCTTTACGATTTAACAGAGTAATACATGTCGTATATTGTTAAGTTTTGTAGAAATATACAAAACCTAATATACCCCATTTGACAACTTATTAGTTGAACAAGGTAGTTCATACACACATTCATAAATTAGTCGGTTTATCTTTCCTTTTCTCAGCAGAATTAGAAGATTGCCCCATAGTTCTACTACCCCAAGTAGTTCTCTTAGTAACTGGATTGTTCTTGCAAAACTTTAAAAGGTTCGCGTACGCTGCTCTATATTGTCTATTGGTCGCGGCGTATATCAGTGGGTTGACTACACTGGAGGCCCAAGCTAAAATTGACGCTATTATGTGGAGCCAAGGGTAGGTAATCCCGTCGTCGGCTACGTTCATGATCATTAGAGGCAGAAAGCATGCTAGGAAGCAGAGGAAAATGGTCGCCATTAGAGTAGTGAGGCGGGAATCTTCTTCCTTTTCTTTTGCTGTCTGACCGCTTAGTTTGCTGTGGAGAAAAACAATCAAAGTTATTTATAATTTTGGTGTGTAATAGTAGTTTTGTGTCTGTGTGGTGCGAGCGCGATCAAATACAACCGTGCAAGGTTATACCCAATAATTTAGCTGAGCGCTCATAACTTGTGATGGGATCGCGATATAAACGATTTTAATTTTGTCACACAACGAGTAACCAATGTTAGTTAAATGTTTTGGTATATTTGTAAGCATTTGCAAGGTGAAATAAATATGTGCAATTAGATTATAACGAAAGTATAGACCA
The DNA here is from genome assembly GCA_964035505.1 of Watsonalla cultraria. Classification (NCBI taxonomy): domain Eukaryota; kingdom Metazoa; phylum Arthropoda; class Insecta; order Lepidoptera; family Drepanidae; genus Watsonalla; species Watsonalla cultraria. The sequence goes on from OZ037723.1 coordinate 10,478,019, forward strand.
AAGATATTTTTATAAATGTGGTATTTAAGAAAACTGTTAAGTGAAGGAAAACTTCGTGAGGAAACCTGCATATATCTGAGAAGTAATTCAAAGACGTATGTATAGTACCCGAGACGGCGATAGACTCACCCTCTGTCACGTTGGCACTTAATCATCTTCGGTGAAAAGTGAGTGTTGTTATTACAACACCTCTGCCTACCCCTTCGGGGAATACAGGCGTGAGCATGGGTATGTATGTATATTTTACTTCTTTACCAGTGAGCTTAGATTATGAAAGCGATGACAAACTCGTTAATAGAGTACAGGGGGCCTACCATCATGGCTTTACGTACTTACGTAAAAGCTCAGAGGGCCTAGTGCGAGTTTTCACAAGCCGCTGTCACAAGTCACCGCGTCGACATAAACGCAGATTGTATAGGATCGGAACAGTGCCTCTGTCAGCCTAAAGATGACACTATTGTAAGCCCATACAAATCTGCGTTTACGTCGACGCGATGACTTGTGACGACGATTTTTAGAAAACTTGCACTAGGCACTCAGAAGTTCTTAATACGCTCTGCTTAAACCGATGGTGGTAGAGCCCACGTGAACACACTGAACAAAGATTTAGAAGTAAAAGTGAGAGTACCATCCCCAAATACGTGACGTAATGATATCTCACCCACATACACACCTGCGGCCCTCTAGCTTCTTCTTGCTCTCTCTCACGCGCCAGTATATGCAAGAGTAGGAGACAATGATCACCACGCAGGGGAGGGCGAAGCCGAATACGAACAGGTACTTCTTCGGCGACCTCCCGTTCTTAGGGAGGATGGTGCATGAGAATGTGTGGGGATCTAAGCCGAGTTGACCCCACACACCAAGGAGCGGTGGCACCTGGAAAAATTAAGACAGGAATTAGAAAAAGAAGTGTGTTTTTGTAATTCCAAATGAACAGCTTTTCCATAAATGCTTATGAAATTATATACGGTACAAAAAAATATTCTGTCTGTTTGTTCCGTTATCCTGAAACGATAACATCAGTTACAAGGAGTAAATTGAGAAACTTTTATTTTATTAAACTGGGGGTCCACGAAATAAAATTGTAATAACAACACCCACTTTTCAACGAAGATGATTAAGTGTCAACGTGACATATGGTGAGTCTATCCCGTCTCAAGCACTAGGTATACATACGTATTACTTCTCAGACATATGCAGGTTTCCTCACAATGTTTTCCTTCACTGTAAATCTCGTGGTGTGAAATCACTGCACGTAAATTTTTAGAAAACTCGTTGGTACAGGCCCTGCTGGGATTCGAACTTGCGTCGCTTGCGTAGCAGGATACCTTACCCTTATGCCTAACCTAAACAGCCATGTCATTAATTAGAACTCGTGGTCTAGGGTAGATCACCTAAAAGAGGATGTTCCCTAATTCGGACAATTGAACAAGGTATCACACAGGCATGGAGTGCATTGAACTAATTGTGGCATCCTGTACGCGGGACTAGTTTATTTATTCCGTGTAAGTATAGCTATTAAAACTCTCTGTCACTTTTCTCTGTTCTATGATCAACACGAATACTTGCTGATAAATTATCAAGCCTAACGTATTGAAATATTAGTCGTATTGGATATAGGTACAGTGCCCAACGATATATATTGCACATCGACCCCAGTATGCCTAGACAAAGTAACATTCTCAACTTATAGACATGACATAAGTTGTTCCTGTTCATTGAGGAAAATGTTACTTTGTCTAGGCCTGCTGGGCTTGAAGACTCTCTGGCGCTTGCGATAGTAGAAACGATAAAAAAATGTATGGAAATGACATAAATCGGTCACGTGACATATGTCATTCCCGTACATTGTGTATCATGTTCTTTTGTGTACAAGCCCTGTAAAGAGGCATTCGTCTAATTTCGCATTATCTCTATCGTACATTGCTTTGCACAAATAGTTATCACCTATATACCACTATTTCCGCTGCGCGCTCATAGCTCGTGACGGGAGCTGTACCAGATTAATTGGTAACTCACCATCAAGCCGAAGGAGACGATCCAGATCAGCAACAGTTGGATCCAGATCTTGGTGGTGGTGTAGATCTGGGAGTACATGTCGTAGTACGCTATCAGGGTGTATCTGGAATACAGAAAACATTCAATTAATAAAGGAATTCTCATAACACTAACTCTTTACATTATGAGTTGAAAGTTCTTGAAGGATTTCACTTCATAAAACATATTATGCTCACGCCTGTATTCCCCGAAGTGGTAGGCACAGGTGTTGTAATAACGACACACACTTTTCACTGGAGATGAACAACGTGACAGATGGTGAGTCTATCGCCGTCTCAGACACTATACATACGACTTTGAATTACTTCTTAGACATATGCAGGTTTCCTCATGATGTTTTCCTTCACCGTAAAGCACGTAGTGTGAAATCACTGCACATACGTTTTTAGAAAAACTTATTGGTACAGACTCCGCTGATATTCGAACTTGCGTCACATGCGTAGCAGGTGACTGCTCAAACCACAAAGTTACCACGGCTCAATTAGAATTCTTTGGTAGTAAACGGGCAAACAAGACAAACAATGATTATACTGCTTTAACCTTCTAGCTCATTGACCGGTCAATGGGATTCCGAGATGATTTAAAATTCAAATGGGATAAAAAATCTGATCTGGAATTGACCGTGCGCTCTATCATGTGAGTGTGAAGAAACTAACATTAGTATTTTATTTGCGACCGAAACCAGTACAATCTTAGATGGAACCCCAGTGAGGACCCAAGTAATGGTTCTCACCTGTTGATAGTGATTGCTTCGCTAAAGATTACGATTGATATTTTTCAATAGGTTGGGTCCGCAGCCCCTTTACAAGTTAAATTAATTTAGCAATTCTCTATGGCTAAAATCTATACATCTATACAGATAAATAAAATTGAAGTGTCTGTTTGTAATTCCAAAATTACAGCTTTTCACTAAATGCATATACACGCTACTGACTCTGAAAAACCAAGTTTTAAAAATTTTCTCTGTCTGTCTGTCTGTCTGTCTGTCCGTCTGTCTGGCTGTCTGTTTGTTCCGGGTAATCTCTGAAACGGCTAGACGGATTTTAACGGGACTTTCACTGGTAGGTAGCTGATGTTTCAAGGAGTAACTTAAGCTACTTTTATTTATTAAAAATATTAGGGTTCCGCGACAATAAGGATGAAAATAATCTACGCGGGAGAAACCGCGGGGCACAGCTAGTAAATAAATAAAAATTGTAAACGTAATGTGTGTTATCACTTAAATAAGTTTTATTCAACATAAGGGACACTTGGAACACTTATTGAACGTCATTTCTCTTACGGTAACGTTAGGTTAATTTACTACCGTTTCCAAATGTAAGCCTGTCAGGAGAAGAAACGGCGAAACAAACTCCCCGGTTTTTTTTACATGTGTCCCTTCTATATACATAGGGTTGTTTAAGTACATTTTAATGGAAGAGTGAGCAACTCATTGCCATGCTTGGCTATCATCAATATACTCAGTTACGCTATAATATGCTTTTTCACAAAGTTTCTGTTTGATGATTGACTTAAAACTTAAAAATGGTAGTTCACACATTTTTGATGGTAGTTTATTGAAAAAGCGTATACTTTGCCCCACAAAAGAGTTACCAGGCGTTACGAAGTTCGCCAGGTCAGCTAGATATCAATAGAAATAAAAGTAAACACTCCCAAATCATAAATGGTGAGCGCCACTTAACATTCAATCAAAGTGGCGTGGAATCAGAAAGCACTCAGCTTATCTGGCGTGGGAACCGGAGTGTTTGCCCACTAAACCACGATTAGATACTGTCGTTTACACATTGTACTACACGCATTAATCGGGAGTCTAGGGTAGAGTTGAGCAATCTTCTTGTTTCACTCTTTTTAGGAACAGGGGATCTAGGGCCCAGCCATGAGCTCTTATTGCAATAATAATTCAGTTGTGCAACAGCGACATATGTATACACGTCACATACATCTGTCTCATAAATGAGTGAAACTATCATGGCAATAAGAGCTCATGGTAAGGCCCCAGTTCTTCGACATTCATGAGCTATATCAGGGCCTAAACCGAATGAAATCATCTTTCATTTTACACTCTCTCTTTATCATAATATGGGTAAGATCCAAGTAATGTTAAACAAACTCTTTTAATAACTTAAAGGCCCATTAAATATAGTCCATTGGTAGCACTGCCATAAAGCATCGTGTCCACAAAACGATCATCAGGAGTCAAGTTGCATGTACACGAACAGTGGGTCTTTATACGCCGGCTACTGACCTGCCCTCATCAATGGATTTATTTTTGTTAAGCCTCGCCCTTTGCATAAGTCACTAGCGGAGAGCGGATCTTATATTAAGTTTATTTTTACTAACCGTGCTCGCGGAGTCCTAATATCTGCCAGTAAGAGTCTCGTAAAATCGGTCCAGCCGTTTCGGAGATTACCCGGAACAAACAGTCAGACGGACAGACAGACAGACAAAAATTTAAAAAAATTGTTTTTTCTGTCATTCAGTTCCGTTTTTTCTTTCATATACCTACATTTAGTCCAAAGGTGTAATTTTGGAATTACAAACAGACACTTTAATTTTATTTATCTGTATAGATGTATAGATAAGTATATAAAAAGGTGTGTTCGTTGTATATGCAGGTAGGTGGTAGGTACCCACTAACACAGAACACGGAGATGTTTTCCTTTCTAAGCTTACAAAAACTGGAAAAATGATCACTAAGTAACATAGTTTTTATCTACACTAATATTTTAAAGAGGAAAGATTTGACTGTTTGTTTGTTTGCATTGAATAGGCTCCGAAACTACCAATCTTGAAAATTCTTTCAGCAATGCATAGCTACATCATCAGCGATTAACATAGGCTATATTTTATCCCTGTACTCCCACGGGAACGGGAACTACGCGGGTGAAACTGCGTGATGCGCGCTAGTTAAAGATAGATACGCGAGAAACAAAGAAAAGATGATGGAATCGCTATTCGCTTCTGACTAAGACCATTCAGACATCCGGCTCACTGCATTTTGTTACACTGTTTTGCGTCAAGATCTGTTATTGGAATATGAGCCTTATTGCTAAGCAAACAAGAATGATTCAACCACTAAGGGTTGGTGCATACATTTTTCATGTAGACGCAAAGTAATATTTATGTGCATACGTTGAAATGTTTACGTCAAATAAAAGTCATAACACTTTTTTCGGGCGAAGGATATTTTATGTGAAGGAAAACAACTTTCGGATCACCTGTGAAAATATACTGTCAGTCCTCCTTGGTGTATCTCTTAGCATCGAATGTTTTAGTTAAGTAAAGAAATAGTAAACCAGGAAAGTGAATCAAAGCTTAATTTATTGGTTTTTTAGCGAGTCTGAATAGAGCTGAGATTTAAAAAGAGTTTCTTGTCGGTTCTTCTCAGAAGGCTAGTTTCCGAACCGGTGTTAAATTTTCGATATTCATAAGTGCCTTACCAGGGCTCAAACTAAATAAATATTGTTCATTTTCATTTTCAGATGACGGTACTACCATGTTGGAGCATGGGTCAAATACATATCAATAACTAGCTGTGCCCCTTAGTTTTACCCGCGTGTATATTGGTTTTAGAACATAAAAGTAGCGTTAGTTATCTTTACTAATATTATAAAGAGGAAAAGTTTGTATGTTTGTAACGAATTGGCTCAAAAAGTGCTGGGCCTTAAAAATTCTTTCACCATTTGAATGCTACATTATCACTGATTCATATAGGCTATATATTATTTCCGTACTCCCACGGGAACGAGAACTACGCGGGTGAAACCGCGGGACGTCCACTAGTTCTCTATAAGATCAGCTTTCTGTATACGTGATTTGGGCTGACGCTAACTTTAACCCGCAATTGGTCTTAGCGTGATGATATATAGCATTCCTAGATAAATGGGCTATCTAACACTGAAATAATTTTTCAAATCGTGCCATTTGTTCCTGAAATTCGTCCGTTAAAGCAAACAAACAAACTCTTTAGCTATATATATTAGTGTAGTTATAAATTTTACCTAACAAACCATCGTTAGGTAAAATATAGTTTCCTGCCAGGTTGTTCTCAGTAAAAGCAACCTTCCGAACCTGGCGGTAGCATGTATAATCCTGTGTAATTCTGACGATTTGAAAGTACTTTGTATAAAGTCTAATCGAATAAAGATATATTTGAGTTGAGTTTGAGTTTGAGTATACAGCAGAGTTTATATATTAAGAGATAATATATAAGTCGTGCAAGATCTTCACCTAGATTCCTTTAGTAAAACTTACGCATCGATGGTCGTGCTAATTCATAAATGAACGGCGTGTACGCCTAAGAAAACTATTTCATTAGAAAATTCCTAACTATACCGCTATTTAAGTTTTTACAGCCAAGTGATTAGTATCGTTAGAAAGCAATAAATAACAGTTATCATGAACATACGAAACAGACGTAGAAAATGGGTAATGATGATTACAAACCGACTGTACCAATGAGTTTTTCTAAAAACTTATGTGCAGTGATTTCACACCACGTACTTTACCGTGAAGGAAAACATCGTGACTTACGATGTTTTCTTCGTGTACGTATGTGTAGTGCCTGAGACGGCGATGGAGTCATCATCTGCCAAGTTGGCACTTAATCATCTTATGTGAAAAGCGGGTGTTGTTATTACAACAGCTCTGCTTACTCCTTCGGGGAATACATGCGTGAGAATATGTACTTAATGTACATAATCCGTTCCTCGATCCCCGATGAACTAACCGCGTTATTCACTAAGGTTTCTCAGCGTCAACTCGACGACGAGCGTTGGTTTCAATCAAAGGAAATTTATATCTATATCTATACATACAGATAAATAAAATTGAAGTGTCTGTTTGTAACTGCAAAATAACAGTTTTTCACTCAATGCATATGAAAGTATACACGGTACTGACACAGAAAAACCAAGTTTTAAAATTTTTCTCTGTCTGTCTGTATGTTTGTTCCGGGTAATCTCCGAAACGGCTGGACGGATTTTGACGGCACTTTCACTGACGGATAGCTAATGTTACAAGGAGTAAGGAGTACTTAGATTTAAAAAAACATTAGGGATCCGCGGGCAACCTTGAAATTAAAATCTACGCGGGTGGAACCGCGGGGCACAGCTAGTACATAATAAAAAGAGGATAAGGTTCAATTTCGTGTCTTTAAAGCCGACACTCGACGACGAGTGCGACGTTGAGAAACCTTAGTGAATAACGTGGCAGAAAGCTAGCTTACCATGAGTTGTTTGTCAGAGAGACTGCAGCGCGGTTCAAAATTAGAATTTTCTAGCGGATGTCACGCGATTTCACCCGCGTAGTTCCCGTTCCCGTGAGAGTACGGGGATAAAATACAGCCTATGTTACTCGCTGATGATGTAGCTATCCATTGCTGAAAGAATTTTCAAGATCGGTCTAGTAGTTTCGGAGCCTATTCAATGCAAACAAACAAACAAAAAAACAATCAAATCTTTCCTCTTTATAATTTTAGTGTAGATGTGGATAAGGCAATGGAATCAAGAGTTTTATTTCACTTTTTATTTAAAGACTTCACTTAAATCGCACTTAAATCTAAGCACTCAAACCTTTTCCAACAATTGTGAGGTGTTAACTATTTCAATTAATTGTAATAGCATGTGCTTTAATTGAATCGTTCCCAACATGCCCCTTAATGGTGGCTCGTATTTTAATAATGCGGGCTCACTTCGAAGCTAATTTCAATAAACTTATTGTGGGGTCTGAATTATGTATCTCTACATACATACATACATATGCTCTCGTCTGTATTCTCCGAAGGGGTAGGCAGAGGTGTTGCAAGAACATCACCCACTTTTCACCGAAGATTAAGTGCCAACGTGACAGATGGTGAGTCTATCACCGTTTCAGACACATACATACGTCTTTGAGTTACTTCTCAGACATATGCAGATTTCCTCACGGTGTTTTCCTTTAACGTATAGCACGTGGTGTGATATCACTGCACATATGTTTTTAGAAAAACTTATTGGTACAGGCCCCGCTGGGATTCGAACTTGCGTCGTTTGCGTAGCCGGCGACTGATCAAACCCCACGGCCGCCACGGCTCTACGTATCTCTATGTATCTCTGCAAGTGCAATATCACAACACCTGTTCACAAGTATGACGTGATTGCAAGTCATTCTTAAACTAACGTTCTTGTTGAATTTCCGACCAACATAGTCCAAAGTGTAGACTGATTAAATTTATATTAATGCGTGCGTGCGACCGATCTCAACTGTCCCCACATTGATTAGAATTTCTAATATCCCCTATTATTTTGTTTTGTATTTATTATTCAGATCGGTTACAAGGAGTGTTTTGTGTTATTGTGTGTGTTTCAATACAAAATGCAAGCCGAAATGTAGCTGAAAATTGTGAGACACTCGCTGATCCAATGCACAAAAAATTACAAAATAAATTGTTTTTTTGCACATGTGTGCTACTTGAATGGATAGTGCTACCCTATTTGTGTATATCACATTTGCACATATTTATGCAAAGATTAGTGTGTTGCTTGAGATGAACAACCTCCACAATTTATCACGCGAATGCCAGTCTTTCGTCCTCAACCATTATCAAGAGTGGTGATCCTAGGAAGAAGTGGAAGTAGAAATCCGTCAACAAAGGCAGAAGTCAAAAGATAGTCGCAAGAAAAGGCTTTCTGCATTAAAGTTGCTACTGTTCTAGCTTGTGCCTACTTTAACCGCGTAGAATAGTTACTTTGAGCTAACGCTACTTATACCCCGCGATTGGTCTTAGCATTATGATATATAGCCTTCCTCGATAAATGGGCTATCTAACACTGAAATATTTTTTCAAATCTTACTAGTATTTCCTGAGATTAGCATCAAATCGAAGCATTAGATCTTGGGATTAGCAAACAAAGTCTTCAGCTTTATATATTAACAAGCGGACGTCACGCTGTTTGATCCGCGTAGTTCCCGTTCCCGTGGGAGTAAGGGGATAAAATATAGCCTATGTAACTCACTGATGATGTAGCTGAAATAATTTTCAAGATCGGTTAAGTAGTTTCGGAGCCTATTCAATGCAAATAAACAACCAAAAAAACTATCATATTAGCGTAGAAATAGATTTACTGTAAGTCGGAAGATCCCGTTATGATCTCTTGAAAACTATTGCTTGCGTGTCCTTTCGTAATTACACATATTCGTAGATTAGTAATCCGAAACCGTAATCATTACATTGAAGACAAGCTATAAAGCTAGAGTTGACATGTGACCAGAATTAGGCATTCGTGGATCGTATATGGAATTAAAAGTGGAAGATATTTCGAAACGACTGATTCGAGTCGATGTTAGAATAATAAATATGGTGACGTTTTTCATGTTGTCCTCCAATTTGAAAGAAAATGAAAATGATTTATTAAGTTTAGGCCCTGGTAAGGCACTTATGAATGTCGAGGAATTTACCACCGGTTCGGAAACTAACCTTCTGAGAAGAACCGGCAAGAAACTCAGCTGGCATCATGTACATTACATAACATAGTATATAATTATTCATTGCAATAAAATTCATATAAAATTATTCACAATAGTGAAAATTATAACAGCGTATAATTATATTAGCATGAATGTGTAAAAAATATGAATTAAAAAGTAAAAACAATACCAAATGATTTACCTAGTTATGTTTGCATACCGTGTCATTGCCAGGAGCTACTTGTGTAGAGTTTTAATTCCATATGTCTTTATCATTTATGTAATCCGAAATGTTACATGAGCTACCTGAAAATTGGTATCATTCAATATCTTATCTTTTCTTTGTAGGTACGATTTTAAGGTACCTAACCTATCCTTCTCAAAATTCTAATTAGGTAGGCTTATACGCTTCGGCAACGTCCATAATTTCTTCTTTCAAAACTTTCTTCTTTATCGTCAAGAAGAAAAAAAACCTTAAATGCGTTAGCGGTCGAGTTGAGACTCTGAGGACTTGGGGTCCGGATACTCATCAACTTTTCAAAGAGGTTGCACGTTGTCTGTTTGAAGCCTCCCGTGACATGCGGGCTGGAGCTTTTCTCGATCAGAGAATCAGCCTTCTTGGCACGATCCCGAGAGACACCGATTTGGGACAAGTGTTCCACTTATTATTAGTTTTAAGTACTGTTTGTTCCTTGAATATATAATAAAGTTTTAGATCAATAAATATTAACTGCAATCTTAAATCAAGCGTTGGAACACGAAGAGCTCTTTCATTCTAAAATCAGAAGCAGGAAAATCACACCCAATGTATCACTGTTTGTATATTATTGTTTATGACTATTGCGGACTAGAACACCATTTTTATGATAAACTTTCAGAGAGATCCGGCCTCGTTATATCACGTTGTAATAAATCAAGACATAGCGCTCTCTCTCGAGGCTACGCTGAGCATCTAACACTATAAATGATGCGTATATCTTCACAACTTGGTGTGAGTTTATTTCAGGGGTGACTCACAGAACCTTAATGTTTTCTGAATAAAGATAGCTTAAGATACTCCTTGTAACATTAGCTATCTGTCTGTGAAAGTCCCGTTAAAATCGGGAAAGATATGCAGAGAGATAGGCAGGCCGACAGAGAGAAAAAATAAAATTGCTTTTAAGGCTCAGTACCGTATGGACTTTCTTCTGCGTTTAGTGAAAAGCTGTTATTTTTTAGTAATTACAAACTCATTGGTTTTTGGCGTTGATTACGTTCTGGAGATGCAGGAGATGCATACAACCCAAATTGTACCACAGAAGGTTTAGTTCCTACAAAAATGATCTACGTTCAGAAATTCTTTACGCCATTCGAAAGAGTAAATGTGTTCGTTCCCCAACTGCAGTATTTATAGTGAGGTGGTGAATGAGGAATTATTTTCCGGGTCGCGTTTTGTTTTACAACTTCACGCGGAGTGGCCGCGATAAATAACGATGACGTTTATACTAGCCACAACGAAACGTATGGCTTTTTACGATACTAGAGTTACAGGGTGCTAGACAGTGTAGAGAGAGATGCAATCAATAAACTTGAAAGTGTAGACTTTCTCTGTGTTTATATGTTATGCTATTCAATATTATATTAAGAGATTCACACTCTGTGTCTCAGCCCATTGAATATCTTCGGCAACTCAGGCACTATACATACATCTTTGCAATATTTCTCAGACATGTGCAGGTTTCCTCGCGATGTTTTCCTTCACTGTAAACCGGAGTGTGTGTGAGAGAAAAACTCTTTGTAACAGGCCCCGCTGGGATTCGAACTTGCGTCATTTGCGTAGCAGGAGACTGCCTAAACCCCACGGCCACCACGATTCTCTTAATCTATGGATTTTAAAAAAATACTACAATAGCATACGCACCTATTAATAGTGATAGCAACCATAGAGAGAAGCGAAACGGCTTCGTTCCCATAAAAGACGAACGCGAACATCTGACAGAGCCGTGGGCCCAGCCCCCAGTGCTGTTGGATGTACCGGCTCGCAGTCAGAGGCAGGTTGATGCTGCAGAACAGCAGGTCAGACACGCACAGGGACAGCACGAACATCGTCGTCACGTGCCCTCGGAGCTTCGGGTGCATGAGGAGAGCCACTGTCGTTACTAGGTTACCTGGAAAAGGGAGGGTGGGGTTTAGGTGTGATACGAAAAGGGCTCTAACAAGTCTAATCATTGGCAGTTCCATAACCAACTGGACAGATATACATATTTGTCATATATAATAAGATGTTGGGGTTGAGACTTTGGGACCATGGGGTCCAAATGCGAAAATCCTTTTTAAGGATCTTGCAAAACGCCTGGTTGACCGCCGAGCTGGTTCCTACCTCGGTCAGACGATCAGTTTAGCGATCCAGCGAGGTAACGCAGCCAGCTTACTGGCCACCATTCCCGCAGACACTAATTTTAATTCTGTTTTTACTTATAATTTTATCAATTTTTCCATTTACCTCACTATATTTCTGTAATTTTAGTTTACTGAATATCGTTACTTTCTTTTTATTTAATTTCTATAGTAGATTTAATTTTGCATGCTTTACAGCACATAGGGGGGGGGCGGCAATCTGTCGTAGGCCTAGGGCAGCCAACGTATCAAATCCGCCCCTGCATAAGGCATACAAGATATTTTACGCAGACGCTTAGGCTATGCATCACTCCCACCTGGAAATCTAATATAAACCATATAAACCCCTTGGACGAATCTGCTACAGGCCCCGCGCTGGCTTAAAACTGGCCGGCACTGAAAACATACCTATTTGTTTTCTGTTTAAAAACTTTATTGCGCTAGCGCCGGGCGCCACAGTAAGCGCTATTATGTACGTTGTTAATTCGCACGTGACTTAGATTGAAACAAGCTAAAAATAAATTAGCGTAGTTTATGAAATTACGCCCCCGCATCGATCTTCATTATCACATGGAAGAAATTCTTCTCTTCTAATAACTTCTCAATATTGTTTGTGACGTCATCAATTAACTTGTTGAATCTAAGTTACAATTTCAAATGTATAGTTTGATTTATGTTCTACTAAATACAGTCGAAATTTTAAACTTTCTCCTTTTTTTTGAAGTCATAAGTAGGTATCTATGAATACCAAAATTATGACATTAAATGCTCTAAGCGTTATTTTCTCTCTAATTACAATAAATTTATTTACAGTTTAATTTTATCTACTTAGAATAATAATAATAAACCAAGTGCTAAGCTAATATGCAATTGCGATGCACTGGCCAAATGGCGAATGGACCTACTGGGTAAGTGGGTATCCGAAACCAGAGGACTATAAGCTCTTCCCCATGGGTAGGATCTGCCGGCTTGTTCAGGGAGTATTTGAGGAGTCAGGTACGTAGAGCATAAGGGCTACGGCGGCACAAAAGATCCCAAGTGTCGACGTGCTTCCAGGCAACCGGACCCAACACAACAAGATAAGATAAGATAAGTGCTAAGCTATATTATATGGTTTTACCTATAGTTTTAAATAACTTGAAATCATCATTTCCATACAAAACCACAGAGCTATCTGAACATCACTTATTTCATACTATTGAATTGAAAGGGTGATTTTTCAGCAGTCTGGTTTTAGTTTTTAATCTTAATTTTTTAATAAATGGTTACGTTGAAATAGCCAGGGGGGCCCCAACCATGAGCTCTTATTGCAATGTTAATTCAGTTGTGCTGTGACATATCTATGCACGTCACATACATCTGTCTCATAAATGAGTGAAACTATCATGGTAATCAATAAGAGCTCATGGTAAGGCCCCAGTTTTGATTGGTAGACCGCAGACGCCTGTGAAATTTGTTGTAAAACTTGAAAACAGTTTCACAACTATTGTATAATGGTATGAGTAAGAGCTGCGGAAGTTAATAAATATAATGCAATGACTTATTCAAACACTACTGAAGTATTTATTGACTAAGGCGAGCCAATACACTCGTCACGCTTATAGTTACAGATATGAATACGATTTATTCAGTTTAGGCCTAACTAGCCATCTGAGAAGAACCGACAAGAAACTCAGCTGCCATCATGTACAATATAATTATTTAAAATTATTGATTACAATAAAATTCATATGAAATTATTCTTAATAGACTATAAAGATGGCGGATGTACAAATATGTAGAAGAAAAACATATTAAATCAATCATTATATTGATATCTAGATTTACAATAAAAACTATGTATTCTAGTGATAATATTTACAGTTTTTGTAACAATTTCCATTGATGCTTCGCTCCCATTGATCGCAGCGTGATGCCTTCCTAGATGAATGACGTATCCAACACAAATTATTTTTCAATTCGAACCTGTAGTGTCCGTAATTAACCGCCGTTCAACCAAACAGAAAAACAAACAATTAATCTTTATAATATGAGTCTAAATAGATAGGCGGACGACTAACGGCCATTTTCTGTGAATGTAGTACAATATTATTGTATACAAGTACTTTGAACACGTAAGTTGGAGTTGCTGAAAGGTATTGCACGCACCTTCTGAACGGCCACGGCCCTTGAGACGAAATCCCTCATAATTATTATTTCTAAAGGTAGACGTTTTTTTTAAAGTAGAGTGTTTCCACAGACACTACTCCTCTTTATCGATAAATTGACATTGATCCACAGAGTTCCAATGGCATATCCACATATACAAACACAACTATTCATTCTATTTTATATAGTCTATGTAACATTTTCAATATTCTATCCACCTGTCATTTAGGTTACGAAAAATAAACAATCTGTCATTGTGTCTTTACTTAAATTGTAATAACTTATCGCTAATTAACATTATTATGTAATTGAAGGTATGGATAGATCATATCTGACAGATAACTGGGGCTAGCAATCCATCTGTAAACTTTGATGATATGTTATTGCAAACGGCCGACAGCATTTAATACATTTCCGAGGTTCCAACGTTACATGACCTAAATGTGGTAAGTAATATAATTATTTACTTTTTAACGATTTCTTTTTAACGATTTTTTCGATATCAGCAATTTTCAATGATTTCTAAGTCAGCATTTCAATTGATCGACTAGATAACCGAGCCCCGTGGTTTCGCTCGGTTATAAATCCGTTCCGTGCTGTTTGAAATTAAACTTGATATTCTACACTAATAGGTATATAAAGCTGAAGACTTTGTTTGTTTGCTATTTGATTTAAAAAAATATTTCAGTGTTAGACAGCTCATAATCATCACGCTAAGACCAATGGCGTTAGTCCAAAGTAACCACGCGGACTAATTAAATTAACTCCGCGGGTGAAACCGCAGGGCACAGCTAGTAACCTACAATTAGCGGCTTAAGCTCTGCAAGTATTAATCAATCAAGCAATGCAAGTATAAATTGTCAGTTAGAAGTGTTTTTTAGGAAAACTATGACTTGTGATGTGACGTTATTGCTGACGAGTGACCTAGTGGCATACATTTTAACATATTTCTAAGAAGTTATGAAGAACAGTTTCTACTTATTATTCGTTCTCCGTCCATATTATACAAATAAAAGTTAAAATAAAAAAACCCACGCCATCCCACAAGGGTCCCTGAAGGGGTAAGCAGAGGTGTTATAACAACAACACCCACATTTAACCGAATATTATTAAGTGCCAACGTGACAGATGGTCTATCGCCGTCCCAGGCACTATACATGCGTCCTTGAATGACTTCTCTATTCTCTTATTGTAATATCTATATATATAAAAGAAAGTCGTGTTAGTTACACTATCTATAACTCAAGAACGGCTGAACCGAGTTGGCCGTATATTGGTGGGGAGGTAGCTTAGAACTAGGAGAAGGACATAGGATACTTTATACCGTTCTCTTGGAATCTAAAAAAAATCGTCATATGACACTAAAGTCTAAGCGGATGAAACCGCGGGGAACAGCTAGTTTTTAATATTGTATTGTATTGATGAAATGTACATGATGCCTGGCTCAGTTTCCGATTCGTTAGTACATTTTCTACATTTATAAGTGCCTTACCAGGGCCCAAACACACTATACATACTTTTGGTTACTTTGAATTACTTCTCAGACACATGCAGGTTTCCTCACGATGTTTTCCTTCACCGTAACACCTGGTGTGAAATCACTGCACATAAGTTTTTAGAAAAACTCATTGGTACAGGTCCCGCTGGGATTCGAACTTGCGTCGTTGCGTAGCAGGCGCCTGCTTAAACCCCACGGCCACGGTTCCTTCATTTTCACTGAAGGATATTCCAGTTTCGCAGTTCCAGATTCGGAACGCAGACTTATGCAGATCATCAAGCAGAGAAAGGTTGCTTATCTAGGACACGTCTTTCGTCATGAGAGATACGAGCTGCTCCAACTCATCATGATGGGAAAAATAGCCAGCAGACGAGGAGTTGGCCGCAGAAAGAAGTCCTGGCTGAGGAACATTCGCGAATGGACCGGCATCAAGAGCGCTGCAGAGTTGTTCCACCTCGCAAGGGATGGCAGAAAATATTCAGAGCTGGTTGCCAACCTTCAGTAATTGGAGAGGTACTTGAAGAATATTCCAGCTTGAAGTCTCAGTCCAAAGCCTTGAGCCGTACCGAAAGTTTTTTATATCATATTTATGCATCTCGTACGTACATTATGGCCCTTGACTTGATTTGAAACTCGTTATAAAAGAAAGTCGGTTACTTAATAAATTATACGCTATTTACGTACCTATGCTGCGAACACTTTGTACGTATATATATATAAAGTAGGTAACTTTATATATATATATACAGATAAATAAAATTGATGTGTCTGTTTATAATTCCAAATTAGTAGCTTGTCATTAAATGCATATGAAAGTACATGCGGTACAGACATAAAAAAAAACAATTACATTTTTTTTCTCAGTCTGTCTGTTTGTTTGATCCACCTAATCTACGAAACTGGCAAATAGCTAATGTTACAAGGAGTAGCTCAGGATACCTTTATTTAAAAACGTGGGTGAAACCGCGGGGCACAGCTATATTCCTTATCTAAATGATATATTTTTCCAACCAGTTGAACAGGCGGATGTTGCAGATTTTGCATAAAAACCTCGTAATATTCGGAATATTTTCTAATTACTCGTGTTGATTTAACTTTTATTACCGTTAATTGTCTTTGTACATATTTTACGAAATTACTGCATCATAAACTTGTGTTTTCCCTCGTTATATGTGATTGACGACTTCATTTTGTTTTTTATGATTTTTGCCAGTAAATTATTATACATTTTTTATAGTGGTACTTAACTAATAAAAAAAATCTTAAGTTTCATGACATGCATTTTGCTTTTTTAACTAGCTGTGCCCCGCGGTTTCACCCGCGTAGATTTAGTTTCAAGCTGTTTTTTTTTAAATAAAATTAGCCTAAAACACTCCTTGAAACATCAGCTATCTGCCAGTGAAAGTCCCGTTAAAATCCATCCACCCGTTTACACGTGATGCCGTGACCAAGGGAAATGGGGATTCATTTTTATATATAAGAATTAATTTATTTATAATTGTGTAAATACATTATCTAACGGAACACGTGGTTTTAGGTTTGTAAAGTAAGTATTGATTTCATAACATTATGACTAAAATTTTCGGACACATAGATATAGCATCGGTGGTTCAGTGGTAGAATGCTCGCCTGCCACGCGGGCGGCCCGGGTTCGATTCCCGGCCGATGCATAACAGACTACACAAGTTCTTTTTTACTTTTATAAATACTACTAGATACAACCCGTGGTTTCGCCCAGGCGGTATTATTAGCCCGTTAATTGCACGGAATTTCTGGTGTGTCTGTCTGAAGACAGATAATGAATTGTTACATACATTCTGCTTCGGTTGAGAAAATTAAAGTGATGTGGTACTGACACAAACAGCATAATAAGATTTCTTTATGGGTCTTCTTAAACTCATTGTTAAAAAATCATGTTACAATAAACAAAAATAAAATTAAAAAAATATGATAAACTCAATACATTTTGTACAAATTAATGATTACATTTTGACCAAATTATAGACATCTAATTTGAAATAACATTGAAAATAGACTAAAAACTTCGCTACGAAATTCAAATAAAAAAAAAACAGATTTTTTTCTAAGACCAACGAGAAAGGACAAAAACTGAATTTAACCTAAGGAATAGTGTCCTAAATATTTTCTATGTATGCGTTTGTGTACATTAAAATGCGGCTGTTATCCCCACTATTGCCGCTGAGCGCTCATTACTCTTGACGGCACCTGTATTAACTAATAATAAGGCAATAACAACACCACTATATCTATTAATACACCCTATGGCAGCAAAATAAACAGGCGCCTACCGAGGGTGGTCAAACACCTCTCAACATTCAGATAGGCAACTTGATTGATCGGACTATGTGACCGCACTCAAATGCATAGGTACTGAACCCTATAGCGAGTTGCTGTCGTAATTTGAACTCTATTAGGAATGTGCTTGTCTATACTTCTGTAAATGCGAAACCTGAAACGGTTTTTCCAACAAAGGACATGTATGATGGGTTTATAGAAATTCAATTCAATTTCAATTCAATTTAATAACTTATAAAATGTTCACATTTCATGGTAAAGAATCTCCTTTTAAGCAAATATTACATATTAAGAAAATAAAACATATTTATATCAGGTAGTGCAGGAGCGATTCTCAACTCACTACATAGGTGGTACTCGCTACGTTCCTATACAAAATTAAAAACATGCTAAAACCTATTCTTAAGGTACTGTTTCATTGTTTATTTAGGCGCTTTTATTTCTGGCTGGAATTTCGAGTCGGATTAGAAAAAAAATGTGTACGAGTCAGATTTCACGGCTCACGACCTGCAGAGCTTCACAGAGTACGTATAAATTTAGGTAGTTTACTTCCGTTCAACAGAGTTGCAAATCTTTGTCACATAGTCTGTGACTACTAAGGCAGTATAAATAGATAGATAAGATCCTCCCTATATGGCGCTAATTGCTTCCAATACACGTGTCCAAGGGAAAGTTATTAATTTGATAGTGTTTGTGTGCCAATTGCAATTACTGCATGTTTGTCTGCGACCGACGGCTTGGCTAATTGATATTGGACGGATAGATGTATGGCTGTATCCATAGATATCATTGTTTGTGACTGGATGTGACTAAGACAAGGAACTATGGGTATATCTCTTATGTTATGTTCCTTGAATGAATTGTGGTTTTCTCTATCTCATTGTAATATTATGATTTTTGTTGATATTAGCATTCAAATTATTTTTAAAACAATAAATAGTAGTAGCCTGTAGCAGCGTTTCTCCACTCGCTCATAGATGGCGCTACTCGCTAACTAATTCGAAGTTTGAGTACAAATATACGAAAACCTAAATCGCGCTACAAGAGTTTTCAAGCGCATTGCAGTTTATATACAAGTTTCCAACTAGACCAGTTGGAGCCGGTGTTCCCCAGACATGACACCCGCCTGGCTGGAAGATCTTCCCTTTGCTGGGGATGAGCATGATCACTCGCTCCCCCACAAGCCTAACTATATTCTTACCATTCCAGTAATTCCAAATCAATAGGAAATAATATACGGTTATGAGGAAAAAAATCTCCGTCTTCTCATCTTCTAATCACTGAGTGATTGCTGGTGTTAAAATTAAGCACAGCAATTTAGTACTAAAATTAATATATTATGCAGATAAAATAGTCAAACCTTCCGGAATTACTCAATTTGTTTTGCAGTGAATTGTCAGACTTAATTCTCCGAGTAGTATAGAAGTATTAAGGCAAATAAGAAGAGGAATATATGATGTGACTTCCTTCTCATGCGAGCACATGTGTAGTAATGTCAAAAGGATTATTCACGGCCTACCAAAGGGCTCTTTCTCAGCGGGTTTATAGCTGTTTTACTGCACATTTTATTGAGACGGTCGGTTTAATTTCTTTAAGGAGTATCTCCATGCCTGCATTGAGTAATATGTTGTGTTTATGAATATTATTAGCTCGACGATAAAAACAGATTTTCAGTAAAGTTACTAATGCTTTGTCGGGAAATGGTTTCAACCAATATTGGGTAAATATTTTATAAAAAAAAAATTGTGAATATTTTAGCATAAGCGACATAAGTTCCTAAGAGGTCTGTTTGTACCAATGAGGTTTTTTTATGCTTACTAAGTACGCTTATGACTCACCTACTTCAGTGATTATGTATTCAAGTAAAGATTTGTACATTTTTAAACTTGTTTTAACGTGGCTCAAAATGTGTTGATCCGCCATCTTTAGCATTCAACTACAACCTGCCTTGCCTCCGAAAAAGTATCAATACATTTTGAGTCACATACGGACGGTAAAAATTTAGATACCTTGGGGCACTGGGAAGGTATGCCCACGCGTGATCTTACACGGATGGTAGGTACAGACATGATTTTTGTAGCGCGAATGGCGTTACCAAATATTAATCGGATATTAAAATTACAAAAATACAATATTATTGTCTATGAACAACACCTTCACAAAAAATGTGAGTAAAAACTATGGAATAAAAAGTTTATAATTTCAAACATGGAACATGTGTTTAGTGTTGTGCTGTTTGTTTATCTAGCGGCTGTGTATATCGATATCCGAGTAAGCATTCGAAATACGAACTCGGTTTGTTGGCCGGTAACAGATCGTTTGATGTACGTTACAACTTACGGCACTTACCGTTTAATGCCAGGTTAGTGTTAAGTGACCGATTATTTGCCGGGTTTCACTGATAGCGTCGCAAGCAAACGTAAACAAACTCTACAAATATTTAAAGTGTGCTTTCTATCGGACTGATAAACGTACTATTTGTAAAACAGGAAATCCTTATTAGGACTTATAAGGATTTTTTCATTTGGTAGAATTTATCAGTGTGATTTATATATGAAAAAGAAGATTTTTTCCGCAGCGCAAATATATTAATATTAGGTATCGTATAGTGACGTTTTTAATGATATTTTGCAACCGCCCAGTGTAGGTCACGTAGGCTATCAAATAAGTGAAATATATTGTTTAAGTTACTTATGCCATAAATTTATAATATTGATAAATTATCAATTGATGATAATATTTGAAGAAGTATGAGAAGTGACATAACGTAAAAAAAAACAAAATTAATTCATTACATAATTAAAATTTAATTTGAGTAAATCAAGATGGTGGTATTCAGTGTAATATCACATCATTAATATTTTGTATATACAGCATTTATAGATTTAATGAAAATAAACATTAATCACCCGTTTACAGAAGACTTTGGTTCGAGAGCACCACATGTCTCTAAATGTCAAAGTTATCTCAGTGACTAAGCTCGTTCTAAATTTGGCGATATTTCGTATGCAAATATTTTATGGTAATATTTTGATCCTCTTCTAATAGATTTTCAGCACTCAGGTGACGTTCGAGTAATCGGTCACTTACCATAAAATTGTTTATACAATTTTAATTGAATAAAATTATTTCAATAAATACTACTTCAGTCCATAAAGGTTAGCGTCAAGCTTAAAAATAAAGTATTACACATTTCGATTGACGGATAATAAATTAAATATTTTTCCTAGAACTATTTACCAATGCATATGACACAACACGATAGCCTGTTTGGATAACGGCACTCTTGTAAACAAGGTTTCATCGCTTTCCTCGAATAGAGGCATACGATAAGTCGATCATCGGCTGTAAATCGATTGTGTAAACACATTTTTTTATTGTATACAACCAGAGTACTATAAAAGGGTACGTACCGACAACACCGACAAAACTGAAGATACAAGCGCACACCGCCGCTAGGATCGTAGCCTCAGTAGGGTAGAATGTGGTGTTATGCATACCCATTTTTGTTATGTTTTCGTACATTTTGTTTATCGATACTTTCACTTCACTAGCACAATGTTAAAGTGTATTGTAATGTTTTCTTAACATTTTAATGGTGGTTGTGTCTAATGTCGGATTCTGTTTCTCGACATCTTGCTGCGGGATCTGAAACAAAGTTAAATGGTGTTCAGTTACCGATTCTACGAAAAGCACGTGGTGTGATGTACGACTGTTTTGATAGTGGATAAATAGTAATTATGTGACATTATCTACGTTGGTGAAACGTCGTTTTTGTTGTCTATGGTTTAGCTATCTTTTTTTTGGTATGAAGTATTTTTCATTTTAATATTATTCATGTCACTGATATTAACTTTTTTTTATATTCTGTACCCTTATTCGAGTTTAGCAACGTTTTCGTAATCTATCCTCGCTAGCGTCACCCCCAATATTTGTATGACATATTGTAGTTCTTCACGTCACCGCTTGGAGTTTCTGTACAATTTCTCATACAAATATTCGGCGGAGACGCTAGCGAGAGTAGTTTACGAAAACGGTGACAAACTCGTGATAGAGGTACGAAGTTACATTATGTTAGAAATGGAATCATCCTGCGGTAATATTTTAAATCAGCTAGTTGAAAATAAGAAAAATAATCCCCTCGCCTCATCTCTCCTTGAATTCGTACATTGAGTCCTTATTTTGTGTGGAATTGACTATTTCGACAGGGCTAAGTGCTTGTTTAAACACATTTAGACATAGTTATGGTATACTCCGAGCCACTTACATGTTACTTATAAATTATTGTGTCAATACAACACTTAAGGGGTTTACTTTAAAATTCTTAACGCTACGGACGTTTCCATCGTAATCTTCTGTAACTTTTCTGTATATTATATTAATTTTATATCCGTATATAAAAAAATGCATTGCTGTTTGTTCTTAGGCTCATTAAGAAATTTAAATATTTATTCATATAATGAGCCGTGGTGGTCTCGGGGCTAGAGCAGTCGCCTGCTACGCAAGCGACGCAAGTTGGAATCCCAGCAGGGCCTGTATCTATGAGTTTTTCTAAAAAACTTATGTACAGTGATTTCACACCACGTGCTTTACGGTGAAGGAAAACATCGTGAGGAAACCTGCATATGTCTGAGAAATAATTCAAAGACGTATGTATAGTGCCTGAGACGGCGATGGACTCACCCTCTGTCACGTTAGCACTTAATCATATTCGGTGAAATGTGGGTGTTGAAAATTACAACACCTCTGCCTACCCCTTCGGGAAATACACGACCAAACGAAGCGGGACAAAACCGATTCTTGTCAAAAAATTTTTTTATAAAAAAACATTTTTCATTAATTTAAAAAAAAAACAACTTACGAGTCACTTGGACCCTCATTGGCCGTCATTTTTTAGACTTACTTAAGTTAATATACTCCCGTTCAATGATACAGACATACATACATGTCTAAATCACCAAAAAAAAAAATTATTCCGTATTGTAATGTACATGATGCCAGCTGAGTTTCTTGCCGGTTCTTCTTAGAAGGCTAGTTTCCGAACCGGTGGTAAATTCCTCGACATTCATAAGTGCCTTACCAGGGCCTAAACTGAATAAATCATTTTCATTGGTCGAAAAACATAAATATTGTACAGAAAATTGCGCTTGCTAACAAAAATATAGGAGATTATCTCGTGAATCACGAATAACAGATGCATGTAGTGCGTTAATGGTTTCACTTCGACGTGTATTTGATATGTGGAAGTAAACAATGAATGATCAAACCACACGGAACCGTTCCTTTGATGTATCGCTTTAAAAATTTGGTGTCACTAAATTGTGTTAAAGTCAAAGTCAAAAATATCTTTATTCGATTAGACTTTATACAAAGCACTTTCAAATCGTCAGAATGACACAATTTACATGATTATACATGCTACCGCCAGGTTCGGAAGGTTGCTTTTACTGAGAAGAACCTGGCAAGAAACTCAGTAATTACTCTTTTCAAAAATATTATACAATTTAAAAAAAACAAAATAAATCATTTGAGAAATGTAAGCCCATGGACACACTAACTTATAATTTCGTTAACTTGTAATTTCGATTAAATTCTAATTCAAAATAATTTTATGAAGTGCTTCACTTTACATCGTCTAAATGACGTTATTTTACACGATTATATTTTTTTGATTACTTACACTTTTGAATGTTACAATTAAATCTTAAAAAATATAAATATTATAGAAATAAAAATAATATTTATTGATATGAAATATGGTATAAAATAGGGCTTGCCTTATTAAGGTCACAATAATCTATGATGAATAAATGATTGAAAAGAAAATATCGACGCGTTTGTTTTTTAATTTAATTATATTAAAATCCTAAACTCGTTCAATTAAATAAAATCCACAGATGAAAAAAAAACCTAAAAGCAACATCGGTTTAGACTTTGATTATATCAGTCAGTCAGTCAGGACTTTGAATGTTATATGTACTTATAGATGTTGTAATATATCGTCACGTTTTTGTTCCATTTATCCCCTCTGGTCACATTTTATCACGCGGATATTAAGCTCCCCTCACCTTACTTCCATCCCTACTTAATGGAATGCCCTTTCCATTCTCAACATTTTATTGCCAGCAATAAATAAGTTATTGCTTTTATATTACGTAAGCTAATTCGTGGCTGGTATATTCTGTACAATAATTTTTATTTATTTATATTAAGAGATTAGCCGTGCCTCTCAGTTTTACCCGCATGGGATTAACAATAAAAACTATTTTACTTATTTTTTCAGTTATATGCAAGTCCCGTTAAATTTGCCGGACACACTTTAATACGGATTTTGTGAAAAGCTGTTAATTTGGAATTACAAACAGACACATTTTTTTTTATATGTGCATTCTAAATTAGTGATAAATTGTTTAAAAAATAATATATTTTTTTTCATTAATCTCAGTAATATAGTCCTGCATGTATAAATTCTTTGAATTCCAATGTCTTAATTTGAATGTAGTAACGATCAACTCAAGGTCTCGATTTGTTTACTATGCACGTGTATTGTTCGATTACCCATCGCTCCTCACTACAATCGATATGGCATACAAATTGTCGATAATAACATCGATAATGAGCGGGTGTTCTCTTAACTGGCCGCTCGATGTCATCGCATCCTTATTAAGACCGTTCCGAGAAGTCGTAGGATGTTTGAATTAGGAATTCTAGCTTTCTTTATTTTTTTAAAACAGGATGCATCACTAATTCGCAACAGCCAGTAATAAGATTGCGAATAATTACGCGAATTATTCGCAATCTCATTACTGGATGAACAACACCCATTTTTCACCGAATATGATTAAGTGCCTACGTAACAATGGGTGAGTCCATCGCCATCTCAGGCACTATACATACATCTTCGAATTACTTCTCAGACATATGCAGGTTTCCTCGCTATATTTTCCTTCACCGTAAAGCACGTGGTGTGAAAACACTGCATATAAGTTTTTAGAAAAAATCATTGGTACAGGCCCCGCTGGGATTCGAACTAGCGTCGCTTAGCAGACGACTGCTCAATCCCCAAGGCCTCCACGGCTCCACTCCACCATAATGAATGGTCAAAAATATCTCTCTACATAGAAATCGTTATATCTCGCCATAACGTTAGCTTCCAGTGTATGACTGTTATTAGCAATGCTAATGTTATTTAGTAGAACGTGATAATGAGTAAACCAGGATGCAATAACTAATACGCATAATGGACTCTTGGATATAATGCTTTGTTTCATGGCTTGTTTAACATAATTAATTACGCGGGTTTTATAGGCTTTATCTTAGCTGATTATACTTATGGAGATTTTTTACACGCTACTAGGAGCCCCACTCATACTCAGTGCCTCAAGTGGTTTTGACATGATTTTACTTTGACGATATCGCCTGCGTAATTTCATCTTTTTTTCAATTAATAAGCGCCCCAAGCGGTGTAGGAAGTTTTACGTCTCCATACCGAAAAAGCGCAAAATGCAAGGTCAATCTTACATTAGAATCATTAAAGTTAGTTAGAATCATACAAATTAAGTGAACAGGCAGACAAACAGAGACATTTTCCTGTCATAATGTTAGTAGGTAAACATTGTACTATGGATAAAAAAGTAGCAGTTAAACACCATAGATTATACAATTTACGAAATTGAACGAATAAATAAATACTGTAAATTAAAGTAGTTAGAAAATTATATTACAGCTTTCAAGTTAATTAATAAGACAGATATACAATGATTTATTTATGATATCGTGTGCGTTTCGACTAATATAACGATTGTCAGTGACACGAGTGTCGTAAATAACTATTATTTATTATCGATGTCACTTATGGATTGGATGGTCTTGTCGATTCTCTAAGGGTGGTCTCACAGAATACAGATAAATAAAATTGAACTGTCTGTTTGTAATTCCAAATTAACAGCAACTAAATGCATGTGAAAATATATATATACGTAGCTAATATGAAAAAAAAAACATTTTTTTTTGTCTGTCTCTGTTTGTTTTTTCCGGCTTATCTCCGAAACGACTGGACTATTTCAACGGAACTTTTTCCGGAACTTACATTTATATAATAGAACATTAGGGCTCCACCCATGAAATTAGGTCTATGCGGGTAAAACCGCGGGACATCTATACTCTATACATACAGATAAATAAAATTAAAGTGTTTTCACTAGATGCATATGAAAGTATACACGCAACTGACACTTAAAAACCATGTTTTAAAATTTTTCTCTGTCTGTCTGTCTGTTTGTTCCGGTTAATCTCTGAAACGGCTAGACCGATTTTAACGTGACTTTCACTGACAGGTAGCTGATGTTTCAAGAAGTAACTTAGGCTACTTTTTTTATTAATAATATTAGGGTTCCACGACAATAAGGATGAAACTAAATCTACGCGGGTGAAACCGCGGGGCACAGCTAGTTTACACATAAATATATTTTTAAGTGTCATTCAATTAAATATCTGTTTCTTGCGGTTAATCTCTGAAAAAAAAGGCTGGCCGATTTTACTGGAGTTTCTCTAGCAGATCTCTAGGAACTATCAAGACGTCTACCAATTTAGAAAATATATATAAGACAAGAAATGAAATTGAGTCTCCTCAGATGAACCGCGAGGCACAAGTAATAGCATAGAAGCGGCTGATGCTTTGCCATCGTTTTTGTCTATGATTCAGTACTAGTAGCAGTAATGACAGATGTCAATTATATCGAGTGGCTCATGTTTGCATACATCACTAATTCGCTAAGAGCCGCGATCGATCGCGAGACTGGTGACATCACTATTGGTGTAACGTCAAAGTTTAGAAAAAAGAAGAGTTTGATCGATGTTTGACATTTGGATAAACTATGATACATTGTGCATAAAGTTTTTAAATAAATAAATAAATACATAAATGTAGAAAAAAAATCGCTTTTGTATCTTTGCTTTGATAATTATATTTTTTTTCTAAAATACAATAGGTACAACCTTTCAGAGATTATTCGGAACAAATTGATATTTTTTATCTGTAATTTTATTATGACAGCAGATAGAATGTGACAGCGGGATTATTATTATTTTTTATTTTTATTTTTAATAGCATTAATGGCTGTATTTTTTCATTGCGTTGGCTAAGAAGTTCGATTTTTCACAGCTTCTAGGGACAGACCTGAGTATTTAATATGCATTTCAGCTCGATACATCCACGCGTTCCTAAGAAAAAGGCTCTTGACAGACGGACAACAAAGAGATCTTATAAGCGTTTCGTTTTTACCTCTTGAGGTACGGAATCCATAAAACGCAAAGTAGGCCTCGAAATAGCCAATTTTTGTAATAATCAATATGCCTATAGCATGATTATTTACGCACATAACTGGCAGTAAGTGGGTAGTCGGTAAATCTCTCATGAAGTGTTTGCTCACTATTGACCCTCGTGGGGTTTACATTGCGACGAACGAAGCTATTTACTCAGGGTTAGGTATGAAACAATGGAAGAGAAGGGAATTTGGTATTTGAAGAGGGTGAGAAAGCAATTAGCAATACTGCAATTTAGATAGGGTGGTTCTTTCAATTTCATCTATACATCTATACAGATAAATAAAATTGGAGTGTCTGTTTGTAATTCCAAAATAACTGCTTTTCACTAAAGGCATATAAAAGTATTTACAGAATTGTCCAAAAAAACTCCGTCTGTCTGTCTGTTTGTTCCGGGTAATCTCCGATACGGTTGGACCGATTTTAACGGGACTTTCACAGATAGCTGATGTTGCAACGAGTAACTTAGGCTACTTTTATTTAAAAAAAGCATAAAGCTTCCTCAGGACACCTATAAAATAAACTCTGCGCGGGTGACACCGTGGGGCACAGCTAGTCCCCAATGCGATCGATACTCAAGTAGGTATATCATTTGACATTTATTTTACCGTGTCGATTTCGTTTGCGTATTTATGATGACAAAATACAGATTAGCAACTGTGCCATAAGACCTTCATATCATCATCCTCCTGCCCTTATCCCATGCTATTTATGGTGCACATGTTGTCTAGAAATATTTGCTAAACTCAATCTATACAGATAAATAAAATGGAAGTGTCTGTTTGAAATTCCAAAATACCAGGTTTTCACTAAATGCATATGAAAGTATACACGCTATATACACTGAAAAACCAAGTTTTAAATTTTTTCTCTGTCTGTTTGTCCGTCTGTCTGTCTGTCTGTTTCATCCGGGTAATTTCTGAAACGGCTGACGAATTTTAACGGGACTTTGACTGGTAGGTAGCTGATGTTTCAAGGAGTAACTTTTATTTATTAAAATATTAGGGTTCCGTCACATGAAGCATGAAACTAAATCTACGCGGGTGAAACCGCGGGGCACAGCTAGTATAAAAAAATAACCTGACATCTAAAACCGCGGGCATATTTAGTTAATAAATAAAATCTTGTAATCCTTATATTAAACACTAGCAGACGTCACTCGGTTTCACCCGCGTAGTTCCCGTTCCCGTAGAAGTACGGAGATAAAACATAGCCCATATCAATCAGTGATAAAGTAGCATTCAAATGGTGAAATAATTATTAAAATCGGTTCAGTACTTATTGAGCTAATTCGTTACAAACATATATACAAATAAATCTTTCCTCTGTATAATATTAGTATAGATAAAACAAAAAGGTCTTTAAACCGTTATTTGCTAAACTCAAATGAAATGAGTAAATAAGGAAACTGTTGGA
Source organism: Watsonalla cultraria (assembly GCA_964035505.1). Taxonomy (NCBI): domain Eukaryota; kingdom Metazoa; phylum Arthropoda; class Insecta; order Lepidoptera; family Drepanidae; genus Watsonalla; species Watsonalla cultraria. Next base: position 10,506,601 of record OZ037723.1, read on the forward strand.
TGGGCAAGAACCCCACTTTATAAGCATTATGACTCGTTGCTCAGTTGAATACGTCAGCAAATAAGTTAAACATTATAAAGGTTCCCTTTCGGGGGTATTACTCCTTGCTACCGTTCACACTGGTCAGTCATCTCGAGAACCAAGAAAGTTACGTCATATCAGTTCAAGAATACTCATGATCTGAAATTGAACAAAGAAATGCAAGTGAACCCGGATATAACACCATATTATGTCAAATAAAGATTTATTATTATTATTATATTATTATATGAAATACCTACGTGACTAATATTCTCTCTATACATAAAAAATAAATACAACTTACTGTTTTGCCCCGATTCACGCAAAGAAATCGTAGAGCCTAGCCACTTACAAATCGTCAACATCACGGAGCCGTGATGGCCGTGGGGTTTTGCAGTCGCCTGCTACGCAAGCCACGCAAGTTCGGGGCCTAGAAACTTATATGCAGTGATTTGACACCACGTGCTTTACGGTGAAGGAAAATATCGTGAGGAATCCTGCACATATCTGAGTAATAATTCAAAGACGTATGTATAGTGCCTGAGACGGCGATAAACTCTCCACCTGTCACGTTGCCACATCTGTACTTAATCATCTTTGGTGAAAGTCGGGGAATAAAGTTATAAGCATATGTATGTAAAACTTCCTACTCTCGCCGCTTGGGGCGCTTTTTATTTATTAATTTTTTTATTCGTCGACGAAAAACATGTTAAACACTTGGGGCGCTGATCTCTTAAGTTTTTCATTACGTAATTACATACTAAAACATTAAAAGATATGTCCGTCTGTCTGTTTACGCGGGTACCACGGGGCTCAGCTAGATATAGATTAGCAATTCTGTACCATAAAGTTCTCATATATGAGCTGAATATACCGATCATATAAAAAATCAGTTCCAGTTTTACCCACGAGAATTTCAACTGAGGTGAGGTGAGTAATCCTATATACATTCTATTCATCATTAGACACGGCACACTGCCATTACAATCGGACAAGCATATTAGAACTGCTCTCATCCACAACTAACTTTCGTAACCAACAATAATACTTATATATTTGTGACTTGTTCTTTGAGCGTATGTATAGTGCCTGAGACGGCGATAGACTCACCGTCTGTCAAGTTGACACTTAATCATCTTTGGCGAAAAGTGTGTGTTGTTATTACAACACCCTTGCCTACTCTTGATAAATATCTCAGTTATTCTACTGTTGAGGACTGCTGAGGACAGAGAAAGTTGGAAAAGCGGAAGGGAGGCCTTTGCCCAGCAGTGGGACACTACAGGCTAATAATAATAATATTATTCTATTGTAGGTAGAACACGGAGACGTTCGACTTTCTATGTTCTGTGGTAAACATTTATATATAAATCCTCCAATACTCTCAGTTGATCATAAATTCAAGGTCAAAAACATCCTTATTCCAATAAATATAGAACATACTCGGTTAAACCTAAATACTCCCGTTCTGCCGATTGTGAAACGAATGACGTCAGCATCAGACAGCTGGTCTGATGAAGCCACAAGTGTCGATATTTGTGGCGCCCATCGATACTCGCCCCTGTTCCATTACGCACGATATTAGTATTCCAATTAGATATGATCAAAGAACCGTTGTATGTAAACCAAACGGATATTGCTAGACATATAAATATTAACACGACGCGGGATTTACTACTGAAAACTCGAGCCGTGCGTAAATTGCGGTAAATGGGTTTGCGCTTTGCGGGCTCGGATTTTTTTGTAGCGCGGCAAAGAGAAAAAATTACGTAACAAAATTTTCCGATGAATGACCCGGAGAGGAGAGAATGACAAGGATTAGGCTTACAACAAATGAAAATAAAGTCAGCATGATGTCCAGAAAGTCAAAGAGGTGTTAGCGGTCAATAGAGAGGGTTGGATTGCTTCATAGACAAGAGCCTAGAGAACGCGTCTTTATCCACGTGAATATAAATATGTTGTGTTAAGTGTGAATATGATTGAGTGAAACGACCCGAATTATAAACGCACTGGGCTTATTGAGCATGTAATGTCATAGATAAACTTCAACTCATGACTATAGTGACACATGTATTAACTAAATACTATTAACAAGAGACAGACAGGGGTATCTCATAGTAAAGCCGACAGGTGGCGCTAGTGTACATACACACACACACACACACACAAAAATACAGCAAAAATGAACTACCCAACACAAAAATATTATTTCAATGCTAACCAGCTGTTTCTGAGTGTAGCAAGCTCAACCAAACAAACTCTTTAGCTTCATAATATAACAGATATAATCAATATATTCTCTTCAAATTGCCTAGTGCCAGCCCCCGAACAAAGGGGTCAGCTAACACAGTTCACTTATCTAGTAAGCAAAGCGTTTCTCAAGCAACCAATTATGTTATTTAACATGCTACCGTAGTTATACAAACACTAGCAGGCTGGTGATAATACTGTCCTGTGATATGTGGGCCACTTGTTCGTGTCATAATTAGTGTTCCAGTGGTCGTGACGTAATGACGTATCTTATTACTATTTACTCAATGGCCGTTTCGGGGGTCATTTGATCGATAATCCATGTACTCACGAGAATTTTAAAATCATCGGTTTAATGAGTTGATATTTTCTCGGAGGCAGGTTATGGTTGAATTTAAGATGACGGATCAACATATTTCGAGCCACAATCATTTCACCAAATACGTAATCGAATGTCGACAATGCTTAGACATAGAAACCTATACTTTTCTTATTGAGAGCCGTGGTAACCGAGTACTCTAATAAAATTTTTGGTATCCACATATACAGGTAAAATTCGGAGCACTCGTAACTAGGGAATGCAATCTTGTTCTCGTGAAATCTCGGCCTTTTTGAAAAAATGGCGAGATCTCGCGAGATTAACGAGATTACACGCGAGTATAAAAAACATCTTATTAACGTCGGTTACGGTCGTACTCGTAGCCGAAGGAAGTGTTTGAAGAGGTGCATGAATGTAGATGAAGCGAAAGAAGTACGTCAGGATCGTAGCATGTGGCAAACGGTGGTTTCTGCCTACCCCCATGGGATACAGGCGTGAGAATACGTATGTATATATATCTATATAAATATTAATGTATTAAAAATGATAGAATAATCATCCAAATTTGATGATGACGCCATATTATATTACTAGAACTCTTAAACGAACAATTCCTGCACTTTTCGTGATTTCCTGTGACGTAAGCATGTAAACATAATATCATAAGCGTTTATCGCTTTACGAGGGTGTTACGCACTGGGATAATTTGGTAGTCGGCTTAGAAATACTGATGATGAAAGAAATGTAAGATATTTTTTTAGTGACTTAAAACTAGTAAATGGAAATACCTGAGTCTTTATAAACAACCAAATTAGAGTAGGTGTTTTACACCCACTATTCACCGAAGATGACTAACTAACGTGATGAACTACACACCTCTCTCTGCACAAGTTTCTTCTCAATGTCCCTTCATCGTAAAGCTTGACATTATGCTGCATTTAAGTTTTTTGAAACTTTAACTCAAAAATATCTTTATTTGATTAAACTTCTTACAAAGTACTTTCAAATCGTTAGGACACAAAAAAAACATTGTACAGGATTATGAATTATACCACCGAGTTCGGAAGGTTCATTTTGCTGAGAAGATCAACAAGGAATATAGGATCGAAACAGCCCCCTCTGTCTGCCCACAGATGGCACTATTTTGATCCCATACAAATCTGCGTTTACGTCAACGCAGTGACTAGTGACTGCAATTTTAAGAAAACTCGCTCTAGGTACTCACCAACCTCGGCCTAATGTCAGTAAGCCGTGTCACGTCATGGCCGTGATCGTATACGTCATTTGTGTATTGAATGTCGACATTACTTTGACAATCAATTAAGGAGTACATTTCAAACATCTTAAGAGTGACAACCATCACGTATAATGCAAACGCTATAATTTCAAAAAAAAAATCTAGATTCCATACTGCTTAGCAAGCTCATTACATACTGTATCGAGGGGATTATAACTTGCGTCTCACGCAACAGCTTATGGTGAGAATATTACTAGAAATGTAGTCAAGAATGCCGATTGAATCCTTTAAGAGATGTAACAGGTCTTCTTAAAACATGATTGACCCTATTTCTCATTGAACAAAAGCAGACCTCAACGGAAACTGGATTATTAATATCAGAGCGCCCTAGCAGATGGTAATCTGGGCTTTGTATGCAAATGTTATAACTCGGGGATTTAAATTCATTGGTGTCGCCTGTCAGTGCACTTGGTTGATAAAATTTCAATTATCTATATCTATACATCTATACAGATAAATAAATTGAAGTGTATGTTTGTAATTCCAAAATTACAGCTTTTCACTAAATGGATATGAAAGTATACCCGCTACTGAAACTAAAAAGCCAAGTTTAAAATTAATAAGTTTAAAAAAAATTCTCTGTCTGTCTGTTTGTTCCCGGTAATCTCTGAAACGGCTGGACGGATTTTGACGGGACTTTCACTGACGGATAGCTAATGTTACAAGGAGTAACTTAGGCTTCTTAAGATTTTTTTTAAAACGTTAGGGATCCGCGGGAAACCATGAAATTAAAATCTACACGGGTGAAACCGCGGGGCACAGCTAGTTTCTACTATAAATCTTAACACAACCTTGATAACGTTGGTAATATTAAGACATTGTATTAAACATTTTGTGGGTGAAATTCATGTAATGCAATGAAAATATAGTTTATTGGACGCATTTCACCAGTCCTATTTGCATTGTGGTTTGAGTCTAAGATGCATAGCAGATTGAAACTGTATATTAAACTAGCTGTGCCCTGCGGTTTCACCCGCGTAAATTTAGTTTCATACAAATTTTCATCCCTTATTTGATCCCCTTGGGGGTAGAATCAATCAAAATCCTTAGCGGATACCAACGTCATAACATCTACCTGCATGCTAAATTTCAACCTGATCCGTCCAGTGGTTTGGGCTGTGCGTTGATAGATCACTATGTCAGTCAGTTAGTCAGTCACCTTAGAGTTATATATACTCATATTTAGATTAATTTAGGGCTCGCTACTTTAATTCGTGTAAGTATATTTTACGAATTATGTATAATTCTATGTTGATTGCCCTCGCTACGCAAAATTGTTTGGGGAATTGGAACCAAAACAATGTGTAGTAGTCATCTTGTATAGGTAGTCGTAGGTAGCTATAAAACGGTTTTAGGATAAAAAATACGTGGGCCTAACGATTGTTTTACTTGAAGGTTCTTGGTGCATATTAGGAATTAGAACACATCATCGTGTCTTACTCGGGAATATATCAAGGTTATAACATTGGTTATAATCGCTTTTTTGCTTTGTTCACGGTATATTAAATATTCCAAATACAGCATGTAGACTCTTGACAGGTTATTTCACCTTAGACTTACAGCGGAAAAATATACATAATATTCTCGTATTTTAGTTGAAAGAAGAAGAGAAGGGAATATCAGAAACAAAAGAGATAGAGTTTAACGCGATCTTTCGATAGAAATACTGGGCCCTACAATGACTTATTGCCATGATAGTTTAAGTCTTATTATGAGAAGTTGTTGAATTTACAGGCTACAGTAACTGCTTACCATCAGGTGGACTGTACGTTTGGATTAAAATGCAAAGTTCACTTGATTTAATTACACTTTACTCCAATCTCAAGCACATAATTAGTTTTATTAGCGTAAGATGGTGCGTCAAAATCACGCTACATCTCGGCCGTTGTTAGTAATGGCATATTTTTGCAATGTTATCGAGGGGTCGGGAGCTATCGCAATTGAACTGTATCGACGGCGCGCGCGCAGAGTGCGAAAGACATGGAGCAGGCTATGTAAATAAACGTGTAAAAATGTACCTTGCATCCGTGGTTGTGGCTAGACGTCGGCGCTTTATTTAACTTTCCTATACGTCGGTGCTTGAAAGTTGTTTGGAATTGAGGAAGAAAGAAATATTTCAACATTTTCGACTATATTCCAAGGTTCAGGACACTATGGTTGTTTTATGACTCTCCTCGTCACGCCATCATAGTGTGTGGCAAGTAGATAAAATATCATCCATATAGAATTACTAACTGAATGAAGTCGCAAAAAAATCTGGATTTCGATTTTTTACTTCCTATTTTTAAATTGTCTATTTGGGTTTAAATTGTCCTCTCTGCGGCCAGAAAATTTTCAGTTTTAAGAAAATATTATTTTTGTGCGACTGCGATCTACCCATGGATTAGATACAATAGGGTTTATTTGTGACGACTTGTGGTGCCTTGTGGATAAATAATATGTGTGTATAACGATTTCACGGATGAACACAGAACCCATTATTCTGAATTCTGTATAAAAACAGCTATAGCAAGGACGGGCATAAAAATCATTACGCACACGAAGACGCTGATAAAAGCTATACAACATTGCGTAAAACATTTAAATATCTTTCAGTATTAGCGTGCATTTCCTCCATCAGTCCGCAATCTATTCGGCGAGATAATTTGTTTACAGCTCAAAGATACAATTACGTAATCAATACTAATGTAGCTTTATGCATATCACCATACTTATACTAGTCTCCACTAATATTATAAAAATGCGATTAGGCTGAAAGGTTTATTGTAGATAGCTGTTTCACCCGCGTAGATTTAATTTCATGAGTGGCTTTATTTTGCGGATCCCTATTGTTCCGTAGTGGAACAATATATGTATTTAAGTATCAACCTACTAACACCATTACACATACAAGACAGCACATTCATGGTTTTTTATATTTTCGTCTGTTTTTGTATGTACTGGCGACTTGCTACGATTTTCTGTTACCGCCATTATCCTTCGGGTGATGGCATCACTGGGCTGGATGGCAACTACTAGCGCCATCTAGTGAGTTGAGCCGTCGTCTACCGGCGTCTCGAACTTTGCAAAAAAATCTCTCTGCCACCCGCCGTCGTCGCGTGAGCATGTAATTACGTGTCCTTCTAATTAAATATCCCGAGATCTCTTTCTCCCTGGAGAATCGCTGAACCGCTGACCTATGGACTAAATGTGCGGTATCTTAGCTAAAGAACATCAGTGTAGTGTTGTGTGTCGACTGCCCACCGGACCGACGCCTAGCCCTTGGGACCCTTGGCGGTGTTGGATCATTTGCGGTGAGTCGCCAGATTTAGCTGAATATCGTACATAAAGTTTTTTGATCCGTTCGATCCGGATTGTATTCTCCAGTCTGTGCTGCCTTGTTGTGTGTATCAGTATTACGTACTAACCTCAACATTTTTCTCACACGAATTCCTACCCGCCATCTTTGTTTCGCAAAATGTCGGACGAGGAATATCCGTGTGAACAAGATATTTTCGAAAGAGACCTTATTTTTGACGAACTCAGACGTTCTCTTCAGTTCGCAACAACTGATGAACAACAGTTTCGTTCGCGAACTACAGACTTAACATCACATCATCGTAAATTCAATAAACTTCAAACTAAAATTGAAAAAACCCTAATCAAGTTAAAATCGTTTAACAAAGAGGAACAGATTAAGATTCGTAATGATTTCAATGACCTGTACTATGCCATTATAACCCATTTAACTCGTCTAAAGAAGTTGGATGAAGAACAGCGACGTATGAGTCGTCCTGTTGTCAATCCAGTTGCAACATCTCAGTTTAGTCACTGTAAAAATTTACCTACTTTACCATTACCAAATTTTCATGGCGATTCTACCGATTGGCCGTCATACTTCGATTTGTTTCGCTCACTTATTCATAACAATAGTGCCTACACCGATGCGGAGAAGTTTAGATACTTACTTTTAACGGTTCACAATGAGCCACATAATTTAATAAAATCCATTCCAATCACGGATGAGAACTATACGGTAGCACTGGATATATTAATCTCCCGCTACGAGAACAAACGAATCATTGCTACAAAACACCTTGATAGAATTTTCGACATCGAGCCGTGTGCAGATAATTCCAACCAAAGTATACGTAATGTACTTAATATTTACCAAGAAAATATCAAGGCACTCGAAGCCTTGCACTTTCCCACAAGTCAATGGAATTTTATTTTATTAAATATTTTACTTCGTAAATTATCCCTCACTACACGAAAGCATTTCGAAAGGTCGTTATCTAAACCATCCGACATTCCAGATGTCAACTTACTTATTTCATTTCTTAACAAAGAAATATCTGCGGGTGAAATAACAATGACTGTTAGCGGGCAGTCCACTAATAAATATTTTATGAACGGGGGTAATCGGGGAACTTTGCACAAGTCAGATGGCAGTGTGCCGCATTCCACACGCCGCCAGTCATTCAAGTCACTCGCAGCTAACGTCACTCCGGCTAGCGACTCGCATCGGTTGTCGAGTCATTCTCAATCTTATGTTCAAGGTCCAAAGTACAAATGTTTATGTTGTGAGGCGCAGCATACATTAACTAAGTGTGCAAAATTTTTAAATTTCACCCCTCAACAGAGGTATTTATTTATACAAAATAAAAATACTTGTCACAACTGCTTACATGTAGGTCATGACGTACAAAAGTGCACCTCCAATTTTGTATGTCGCACATGCCATAAGAGGCATCATAGTTTGCTACACTTTACAAGTAGTCAGGCTTTACCAATATTACATGACACGGATAATAGTGCTGTCACACTCCCTCCCAGCGAGCAATGCAGCTCCGCTGCTGCGAGCGGTACAAGCGTGACTTATGAATCGAACGAAGTTTATAATAATTGTGCGTCGAATGCTCTGTCTGGTCAGACACGCACGGTACTTTTATCTACTGCGCTCGTTGATGTTTGTGTTGGCGGAACGAAATTATCGACTGTTAGATGTATTGTTGACACTGGGAGTCAGGCATCTTTCATAACAGAAGCTTGTGCGCAGCGCCTTTCTTTGGCGCGTAAATACATTAAAATGCCGGTTTTCGGGATCGGGGACTCTGAGCCCGTGCAACCAAAAGGGATGGTTTCGTGCATTATCATGCCTAAGGGGAAACAACACCCTTCGATTCCAGTGGATGCTCTCGTTCTACCAAAATTAACTTCACAAATGCCAAGTGTTCCACTGCCTCATATGGGGTGGTCACATTTGGAAAATTTAAACTTAGCTGACCCTACTTATAAAACTCCCCAGCCAGTGGAGATGCTGCTGGGAGCCGACATTCTGTCTAACGTCTTGTTAGGTAACATTATTACGGGTTCGCCGGGAACGCCGATAGCGATGAATAGTATATTCGGGTACTTGTTGTTAGGTAAACTCGCTGTCAATTCCGTTGTTTCTCCTCCTCTACAGGTATGTTTTAGCGCTTTTGACAATGATAATCTTCAAAAATTCTGGGAGTTAGAATCGCTTCCTGAAAAAAGAAGCTACACCCCAGAAGAACAACTGTGCGAATCCTTTTATCAAAAGACGCACACGCGTGATGATTCAGGGCGATACATCGTCGCCCTCCCGTTCAAGCCCGACGCTCCGCCCCTTGGTGAGTCACGGCAGATTGCGCTAGCTAGGTTCCGTAAATTAGAATATCGGCTAGAACGTAACCCTAAGTTGAAGGCTGAGTATCACGCATGTCTTCAAGAGTACGTAGACAACGACCATATGGAGTTAGTCGACAAGGAGACCACCCCCGGAACTAGTTACTACATTCCGCATCACTGTGTGGTCAAAGAGGCAAGTGAAACGACTCGCACTCGCGTAGTCTTCGATGCTGGGTGTAAATCATCTAGTGGGCATGCTCTCAATGATGTACTTCTAACGGGTGCAAAACTACACTTGGAAGTGGTTGATGTGCTTCTTAAATTTAGAATACATTCCGTGGCGTTTACCGCGGACATCAAACAAATGTATCGAAATATCCTAGTCCGAGAGTGCGACAGGGATTTTCAGCGCATCTTATGGCGTCGGTCACCCGACGAGCCTGTGTGTGATTATCGTCTCCGTACAGTCACATTCGGTGTTAACTCGTCCCCTTTTCTCGCACTGCGAACAATTCAGCAGTTAGCTCGCGACGAGGCTGATCACTTTAAACTTGCCGCGCCTGTTTTATTGAATTCCGTATTTGTTGATGACGTAATATCTGGAGAGGAGTCGGAGGTCCAGGCTCTCGCTCTACAAGCCGAGTTGATTGGTATCTGTGCAGCGGCGGGTTTTGAACTCCGCAAATGGCATAGCAACTCCCCAGCAATACTTGCAGCTGTGCGGACTCCAGGTTTTCATGGTGAGCGGCTGGAGAACGTGCCTATTGCTGAAATGGAGAACGATAAACAAATCAAGGTCTTAGGGCTCCAATGGAACCCCCACACTGACTGTTTTAATTTCAAGGTGCAGGTGTGCTCCGACCTATGCACAAAACGTTCCATTCTTTCTGAGATAGCCAGAATCTACGACCCGCTCGGGTTTTTATCTCCAGTGACCTTGTATGCCAAACATTTGATCCAACTATTGTGGATTGCTAACATCGATTGGGACGAATCTCCCCCGATTGATATAATAAATTCGTGGAAATGCTTTACAACTGAGCTCCCGCTCTTATCACAAGTTTCTTTTCCTCGTCATATTTTCAAGGAGTCGAATTTAATTCAAATTCATGGTTTTGCCGATGCGAGCGAAAGAGCTTACGCAGGTTGTGTATATATACGTCTTACGTGTAATAACGGTGTCAATCGCACTTTTCTCGTAATAGCTAAAACTCGCGTGGCCCCGATCCGTGTGCGTCTTAGTATACCCCGCCTTGAATTATTAGCCGCTTTACTCTTATCAAAATTATTAGAAAAGGTTATAATTACTTACGGCGATCGCATAAACTGCGACCAGGTTTATGCGTGGTCGGACGCATCTATCGTTTTAGCGTGGCTCCGCGCTCCTCCGCATGAATGGAAAACATTCGTGTCCAATCGCACCAGTGACATTTTAACACGAATTCCCGTGTGTTGCTGGCATCACGTGCGCTCGGCGGACAACCCGGCAGACTCCGCATCCCGAGGATTGCTCCCCTCGACGTTTACACAAAATGACTTATGGGTACATGGTCCCGCTTGGCTTAGGCAACCCCAAGACTGCTGGCCTGTCTCTAAGGAAATCTTAAAGACCTGTGAGGAGAGACGAACCCTTCCCTTGACCTCTAACACGACTACGACGAGTCCTGTGGAGGAGTTAGATATTTTTTCTCGATTTTCCTCGCTTGGTAAGCTCGTTCGGATAACTTCATTAATATTTCGGTTTTACAACAAATGTAAAGGGATTGACCAATCTTACTGCAAATATGTATCAGTACCTGAATATAACTTTGCACTAAATCGACTTATTTGCTTAGTTCAACAATCGAGTTTTAGTGATGACATCGATAATATAATGCGAGGTAATTTGCCCTCATATCAATTAAGACGTCTTACGCCATTCCTGGATAGCGACGGAACATTACGTGTAGGTGGACGAATCCACAAATCATTTTTACCGTATGAATCGAAACATCAATTGATTTTACCAAAGAAACATATTCTAACTAATCTTATTATCGACGACGCGCATGTGAGTCATCTTCATGCTGGGCCCCAGTCCGTTCAACATGCATTAATGCAGCGATACTGGATCATATCTAGTCGCGATATCGTACGTCAGCGCATACATCGCTGTGTGCGCTGTTTCCGCGTTCGTCCCGTGCGCAGCCAGCCGCGCATGGCACCTCTCCCTGCCACTAGATTACGTCCAGCGCGACCTTTTCTAAAGACCGCAGTTGATTATGCTGGTCCCTTTTACGTGCGCGCTAATAAAGTACGTAATGCTAAAGTAGTAAAATGCTATGTCTCTGTATTCGTATGTATGAGCGTTAAGGCTGTACATCTGGAGATAGTTTCGGAGCTGTCTACGGACGCCTTTTTAGCAGCCCTGCGACGCTTCACGTCCCGCCGGGGTCTGTGCTCTGATATTTTTTCGGACTGTGGAAAGAATTTTGTCGGCACTGATAATTATTTAAAAGAGTTATACGCGTTTTTACGTAACGATTCCATACAAGGCGCGCTAAACAAACAAACCTTGGATCAAGGTATTACGTGGCACTTTCAACCTCCGTACGCAAGTCATTTCGGTGGACTTTTTGAAGCTGGTGTTAAGAGTTTCAAACACCACTTGCATCGCGTGGTAGGAACACGTACACAAACGTACGATGAGATGCACACGCTTCTATGTCAAATCGAGGCGGTCTTGAACTCACGCCCATTGTGCGTATTGAGCTCGGATTCCACAGATCCGCTTCCATTGACTCCGTCTCATTTTTTAATAGGAGAACCTTTAATGGCCTTGCCTGATGTCACGTTGCTGAATGAAAATCCTAACCGCCTCACACGTTGGCGCTGGATACAACAATCCATCCAGCATTTCTGGAAACGATGGAGTAGGGAGTATCTCCACCATATTCAACAAAGCACTAAGTGGCTTCATGATCGCGGCGCCCCCATTCGTGAAGGCACTATTGTTGTGGTGTGCGACGACAATCTTCCTCCGCTGCAGTGGAAGCTCGCGCGTATTCATGCCCTACATCCTGGACCAGACAACGTGACTCGCGTAGTCACGTTACAGTACAGAAGTACTTTTTTTAAACGCCCTGTCGTAAAGGTGTGTCCACTTCCCTTAGATTAAATTGAAATCTTTACCTATCTTTTTCTTACCTTAATATTAATTTCATTTCTTTTTTTTGTTTATTTTCTTGTTATTAAAAGTAACCACGTTCTTTTAAGGTGAGCGGCATGTTCCGTAGTGGAACAATATATGTATTTAAGTATCAACCTACTAACACCATTACACATACAAGACAGCACATTCATGGTTTTTTATATTTTCGTCTGTTTTTGTATGTACTGGCGACTTGCTACGATTTTCTGTTACCGCCATTATCCTTCGGGTGATGGCATCACTGGGCTGGATGGCAACTACTAGCGCCATCTAGTGAGTTGAGCCGTCGTCTACCGGCGTCTCGAACTTTGCAAAAAAATCTCTCTGCCACCCGCCGTCGTCGCGTGAGCATGTAATTACGTGTCCTTCTAATTAAATATCCCGAGATCTCTTTCTCCCTGGAGAATCGCTGAACCGCTGACCTATGGACTAAATGTGCGGTATCTTAGCTAAAGAACATCAGTGTAGTGTTGTGTGTCGACTGCCCACCGGACCGACGCCTAGCCCTTGGGACCCTTGGCGGTGTTGGATCATTTGCGGTGAGTCGCCAGATTTAGCTGAATATCGTACACCTATTTTAAATAAAACCTAAGTTAATCGTTGTATCATCAGCTATCTGCCAGTGAAATTCTCATTAAGCAGTCAAGTCGTTTAAGCCGGAGATAAGAACAGACAGACAGACAGACAGACAGAGAATTAGAAAAAAAATTAAAAAAAGGTAAGCGCCGTATACATTGCATATAATTTCATATCCATTATGTGAACAGCTGTTATATTCATTTCAAATTATAAACAGACTCAATTTTATCAATATTAAGTTTCAATCAATAATCATAGTCATCTACGTAAAGATATAGATAAGTTTTATTTCAGGACAGATAGTTAAAAACACATTAATGGAAAAAGTCGCAAGTAAAAGCTAGTATTGATTAAAGCGTCTTTGATCAAAAGTACGGAGCGGCGAAAGTACGACATGCACCGAAGCGTAGCGCGAGCATCATCATTATAAGTAAGCTAGAAACAAAATACTTTCGACAGGTGTGTTTGTCTGTTTGGCACGTGCTATCGGGTGTAAAAAACGTCGAGCTTACTCGGCTGTGTTATAGATTTGGAGAATTGAAACACGCTCGTACTTCCAAATCACACGTAAAAATGTAGCTACGACTATCAATTATATTATTATACGAAACTGGCATAACAATCTACACATCTATATCTATATATATATATACAAATAAATAAAATTGAAGTGTCTATTTGTAATTCCAAAATAAAAGCTTTTTAATAAATTAATTTGAAAGTATATACTTATGATACAGACAAAAAAACAGTTTTTTTTATATCAGTCTGCCTGACCGCCTGTCTCTCTCTGTTTGTTCCGGCTAATGTCCTAAAAGGCTGGACCGATTTTAACGGGGCTTTATTTCTTTAGGTGAGCATTGTCAACACTGGTGTGGAATATGGAATTCTGCTGGATTATGGATGGACCCGGCATAATCCACGATTTGTATTTATGGATATGACGTAACAGATCTGTGGTGTCACCCTTTGGTAGGGCCTATCTTTTTTTTCGCTAAGAATTAATGTAAAACTTTTTTTATCAATGGGCCAGGTGGGCCCCGACACAATCGACTATTATAGCACCGGAATTGTGCTAGGGTACATTGTACCGTATATCCACAGGGATAATAATAATAAACAATTTATTTAAATACCACTATCGTTACGCGGGTAAAACCGCGGGGACTGCTAGTTAAACAATAATATGTACCTAGTACTTACTATGTCTATTTAATTTTAATTTGGCTGCGTACATTTTTGATATTTTTGTAGTTAGGTAGCTTAATTATTTACATTTATTTGCGTACTTACATATTTAACCTATTTTATTTACATTCGATTTTTAATTAGGAAAATTATTCCTATTAAGTACACCAAAAACTACGTTTCACATATTTTGTAATTCAATAGATATTTTTCGGCAGCTAACTTTGAAAGTAGTTATGAAAGTATTTTTAAGTGGCCACCCTCACATAAAAATACTTTCAAAATTACATCTTTAAATTTTTCAATTATGAAATCATTTTATTAAAGTTATTCAGAGGGTAGGAGTCCCTAGACATTATTCCACATAAAACTTATAAATGCTTCCTAAGTCTAACTCTAGTACCAATAACTTTGAAAAGTTGAGATAATGTAAAATAAACTATTAAACAAAATTAATATGACTTACCAACTGAATAATCAAGTCACACCCAATCCAAGAAACAACGAAACGCGATAATATTTCACCGTAAGTAAACACGAGTTTTAATAATAACAATACGCACTACGACCACCTGCCACCGTATTTCTCAAACAACTGGCGCGGTCGCGTTCCGTTCCTTCGCCCTTGCGTTTTGTTGCGTCCACTGCAGCCTGCGCTTTCGTCACTTTCTCGTTGTGCCGCTAGCGCCACACGTCACAATAGTTTAAAACATGTTCCAAACAATATTGTTATAGGTCATCTCCGAGATCTTCTATTAAAATTAGGACAAACCCATGCCGTTATAAACCCATGCCATATGTTTGTTTTATTAGTTACCATAATTAAATTTAATTACTAGAATAATAATAATTACATTTGTAATATAAACCGTACTTTATCTTTACTGTCAAAAATGTCAATGTCACTTGTAAAGTCACATTTTTTTTAAATTTTTCTGTCATTCTACAGTGTCAAAACATCGCCAACCAAAAAAATCACAAAATGCCAGGTGCTTTTTCGGAAATAATAGACGATATTGAAGATTTAATATCTTCCCAGGATATAACGCCGAAAGAACGCTATGCCAGCCGAAAGAACGTGAGTGTGAGATCCAGGAAACGCGAGAAGAGTGATGTGGAACCGGTCGAAAAAGTTATTTTGGAGAGTGTAGTGCCAGGTAACCTAAAAGTGTTTATTTACTTTGTTAAGAGTTTCGAAAATTAAATACATGGTAACTACTAGCCGAACAAATGTGGGCATTAGGTTTTGGTATCTACGTGTGCCGCGTATATTTTAGTATTGATCAAGTTTATTAAAAAAATTCAGCTTTATACTGTTGTCAAAACAATTCCTTTAAGCAGGTTCAAATGAATTAATACATCATCCTGAATTTAAGAGTAATAACTCTTGTCCGTGTAACCGATGCATCTCTTTCCGAACGAACTCTTCCGAACTCTTCACGAAGTTGAAGAGGTTGCCTTATACACCATTTATTTACTACACTTGTCACATGCATGTAAAAATTGGTCTTTCATTTAATAAATTCCAGGAACTCAAACAATATATGTAAAGACATGGGGCTGTGCACACAACAACTCGGACTCAGAGTACATGGCCGGGATGCTAGCGGCCAATGGTTACCGGCTGACGGAGGATAAGTGGGATGCACAGTTGTGGTTACTCAACTCCTGTACTGTTAAGAGTCCTGCTGAGGACCATTTTAAGTTAGTATAAATTGTTGCCTTTTGTATATGTAGAAGATCCAAATATAATTCTTCTTAAGAAAATAAAAAATAATAGTCAAAAAAAAAATTTTATTTGGGAGAGGAGAGGGCATATGAATAGTTCAGGTCTACAGGTATACAACCTCCCCATGGATCAGTCTTTGGGTCAGGTTTACATACCTTTAAGAAACATATTTTCATTGAAAATTTCTATAACAGAGTTTTCAGAAAAAGACATAAGATTCTCTGTAAGTGTGTTTTAAGAGATGCATGTAGATTAATTAGTCTTTTTAATTTTCTCTTCATAAGTCTTGCTTTCACTGCGAAATAGCCGCAATACTGCTTTTACTGCACATGCCAACATCTATCTGTATTTTCCAGGAATGAGATAGAACTAGGCCAGAGCCGTGGCATCCACGTGGTAGTGGCGGGCTGCGTGCCGCAGGGCGCCCCGCGTGTGGAGTACCTTCGCGGGCTCAGTGTGGTCGGGGTGCAGCAGATTGACCGCATTGTCGAAGTTGTTGAGGAGACACTTAAAGGTAAATTATTGTTAAACATTGTATTTTTAAATCATATAATATTGCGTCTATTACTTGTCTGCTTTTTTGTGGCTGGTGTTGCCATTCACAATTATCAAAAGGATGATCTGTGAAGATATGATGTGCTAAAAATTATTGCCTAGAAATAGCTATAAATAATAAGATTTTTTTGGATAACAAATTTTCTAGGGTCTCTTTTCAATTTCAACTCAAGGCATTCAATAGAATTATTATGATAGACTAGGCCTTATCAAAGAGTGATCCACCACTAAAATTTCAACGGCAGAATAACATTAGGCGCAACAATAACATTATTTGTGTATCTTTTCGATCAGGTCATACAGTCCGCTTATTCGGTCAGCGTAAGACAGACGGACGAAAGTCGGGCGGTGCATCACTATTACTGCCAAAAGTGCGCAAGAACCCCTTAGTGGAGATAATCCCTATAAACACGGGGTGTCTCAACCAATGCACGTATTGTAAGACGAAGCACGCGCGGGGAGAGCTGGGCAGCTACCCTCCTGAGGAGATAGTCGCGAGGGCCAAGCAGTCCTTCGAGGAGGGAGTGTGCGAGATCTGGCTGACTAGTGAGGATACGGGTAAGTTGCTATGATATTTGTTTCAATTTTAATGTGGCTTGAGAATGAAACCACTGGTTCGGAAATTTGTCGTGACTAATTTAGGATTAGTGGTTGTTTTCTTTTTATTATATTCAACTACTTTTTTTAATAAGGGTTACGGCTTATTCATCTGCGCAGGAGATACTATAGTGTATAAGTGTGTGCGCAAAAACAGGTGCGCTGTTTATTCCCTCACTCTCATAGTGGGGTGGGAGGCAATCCGAGACAACCGGAAAGAGATCAGGCGTAGGACTTGCTTAACGTGCTTTCCGAGGCATGGGGGTGGAAACACCGCCAACTTCTAAACTCCGAACATTTAATGTCGACAGAAAAGCACAATACCTATTTTTGACCCGACCCGGGAATCTACCCGGGACCTCGAGATCAGCAGCCGAACTTACTTACCACAAGATCAACGAGGCAGTTAATTATATTATCTATACTTCTGTATTAATATTATAAAGAGGAAAGATTTGTATGTAAGTGTGTTTGTAACGAATTGGCTCAAAAAGTACTGAACCAATTTACAAAAATTCTCTCAACCATTGAGTGCTACATTATCACTGATTAACATAGGCTATATTTTATCCCCGTACTCCCACGGGAATGGGAACTACGCAGGTACGAACTGCGTGACGTCCGTTAGTTATTCATATTAGGTAGACCATTGTAGGTGTAAGCAATAGATATTTAATAGTCCATGATTGTATAGGTACATACGGTCGCGACATAGGCACGTCTCTGCCGGCGTTACTAGAGCAGTTAGTGACGGTGATCCCCGAGGGCGGGCGGCTCAGGCTTGGCATGACCAACCCGCCATACATACTGGAACACCTGGCTGCGGTCGCTCGCATCATGCACCATCCGAGGGTCTACAAGTATGTATACTCACTACACCACTAACTATTCAATTACATCTGTTTGGTATATGCGGGAATTCTATTGAGAGAAAATTCTTGTAGTTACAGTTTTTTTCTTGCCATATATTGACAATAGCATGCATGCATAGCATATGCTCACGCCTGTCTTCCCCGAAGAAGTAGGCAGAGGTATTGTAATATCAACACCCACTTTTCACCGTAAATGATCAAGTGCCAACGTGACAGATAGTGATTTTGAATTACTTCTCAGACATATGCAGGTTTCCTCACGATTTTTTCCTTCACCGTCAAGCTCGTGGTGTGAAATCACTGCACATAAGTTTTTAGAAAAACTCATTGGTACAGGCCCCGCTGGGATTCGAACTCGTGTCGCGTCCCAAGGCACCATGGCTCTCTTACACCACTAACTATTTAATCATATTACAGACTAGCTTTAGACGAGGTCTCGTTAAAATCGGTCCAGCCGATTCGGAGGTTTAGTGGAACCAACAGACAGACAGACACAAAAAATTTAATTGCGTTTTCTATGTTACTACCGTGTATACTATACATTACAGTACATTTCTTGAAAAGCTGTAATTTTGGAATTACAAAAAAACACTTAAACTTTATTTATCTGTATTTTTATTATATACATACATGTGTAGGAACCTTAAGGTTACCTCCGACCCTTGTATCTGTATTGGTGTATATTAGGTTTCTCCACGTGCCAGTGCAGTCGGGCAGCGACCAGGTGTTATCAGACATGAAGAGGGAGTACTCGAGGGCAGACTTCGAACGTGTCGTCGACTTCCTCAGAGACAAGTTTGTAGTTTTCAAATTGTATAATAGTTTAGAAAACAGTAATTACTGAGTTTCTTGCCAGGTTCTTCTCAGTAAAAGCAACCTTCTGAACCTGGCGGTAGCATGTATAATCCTGTAAATTGTGTCATTCTGACGATTTGAAAGTACTTTGCCAAGTCTAATTGGAGAAATATATTTTTGAGTTCGAGTTTATGGACTCGACCACCTGGGCTCCACCTATCCATCTGATATTGGAGCCGTGGTGGCTTTGTGGTTATGCCAGTCGCCTGCTACGCAAACGAAAGTTCTAATTTCAGCGGGGCCTGTACCGTTGAGTTTTTCTAAAAACTTATGTACAGTGATTTCACACCACGAGCTTTACGGTGAAGGAAAACGTGAGGAACCCTGCATATGTCTGAGAAGTAATTCACAGACGGCGTTAGACTCACCATCTGTCACGTTGGGACTTAATCATATTCGGTGAAATATAGGTGTTGTTATTACAACCCCTCTGCCTACCCCTTCGGGGAATACAGGCGTGAGAATATGTACTCAAAATCGTGAAATATTTTTGATAAGAATAATTACTGAGTTACATGCAAGGTACTTCTCTGTAAAAGCAACCTTCCGAACCCGGCGGTATCAGTATAAACCTGTATAATAAATTCTAATTAAGTAAAGATTATTCTTTAATTTTAATTTGTAATGAACAACAATATGTGCAGAGTGCCTGGGATCACGATAGCGACGGATATAATCTGCGGCTTCCCCACGGAGACGGAGAAGGACTTCGAGGACACGATGAGGCTGTGCGACAAGTACCGGTTCCCTTCACTGTTCATCAACCAGTTCTTCCCGAGGCCCGGGACTCCCGCTGCTAAGATGACCAGGGTAACTTACCATACACACTCGCATATTTATTAACTAGCTGTGCCCCGTGATTACACCCGCGAGACAGAATTTCATGGTATGCTTTATTTCTCGAAACTCAAAGTCAAAGTCAAAGTCAAAGTCAAAAATATCTTTATTCGATTACACTTTTTACAAAGTACTTTCAAATCGTCAGAACGACATGGATTATACATGCTACTGCCAGGTTCGGAAGGTTGCTTTTACTGAGATGAACCTGGCAAGAAACTCAGTAATTACTCCTTTAAAAATATTATACAATTTTTAAAAATAAAGTTAATCACTCGATTTTTGTAGTAGCCTATTACTACAGAAGAAACTTTTAATTAATTGTTTTTGTTGATTTAAGTTTTGCTACTCTTATATGCATTAAAAAATAGCTGTTAATTTGAAATTACAAACGGAAACTTCAATTATGTTTATCTGTATAGAGTTTAGATTGAAAGATAGATAGAAAGGTAGATTTCAAGGAAGGATTTGAACACAAGCTCTCCAAACCGTGCATTTTGTTTGGCTTTTATGCCGTCTTGTTTTCGTCAACACACACACAAATAACGATGGACGAATTTGTTACACGAGTAGCTAAAATCTCAACTTGTATTTATAATCTCTATTAATATGTAAAGCTGAAGAGATTGTTTGTTTGCTTGAACGCGCTAATCTGAGAAACTAATAGTTCGAATTGAAAATATCTTTCAGTATTAGACAGCCTATTTATCGAGGATATATATATATAGCTATATAGCTTTATAGCCTATAAAGCTATATAACATCCCATGTGAACCAATAACTTGTTAATAATAAAGTAACTATTCCATGCGGATGAATTCGAGGGCAGAATTTTACAACTTCTTTTTTAAGAATTATTTATACACTTCGAAGCAACTAACCACATCAGTACAAGATAATAAGCAGTTTTTATTTATTCCCAGGTACCTGGACAAGAAGTGAAAAAGCGTACGAAAGCCCTCTCCGAACTTTTCCGCTCTTACGAGCCGTACGGCCATAAAGTAGGCGAGACGCAACAAGTCCTCGTCACGGATATATCACACGACAAACAATACTTCGTGGCCCACAACGAGTTCTACGAACAAGTATTAGTGCCCAAAGAAGAAAAGTACATGGGGAAGATGCTGACAGTAAAAATAACGAGCGCAAGTAAATTCTCTATGGTCGGCGAGCCCATAGACAAACCAAAGATGGCCGGTTTGACAGCTCCATTGAAAAAAGGACAAGTGTCAGGAGTTACTGAGACGAAGATGAAAGTGCCTGTACCTATCTATGTATTGCTTTTCGCTGTGTTTGTAAGGTTGATCTGGATTTTTTTGTTATAAATAGTTATAAATGGTTAAAAATCTATTTTGTTTCATTTCACTCTCTTACGTGAGCGTACAAGTGTCGTCACTAAGTTTGAGCGCTTAGCAATAATCGTGGGGATTTTTGCGCATGTTTTCATTCCCGCTCGCTCCAAACAATTATACTAGATATTAAAATAATATGATACTTTATTGCACACTACAAAAACAGAAATACAAAAAAAAAAATTAGAACAATATTACTACTGCGTATTCAATGCCAGCGCTCAGAATTCGTGGCAGCACCTATATCTGCTGTAAAGCATTGTTGTAGGTTGTTCAGCGCAATGTTAGGTAGATATTAAGAGCATTAAGTAATTTACCAGTTTGGTCCTAGTCTATACATCTATACAGATAAATAAAAATGAAGTGTCTGTTTGAAATTCCAAAATAAGTTTTTCACTAACTACATATGAAAGTATACACGATACAGATATTAAAACACCAATTTTTTTATTTTTCTCTGTCCGTCTGTCTGTTTGTTCCGGCTGATCTCTGAAACAGCTGGACCGATTTTAACGGGACTTTCACTGAAGGGTAGCATGATGTTTCAAGGAGTAACATAGCTTACTTTTGTTTATAAAAAATATTTGGGTTCCAGGGTTCCGCAAAATTATGAAACCGTGGGGCACAGCTAGTCTACACACCTATACAGATAAATAAAATTGAAGTGTCTATTTGTAACTGCAACATAATAGTTTTTCACTAAATGCATATGAAAGTATACACGGTATTGATAAAGAAAAACCAATTTTTAAAAAATTTCTGTCCGTCTGTCTATTTGTTCCGGGTAATCTCCGAAACGGCTGGACGGATTTTAACGGGACTTTCACTGACGGACAGCTAAGCTAATGTTACAAGGAGTAACTTAGGCTACTTAGATTTTTTAAAAACATTAGTGATCCGCAGGCAACCATAAAATTAAAATATTAAAGACTACGCGGGTGACGCGGTTTCACCCGCGTAGATTCGTCACAGCTATTAAATAATAAAATCGTTAAGGTTCAGATTTGGGATATGTTTGAATCTTATAGCATCAAACTCGGTGTCAAACACCAACTTCGAAAGTAAGTTATTTACTTCGAATCATTTTATTTTACCTTTTTGTAATGTTTTCTTTGTTGTTATGAACCCCTAAATAATACCTATTATATTTCAAACATACAAAACACAAAACAAGTTAATTAAAACTAAATACTTTGTAACAAAACGATCCTGTTCCAACAAAGAGCCGACACGGATACGGTCCAAGTAGTCCTTTCATGTGACATTATATAAGCGAGGGCGTACGGCTTGGTTAACTAGTGTTACTGTGAGTGTCAAAAGCTATATTAGGGCTAGTTATAGGGCTATAGGGTTGTAGGGTTACCGTGAGCCATGACATCGTATAGCCAAGGGGCTAAGAGACAGAAAAGGGAAAAAGTCGGTGAAAATGTTGATTATTTTCAAGGTGAGTTTGTAATCAATGAGAAAATGTATAATGCTTAATTTTTTATTTAATGCTTATCACAGATTAGCCACCGTTTTCCTAATCTACACTCGCTAGCGTCTCCGACAATATTTGTATGACATATTTTAGTTCTTCACGTCACCGCTTGGAGGCGCTGTACAATTTCTCATACAAATATTCGACGCTAGCGAGTATAGATTACAAAAACGGTGGCAAATCAGTGATAGGGGTACAGTTCGCCTAGTAATCGGCTACTGCAGCCTATGATCGTGATCAACAGCAGTGTCACTACTGTCACACACGCAATGCCTACTTTATTAAGAACTAGCGGACGTCACGCAGTTTCACCCGCGTGAGTATGGGGATAAAATGTAGCCTATGTTACTCGCTGATGACGTAGCTATCCATTGCTGAAAGAATTTTCAAGATCGGTCTGAAAATGAAAATGATTAATTCAGTTCAGGCCCTGGTAAGGCACTTATGAATGTCGAGGAATTTACCACCGGTTCGGAAACTAGCCTTCTGAGAAGAACCGGCAAGAAACTCAGGTCTAGTAGTTTCGGAGCCTATTCAATGCAAACAACAAAAAAAAAACAATCATATCTAATCATCAGTATAAGTCCCGACCGAAAACCGAAATCGAAAATGTTCAAGAAAACCTAATAAAATAACTAAATGTCTAAATACTCCTAGGCATAGACAAGGTAGAGTACAACAACATGGCCGGCCCGGCAGAGACCGCTGCCTACCGCTACTACAGCGGCAGTGAGAGGGTCCACTCGCGTCCTATGGACGAGTGGCTTAAATACTCAATCTCTTTGACACACTTCAGGAGTAATGGTGAGTTACCTTTCTAAAGTATGAGCTGAAATACCTACTTTTAAAGATAAGCAACGGGGGCCTACTCGCTTTCTCCGAAAAACGAAGCTTCGGCCGAAAGTTCGCAAAGTTCCTACCACGGTTATTATTCGTTCTAAAATTACGTCCGAACGTGGTCCGCTAGAAAATTATTTGATGTTTATATTTTCAAAGCCAACTTTAATTAAATTCTTAGACGAAGAAAACTTTGAGTATGATAAAAACAAAGCGATAATGAAACTACGTTTAATTTTCGTTCGTTCACGAAGTTTCGTTTTCGGAGAAAGGAGTAGACCCCCAGGATTGACTGCCAGAAAGACTGTCTCGATGGTCTAGTGGTGGCAAATGCTATTACGAAACACGAGGTCTTGGTTTCCATCCCCGAGTCGGGCAAGAAGATACTGTGTTTTTTCCTTGTGTATTTTCCCAGTAGGTACCACCTCGTAGTCTGGATTAATGCCCGGTTAATGGCAATAGACTCTCCTCTTAATACATGGACTTTAAACATTGCTGGCGAAATATATAAGAGGTAGGGTGTACTAAGCTACCTTTTTACACCTGTGCCTACCCCTTCGGGCAATACAGGCGTGACTATAACTAAGTCTGTCTGCATTTATGTCGCTGATAAATAACTGAATTAATAGCAGTAATAATCCATATTCTAGTGTGAGCTAACATTAAATATTCTCGTATCAGGATCGGACTCTCTCGGCAGACCGACCCACACCCGCCCTTGGGATGACCACACCAATACCATAGACAACCACAAACGCTGCCTAAAAGCCCTGTTCGAGTTCTGTACGAAGCTCGGAATCAAATATTGGACCGCGTTTGACACCGACCTTATTCCTTACTCCGAGAGCTGGGATGAAATGAAAGCCAATTGGGATGAAATAGTGGAATATGCGCAGGAGTTGATACAGAGATATCATGTTAAGTTGCTGTGGTTAGCACCCGATCTGCATTCACATCCAAGGTACCAATGAAATTGTTAGAAAAACATGCAAAAAACCATATAAGTAATATAAGAAGCATCTGAATGTAAAATAATGAAAAAATTTACAAAGAAAAATTGAAATAATTACTGTTATAAAAAACATTAGAAGAATATTCATATTGTACTAACTTACTTACCTTTCTAAACTTAGCTTGAATTGGATATTATCAATTTCGCTTATTAGTATAGTAGGTAATTAAAGTTTTATGTAATTTCATTTCATTTTAAATGTATACGCTCTTAACACGGAACATAGAAGATTGTAACATAGAGTAGCTCTATCACTTTCTGTGATACGGATTGCAAAAGGAAAGGACATAGTTTTAGTTCGAGTTTAAACCATGTTTTGCATCTTTTCTACAGATACTCGTCAGGTGCTATGACGAGCAATGACGCAACTACATTCATCCAAGCAGCTGCACAGATAAAGAAATGTCTCGAAGTATCCCACAAGCTAAACGCCGAGTGCTTTCTTCTCTGGCCCTACAGAGAAGGATATGATACAATATTCCACACAGACGTCGCCAGGGAAATCAAATTGTTCGCCAAACTACTTAAAATTACAGCAGAATACAAAGACAAATTGAACTATCGTTGCCAGCTGCTAATCATGCCTTACTGTCGTAATTTTTGCGGTAATTATTACTACGGTATGTGGCAACACTCACAGTGGCGGGAAAAGTGGGAATTGTCTGCTAATGTGGATATTAATAGTTACATCTGGGACGTGACTAGTTGTTTGTATTTGCTGAAGAATTATGGCTTGGACCGGTATTATAAAGTGTGCTCGCCGCCCGGACATCATATGTTTATGGCTAATGTGTGAGTAAAACATTATTTAACATATTTTTAAAATACTGAATATATGGGTCGTCAGAGCTACTATCAGCAACTTTATTATCTGTGCACTGATATTTTAAATGAGAAAGTGTCTGTCTGTTACCTTTTGGCGGTTGAACCACTGTACCGATTTAACTGAAATGTAGGTATGGTGTAGAGATAGCTTTAAGCAAGAACGGTCATGACACAAAGCCGAAGAATCCGCGGTTAAAATGTAGTAAACTATTAAATTAAATGTAATTCCATAATAACAGTTTTTTACTAATTGCATATGGTAGTATACACGGTATTGACAATAAAAAACAACTTTTAAAAATGTTCTCTTCTGTCTGTTTGTTTGTTCCGGGTAATCTCCGAAACCGCAGGGCACAGCTAGTTCTTAATTTTTCTATAAAAGTAATTTATTTCCCAAGTGCACCAATTCGGCGTTAATACACTGCTACCAGGGGCCCAACCATGAGCTCTGATTGCAATGATAATTCAGTTGTGCTACAGTGACAGATGTATATACGTCACATACATCTGTCTCATAAATGAGTGAAACTATCATGGCAATAAGAGCTCATGGTAAGGCCCCAGGACATAGAACAAATAATAATTTACTGTATAATATTTTCATTAATCAAATATTATTTCAGTTACAACATGTTGGGCGGAGTGGTTATAACAAACGACACGGACCAGTGTGACAGCAAGACACTTACCATCATGATGAAGGCTCTAGTGGATCAGGTATTAATACTTCATCAGGCTTTGTTGTAAAAATTATTGAAGTCCCCTGACACATCATCATCAACCTATGTTAGTCCACTGCTGGACATAGGCCTCCCCTAATGACCATAGCGCCCTGTGTTCAGCTTGCCGCATCCAGCAATCTGCCTGCAGTCTTTCGCAGATCGTCATCTAACTTGGCCGGAGGGCGTCATACACTACGTCCGCTGACACAATTGGCTTGAAAGCACTATTCTCTCTAAATAGATATATCAATGACCTGTAACATGGATATATAAATAAAAATAAAAATCTATCTAGGTCGTTTGATCAAATTTCTCCGGTACTGCACGCTAAACAATTCTGATTTGCCCATTTGCCATCCGATTCTGGTAAACCTATACTACGTACTTTGATCATCAACTTAGAAACATTACTTGCCTGCCAAAGCTAAATTGCCTATAAAATCCATTCACAGGAAGAAAAGAATAAGATATTTTTTACCAAAATTGTAACAAAAATGGTTGCCATTAGAGTGAAATCTTCTCGGAGGAAAAATATAAAACAAATAGATTATAAAAAAAAAAAACCTTAGATGTCCCTAGTCCCTACTGTCTATTTAAAAATCACTGTGTATAATATATATATTTTACCTACCTTGTTTTTTTATATTTCCAGGGTACCCCTCCCCCTGGCGGAATATCTCTGAGACTGACGCCTCGCCGCGACGGCGACCTGCGCGATCTCACCACGACTTACGTCAAATATATAGACGCCATCGCGAAGGGCCTGAGATACGCTAGCAGCTTGATTACTGAACAGATATTTTCTAAACATATACAGGTAATATATTTTATTACTTACATATTAAATGGGAAAGTGTTTACATTTCTCTTACCTTATCTTGGTATAGGAATAGCTTTGCCCACAAGAACTCAAAAAATCATTACGCGGACAAAGTTGGGGGCAAAAAGTATTAGATTACATACATGCATCATCCGCATAAGCTCTATGGGAATTGACCTACATATCAAATATTTTTTTTATTAATCAATTAGTGTTGCCAGTTTTTGCCGAAAATTGAGCTTAATTTGACAAGATAACCACTTCGCGCCTTTTACGCAAGGGTTTTCAAAGGGGTATGTGGAGGTAACGTGATCGAAGGTTCATAGGCTGCAGTAGCTTACCATCAGGCAGACTGCACGCTTGTTTGCCACTTTATTAGTATAAAAAAAACAAAATCGACTTTTCTTCTTAAACGGAACTACCTATGGAGGTTAGCTAAAGATGTGGGAATACTCTTTCACCGTTTAAATGTTTCAGCAACGCTACGCTTCGTACTACAGTGGGTTCGGTTCCCGTTTGGTGAGCACCGACATCTCTATGGAAGATTGCGAGGAGTATTACAAGTTGGTACTTATAATTATTATGAAAAAAAAAAAAAATCTCAAATTTGAAACTCTATGGAATATAGTTCCTTATCATCTAATATTTATATGGAAAAAGAGCGTTCAAAGATTTTGCTAGAGAGACAAATGGCAAACTTCTATATCATCTTTGTGCAGTCACGTAGTCTATGGGCTATTATTTTGTATGTCATTAATTACAACCATATAAAAATTATAAAGATACTAGCTGTGCCCCGCGGTTTCACCCGCATAGATTTAGTTTCATCCTTATGGTCGCGGAAACATAATATTTTTAATAAATAAAAGGTAGCCTATGTCCTTTCTCAGGGTCTAAAGATTGTCTGTGCCAAATTTCATTAAAATCGGTTGAGAGGTTTAAGTGGGAAAGCGTAACAGACAGACAGAGTTACTTTCGCATTTATAATATTAGTAGGGATTATAGTAGGGATTTCAATGAGTTTTTTGCCGGATTCTTCGTAGTAAAAGCAATTTATAATCCTGTATAAGTTAAGTCATTCTGACTATTTCATATCACAGAAAGCTAGTGCAACTTATTCCTTAACGGATGAATATTTATTAATTGTATGATACACGAATATAGACTTTAACAACTTGCAGGAAGAACCAAAATCCCCAGAGTGAGGTGGTGTCGACGAAGGCAGAGCATTTGGAGTTGATGTTCCAGAGATATCTAGACTCGCCTGATCATATTTGACGGTACAGTTGATAAATTAATGCAAGATCGCTTCATATAGTCATGATTATTCTCGATATCATTCATATCATTAATATGATCAATAGCTATTATATTATCGAACTAGCTGTGCCCCGCGGTTTCACCCGCGTAGATTTTATTTCATGGTTGCCCGCGGATCACTAAAGTTTTCAAAAAATCTAAGTAGCCTAAGTTACTTCTTGTAACATTATATATCCGTCAGTGAAAGTCCCGTTAAAATCCGTCCAGCCGTTTTGGAGATTACCCCGAACAAACAGACAGACAAAAATTGGTTTTTCTATGTTAGTATCGTGTATACTTTCATATGTATTTAGTGAAAAAGTGTTATTTTGCAGTTGCCAACAGACACTTCAATTTTATTTATCTGTATTGATATATAACAGTATTGTGATTAGTGATGAATATTTTAGGATATGAGAAAACTATATTATTGTTATTAAAGATATATTTTTATTTAGTTGTGTTTTCTAAAAATACTTTTATATTTTACTATTGCACTTAAATAATATGAATTGAGAATAATAAAATACATAATTCAATATTCAATCTTTATATTTCGCGTTTCTTGGTACATTGTTTATTTTTGTATTTTTGATTTCATATTCACAGCGATTTATAACTAGTATTCTTTATAAGTTACTTATATTATAATAGTATGACTTCTTTAAGCGGAAATATCTGACAAAAACATTATTTTCACATTTGGTAATATATTCAATGAATATTAATTATTGCTTTAAAATATCATAACTTGACGTATAAATAATGGCGAAATAAGATCATGACATTTATGCAAAAAGCCATGTTTTTGAGAAATTGATAAGTGCCTCTTGTAAGAGATTTCCGTTGGAAAAAGTATCACCTATATATATATTGTGCAAGGTGAATGCATATCAGTCTGGTTAAGCAATATTATTGCATACATTTTGGGGTTAAGTACATTCGACAAATTTGCAATTTTACATATAAGTACGTACATTGAGTGTTTCAATACACAGTATATTTTTATCAGCCTTGAAATATACGTTTTATAGTAGTGGGTGTGCGCGAGTGTATTTTGTGTTTTTTTTGAGTAAAATGTATGAAGCTAAAATTTGAAGTACTGATTGAAATATATTCATATTTTTTAATTCTATAAAACATAGATTTATGGACTTAATTTTATTCTGTATTTACTCCATTGTTTTCTTTTTAATTCTTTTTAGATTTTAAAAAGTTAATTTATCGGTTTGCTGAAATTTAGGATCGTGTTTATACAAAGTTATTGCATTACATAGATAAAACACTTTCATCTAAAGTTACACCCCCTTATTACAAAACGTAGACTAAGATAATCCTTGGTTCAAATGTAGTCCCGCCTCTTTATTTGGTACGGACTTCAAACGGGCATGATTTTAGTCCGAGTTTAGTCTTGTATTCACTTAAGACATGTTTTGTAATAACGGGGTTTAAGAGCATATATTATCAGATAAATGTGAACTGAGCACATACATTTGGAGGGTAAATCACAGACTTCATGAAATTCTGTCACAATAGTAAGCAGTTCACACATGAGACCAAGCTACAAGAGCGACGCGCTGAAGTACACTCACACACTCACACATACGTAAGCTCTCATCGACGTGTTCCCGCACGTTTCAAGAGTACAAACTATGGCACGTGAGTACGGTATGTTGGAGCGCGTATGAGTGAGTGCAGCGCGTGTATGTAATCAGGGCTGGTGGACAAAGTAACATTATCCTCATGCTTCGCTAGTAGAAACGATACAAAATGTACGGGAATGACATATGTCACGTGACTGATCTATGGCGTGAGAGAATTTTACTTAAGCGTACAGGTTTCGTGGAATTATTACTCATGTAGTTTTACAAAGATTCAATTAAAACCTAAATTAAAAATATTACTTTTAAATATTGCCTAAACTCTCAAGCTAATATATGTTAATTTCATAAATACTAATAATTATATTCGTCGTTAATCCCAAAGTACATTAAGTGCCACAAATAGCGCATTCAACTATAATCACTGTGCACGAGTAATAAGGATCAAAATGCTTTGATTTGATACCTTGATTGATACATAATCAACTGATAAATATCTAAGTAAGTAGTTAACTTAAAAAGTACGAAATAATAAGCACATTGAGAAACAACTTAAAATTAAAATAAGCTAAAACAGTACTCAAATACTGTAAAATAAATTAACTAAAAATCGAACTAAATATTAAATTTAATAATATCAAAGTTTTGCAATTTCCCAAGCGAGGTAACAAACATGCCAATTTCACTAATATATACATACACATTACAAGGAAATACGACTATCACCAAACTAATACATATCCGAATAAGCATGACTTCTCATTATGCGGATAACTTTAGCTATCGGATATCCGAAACAAAAATCTATCTGAATCAGATATCGGTATCAAGAAATTAATTGTGTAATCATGTCATTCTGCGAGCTTTTCACTGCCGCCGTCACAAGTCACCGCGTCAAAGTTAACGCAGATATATATGGGATCGAAACAGCGCCTCTGTCGGCCTAAAGATGACACTATTGTGAGCCCATACAAATCTGCGTTTACATCGACGCGGTGACTTGTGACGGCGATTTTAAGAAAACTCGCACTAGACACTCTGACGATTTGAAAGTAGTTTTTTAAGTCTAATCAAATAAAGATTGAAATAAATTCATATCCGTATCTGAAACCGGGTAGAGTATTATTCCATACCTATCTTTATCCGTAACATCCCAGTTCAAGTTGTGGTTTTGCATCAAAGTCAAAAGTCAAAAATATCTTTATTCTATTAGACTTTTTACAAAGCACTTTCAAATCGTCAGAATGACATAATTATACAGGATTGTAAATGCTACCGCCAGGTTCGGAAGGTTGCTTTTACTGAGAAGAACAGAGCCATATTCACAAAAGTTAATATAAGAAGTGAATTTCATGATTTTTGTACTAAAGAAAATTCTTACGTGCTTAGCGTAGCTTTTTCAAATAACGTGTGTGTGCACGGCCCTTTGCACACAATCGGAAAAAACCCCTAGCGTAAGCGCCGAGGCGAGTAGTAATTCTATGTGTGTGTCACTGGCACTTTAGTTATACTTTCGCTGACCGCTCAGAACCCGTGACGGCACCTGTACCATCCGAAGGTTAGCTTATACTGAAGATGTATAGTTTTATGAATAGTCGTGTACATAATAAGGTCCTAATACTGAAAGATTAAAACTGGCAGTACTATATTCGGAATGAACTTCGTACGAGATAAAACAAATAGTAAAAGTAAAATCATCCTTAATCATTCACATTAAGTTCATTTTTCATTGCCATTGAAAAGTCAATGAAAGAAATACAAGTTTTTTTTTTAAATTAAATTTTCATATGCACAATATTGATTAACAATCTGTAAGTACATTGAGATTGAATGTCGGTCAATATTAGACTTATTGTTTATGAAAATAATGATATTTTTCAATTGTATACGAGACAAGATTGAAAGTGACTATTTTATAAGTATATTATGGGAATTGACTGCCACGAGATGTACACTACTCGGCGATATATATTGCACATCGATCTCAGGAAAGTGACAATCAGCTAATATCAAACTCAAACTCAAATATATCTTTATTCGATTAGACTTTATACAAAGTACTTTCAAATCGTCAGAATGACACAATTACACAGGATTATACATGCTACCGCCAGGTTCGGAAGGTTGCTTTTACTGAGAACAACCTGGCAAGAAACTCAGTAATTACTCTTTTAAAGAATATTATACAGTTTTAAAAATACAAAATGAAATCAGCTTCGTAGTGTTCTCTTCACTACCCATGTGGTCACGTGATTGATATGCATTAGCGAGAACGACTGACATAATAGCTTAAATGAACAAATAGTTCTACGCTCTACGAAGATATCCGAAATTAGCCGATTGTGTCTTAACTGAGGTCGATGTGCAATATAAATCGCCGGGTAGTGTATCTGAGTATATAAATATCCATACTGTGTTTTTTTTTATATTTCTGTCCATACGTTTGTAAAACTAATTATATCTCTAATATTCAACATGTAAGATTTAATTGCTAATTATAAAATTTTCAGTGTGGGTTATTGAATTCTATTGTAACTGTATGAATTCGTATTAAGCACCATGTTTATCAAAACGAACTAACTTTCTTGAAATTGATAGGGAAAATTACGTACACACGGTGCGATTCGAACCCAGCACCTTCTGCAAACCTTTAGCAACAAAACACGTGTTCCTTGCATTAAATTGTATAGGTTCCTTTAGTTAACTCGTAAAATTATTCGAAAACACAAGAAAAAACTTTTTTCAAAATTTTATTCTTTTGCATTATACAGGGTGTTGGAGAAAAAGAAACAGTTGTCTTCTAGAAGTTGTAGGGTTTTATGAATATATCACTGTATTGAAATCGTAAAATATCTAGCTCCAACGATAACGTAGTTATAGGCTATGGCCGAAGAGCTCGCGGCCTTAAGCGATTGAATGAACGCGCGGCCGTGTTTACCTACATTCCGTACGCGGTCATTCAAATTTTTAAATTATGGGGAAGGTTAATGGTTTCGAAAAATGGTTTTATGGGATTATTTCAGTATTTATTAGTGGGAGAAAAAAAATAAAAACGTAGTTAGATTTCACGTGAATAACTCTACGTTACAGCTGATTTTTATGCGAAAATAAGGTATTGATATGGTCAACTTTGAACATCAATTACTCGAAAACGGAAGAAAATATTTTTGTCATAATAATTATAATTACTTCCTAAAGTTATACCCTATCACATATTTTAAGACCTGTCACGATTTCCCCGACACCCTGTATATATTAGTCAAAGATACTTGTTATATTAAAAAAAACTTTGAAAAAAGGTAATGATTTACTAATTGCACATTTCTTTTGTAATTAAATGCTTTAGATAATAGGATATTGTAACTGCAATACGTAAAGTAGAATAGTTCAGTCAAACCCAAATCAATTGGAAGAATTCCTTCATAAGTTACTAATATTTGGGAAGATATTGACTTTTAGACGAACATTTTTGTCAGAGATATGTATATATATATAATATACAAAGTCCCTTAATTTTTTTGTTGTTTATTTTATAATTTTTTTAATCATTTTAGCTCTTAAATTTTCATTTTATAACTAAAATAAGCATTGTCTTATGTTCCACATATCATCCAATAAGCATCGAATCTTTAGTAACCTCTAACAACAACACTTTACCACAAAAATAAAAAGTAAGTATAACGACGAAAATAAAAGATGTTATTTTAATTTAATTTTTAAATTGATTATTCACCACCAGCCAATACTGTGTCAAAAATGTGCGCCGAAAAAATCTCGAATCGATATGTGTTTATGAAAAGGTTAACCAAGTATAATAATATGAAGTCGTGCACTCTTACTCTAACCTATTTCCGTGTCTGTTACACCGTGTGTTTTTGGAATAATTTATAGTGATAGAATTAACGTTATTTTCCAATGCAGAAACAACTGTAGAACAAGGATTTCTGGGTTCGATCGTAAGTTATATTGAGTTTTCTGTAATTTCCCAGTAGTCCGGAGTCTCTCTCTTAAATGGGACAAACTGGCTAAAAGTGTGTGTACTATAAGTTACAGGGCATGGATATAATATTTTTTTTTCTTTTGTTGGTTTTTAAAAATTGGAAGTTAAAAACTCGTGAGTCTATAAAGTAAACCTTTAAATCCTGATAGGCATAATACAATTAAGTTAAGTGGTGGGTACAATACCAATCAGGTATCTAAAATCATTATTAACTAATAGGGAAGTCAATTTTTGGAGCATATGTGCGATATAAAATACAATAGGTATTCTTATTCTAACAATTACTTATTTATTAGTCTTTTGTGGTTGGCAAAAATTATAAAAAAAAGGAGTTGATTAGGCTCGCCCCCTATTACATGGGAAATAACTACAAATATACCCCTGCCTACCCCTTGGGGGAGAAAAATACTAGTTCTACAGGTGTATTCATTACGTACATACATCTGCTCACACCTGTATTCCCCGAAGGGGTAGGCAGAGGTGTTGTAATAACAACACCCACTTTTCACAGAAATGCCATTAATTACGACACCATTTAAATAGGATGTACAATATTTGCCAATCACAAATACACAAAGATGTAATACAGCGATACAATCCAAAACAAATATACATTCAGAAAAGTTAATTTGCATTAAGAAAATAGTGTGTCAGTACTTATTGCAATAAAAAAAAATCTTATTTTTATACACCTTCTATTTCATTTGAATCTGTTTTAAAAGAGCTGAGATTGTCGTTGGACAAACCAGGGTGAGTTACCATATTAAAAAATGTATTAATAATACCCCAAGTGACTACTTTCTTGTCTCATAACTTATTTAAGTAAAATATTATAATTTTTTAAGACCATCATTACAGTATCATGATAAAATCCGTTAAAATTATCGAGATCGGTTAACTTGAAAAATCGACCATACTTGCGACCAAAGGCCAAATCACTAAAAAACCGGCAAAAATCGATGTTGCTCGAAACCTTATGATCGAATATCGTTATAATAGAACTACATACATACATATGCTCACGCCTGTATCCCCCGAAGGGGTAGGCAGAGGTGTCGTAATTTTCAACACCCACATTTCACCGAATATTAAATGCCAACGTGACAGAGGGTGAGACCATCGCCGTCACAGGCACTATACATACGTCTTTGAATTACTTCTCAGACATATGCAGGTTTCCTCACGATGTTTTCCTTCACCGTAAAGCACGTGGTGTGAAATCACTGTACATAAGCTTTTAGAAAAACTCATGGGTACAGGCCCCGCTGGGATTCGAACTTGCGTCGCTTGCGTAGCAGGCGACTGCTCTAACCCCAAGGCCACCACGGCTCCTAGAACTAATTCGAGATTTTTCTTCAACCCCATGGGGTCTACGTAAAATTATGACAAATTCACCACTGTGTAGGTACAACTTGTAAGAATTAGCACACACTATTTTCTCAAAGCAAATAAACTATTTAATAAGACCGCTCGCATATTACTATGGAAGGACTCGATTAAATTTAATTTAAATTCATTGTTAGTAATAAATATTAAGTTACAACCGTTTCTAAGTTAGTTTCATTCACTCTCCTATCTCTTTGGCTAAGCTTTGTTTTGTGACTTACGACATTCTTATTTTTTTTAAACGAAACCCGATTTTTTAGTAAATGCAAAACATAACTTTTTTCATAAAGCTGTATTTTTTTTACAAAACTAATTAAAAAAAACATCTTTTTTTTTATTATGACCTCATTGCCATATGTCATTGTAATGTGACAGATGTTATTATATAAATCTGTAATCGTCACAGAGTAACCCCGTTTGACATTACGTAACAAATATATTATGCATTGTATTTCATTCTATAATTTCATTTTTGGTAAAAGCTTGGAATATAATTTCAGTAAGTAAACGTAAGTCAATAAATATTAATAAATAGGAGATCTCGTCACATGTTTATTAAGTCAAGACTAGATTTGGATAACAACCGCTAAATATTGCATGGTTTTGGATCAAATACGTTAAAAAAAAAAGTATGTATATAAAACCAAGATTTCTTGATAAATGTGTTGGTTCATAAAAACATCTTCATACCGACAACGCTCCTTGTACCTAAGGGTAAATAAAGGTGAAGTAACACCCACTTTACACCGAAACAACCATGATGTATTATTATATGAATTAAAATTCATTTTTATAAACGTCAGATCCAAAAACAGCCGGCCACTTCCATAGCAATGTGCCAACGTTATAATACATTTAATAATAATGTACAATCTAGTTAGTTCACACGGCGAAATTACCGAGCTACAAATGTATATGACAACAGAATTTTTTTTTTTTAAAAAGGGTTAAATATAAAATTTCTCCCTCAGAGCACGAAATGCTCCTAGCCTTCTTGGCAATATATAAACCAATAAAAAAGTGTTATAATTCAATAAGTTTTTGCTAATCATGTTCATTAAAAATAAAAGCCAAAATATACAAATTATTAAAAAAAACTGTTCATTACAAAAACTCATAAAAAGTTGTTAAAAGAAAAAGTCTTTTAAAACACCTAAAAAAATCTCAAAACTTCAACAACATTCATAAAGTTCACCGTGTAAACTAAATCGATAAAAAAAATATCGATATATCGATAAATAAAGCAATATTACTCGATATCGAGTTACTCAACTGCCGCTAGACAGATACACATTTCCATTTCTACGATAGCTCGGGATCGTTAGCGTTGTGAGCGTGTTCTACTTGCGACAACGCTTGTAGACGTTTAAGACCTGCGTGAAATAGCACGAGCGTTAATAATTTTGGAAATATTCACTGCTGCGTTATTCTGTAACATGTTTAAAACATAGGAAATTTAACTTTATCTTTAGTGGACGTCACGCGGTTTCACCCGCGTAGTTCCCGTTCCAGTGGGAGTACGGGGATAAAATATAGCCTATGTTACTCGCTGATGATGTTGCTATCCATTGCTGAAAGAATTTTGAAGATCGGTCAAGTAGTTTCGGAGCCTATTCAATGCAAACAAACAAACAAACAATCAAACCTTTCCTCTTTATAATATTACTGTAGATTGTGCGAATTGTCCATTACATAAAGGAACTAGCTGTGCCCCGCGGTTTCACCCACGTAAATTTTGTTAAAAGGTAGCCTATGTCCGTCCTCAGGGTCTAAAGATTGTCTGTGCCAAATTTCATCAAAATCGGTTGAAAGGTTTAAGCGGGAAAGCGTAACAGACAGACAGACAGAGTTACTTTCGCATTTATAATATTAAGTAGGGATTTCAAATCCTGCACAGACAGAGTCGCAGGTACCAGACCTGTGTTTTATAATAAGTACGATTGACTTTAGTGTTAATACGGCTCTCAATAGGTTGGTTCAACTCCGATGTATGTGAAGTATGATCCTTATATGTATGTTAATAGAGTTGAAACTCACTCACTCGTCGTCAGAAGGCTCCGTGCCGAAGTATCTGTCCCCAAAGTTGCCAATACCGGGCAATACGTAGAACTTCTCATTGATCTCAGGATCTAATGCCGATGTAATAATTTTGACCTGAAATTACCATTATTATTCATAATATAAAAATGAATCGCTAAATGTGAAACGATTTTACTAATTATTTTTTTTGGAATATTCGTTAAAGTATGAGGATAGTTCTTTCGGAGAGAATTTTTCAAAATACAATCGATCCGTAAAAAATATATTAAATAAAAGAATCGACTGTTAGTCGGTACGAAGTTCGCCGGGGCGGCTAGTAATCTATACAAATATATAGAAACTGAAGAGTTTGTTGTATCACTTCATGATGACAACTTGTGAAAATGACAACTGGACGCATAATGTCAACATCCCATAATGACAACTCCAAATATTCACAATTTTATTAAATTTCACGATCAAGTTTAAAGAAAAACATGATAGTACAAAATTTTAAAATCGTAGAAAATCCTAGACTGTATTTTTAAGCACTGAAAGAATTTATACGCAGTTTAGTATACAAGAATCGTATGTTTAAAGGTATTAGATATATAGATATAAAGTTACCTGCGGAAAAGCATATGCGATGGAGTGTACTCCTATTTCAGCCATAAGCAGTGAGACCAGGCTAATGTTGGCCTCGGGGACATCGTGGTCCAGTAGTACCCTCACTGCCATCATGGCAGCCGCGCCAGTAGCTACTGTCGCGTCCATTAGTACTACTCGGTAGTCCTTGATGTCTTTTGGTAGCCGCAGGTAGTATAACTATTACAATCAGACAAGGTATTAGCATACATACTTACATCTAAATATATATAACTCAAAGGTGACTGACTGCCTGACATAGTGATCTATCAACGCACAGCCTAAACCACTGGACGGATCGGGCTGAAATTTGGCATGCAGATGTTATGACGTAGGCATCCGCTAAGAAAGGATTTTGATTAATTCTACCCCCAAGGGGATAAAATAGGGGATGAAAGTTTGTATGAAACTAAATTTAGCACAGCTAGTACATACATATGCTCACTAAAGATGATTAAGTGCCAACGTGGCAGATGGTCTATCGCCGTCTAAACACAATACATACGTCTTTGAATAACTCCTCAGACATATGCAGGTTTCCTCACGATGTTTTCCTTCACCGTACAGCACGTGGTGTGAAATTACTGCACATAAGTTTTTAGAAAAACTCATTGGTAGGCCCCGCTGGGATTCGAAATTGCGTCGCTTGTGTTGCAGGCGAGTGCTCAACCCTTAGAGACACCAGGACTATATTAATCTAATAAAAAAAAAAAATTGTTTTTTTTTATGTCAGTATATTTTCAAATGCATTTAGTAAAAAGCTGTTATTTTGGAATTACAAACAGACACTTCAATTTTATTTATCTGTATAGATAAATGAGGTTTAACCAACCAAAATACAGTGTCTGATATTACACGGGACTTAAATGTGAGTGTACTATAAGTACGCTTTTGCTTTTCTCTTCGTGGTATACAGGCGTGAATATATGTAATGTATGCATACCTCAGGTTCATCAGTCTGTTGGTTGGTCTGTATGAGTATCTTCCCGATGCGGATGTCTTTGCAGACATCGCACACGGCCTGCTCCATGGTCTCCCCTGCACGCAGGATCGACACGCCGCAGATCTTCTCCACACCACATTTACGACCTTAATACAGTACATATAAGGATTAATACGACAAAAGCCGTGGTGGCCTCGGGGTTAGAGCAGTCGTCTGCTACGCAAGCGACGCAAGTTCGAATCCCAGCGGGGCCTGTACCGATGAGTTTTTCTAAAAACTTATGTACAGTGATCTGACACCACGTGCTTTACGGTGAAGGAAAACACCGTGAGGAAACCTGCATATCTCTGAGAAGTAATTCAAAGACGTATGTATAGTGCCTGAGACGGCGATGGACTGACCCTCTGTCACGTTGGCACTTAATCATATTCGGTGAAATGTGGGTGTTGAAAATTACACCTCTGCTTACCCCTTCGGGGAATACAGGCGTGAGCATGTGCCAGATAATGAGTCTATCGCCGGCTCAGGCACTATACATAAGTCTTTGAATTATTTCTCAGACATTTGCAGGTTTCCTCAAGCACTGCATATCTGCTTATATGAACGCACGCCTCTGGAAAGGGGTATTGTATATATAGTTTATTTTAAATAAAAAAAAAAAAAAAATTACCAGTATAAGTGAACCCCTGCGGCGTGTCGACGGTGTGTTCGACGTAGGGCAGCAGGGAGAGGGCGAACTCGATGACGAGCCTCATGAGCCGCTTGGAGTAGAATATGAACTCGTCCCGCGGCGTGTCCTTGTTGCGGATGAACGTGTGCAGACCTTGCACCTACCATATCCATAAATATACAGGTTCAAAAATGAAATCACCATAGTATAACGAATGAAGAAGTGTGATAAGAGACAGTTCCAAGTTGAAAAATGATGTGGTGACTAGAATTTAAAGAAATATGTCGAGATGGTTTGAACAATTATCGAAAGGATGAGCGAAATATATTTATACAGTGAATGTGCGTGGAAGTGTTGGTAGAGGTGCTTGAACGATTTATTTTGTATTTTTAAAACTGTATAATATTCTTTAAAACAGTAATTACTGAGTTTCTTGCCAGGTTGTTCTCAGTAAAAGCAACCTTCCGAACCTGGCGGTAGCATGAATAATCCTGTGTAATCGTTTCATTCTGACGATTTGAAAGTACTTTGTATAAAGTCTAATCGAATAAAGATATATTTGAGTTTGTGTTTCAGTTGAGGGCGTCTAAGGAAGAACTAATATGATCAAATTAATAATATGTTTCAGAAGGGTCAAATTCAGAGCACTCGTAACCGCAAGAAGTGTATGAGTAGATGCAGGAATGTGGATGAAGCGAAAAAGTATGTAAGGATCGTAGCTTGTGGCTAACGGTGGTCTCTGCCTACCCCCATGGGATACAGGCGTGAGCATATTATGTATGTAATGTAAATGATTTTTCATTCTGGACTAGAAAATGATTAAATAAGGGCATTTAATTTTTCTATGTATTGTCTGGTCGAAATTGTTTTTATTTATCTGTATGCATCTATATCCAAATAGACCCACCGTGGGTTTACAACAAATATTTTTTACCAATAGACCCACTGCTCTAGTTTTAATTTATCCTTTTCAATATGTCAGTTTCTGTGAGCCCACGAAACACAATTCTAGCTAAACATTCTAGAGTGATTCGGGTAGCTTTTAGCAAAAGGTGTCGAATGTTTCCAAAAAAGATAATTTTAAACTAGAACAATGGGTCTATGGGTAAAAAATATTACCCGGGGCCAACTGCGGATCAATAGCAGTGGGATCACGGTTAGTAAGTCTATACATATATACCTGTGGCGTGTCCTTTAGTACGTAGAGTGAGTCAGGCACCGGCTGGCCGATGTGAGCGATCGCCAACTTTTCACGGACCTTGAACCCTCGCTGGAAATAAAAACCTACATTTAAATGCCATAAGAGATAAATAAAATTCATGTCTTTATGTAATTCTAAACTAGCAGCTTTTCACTAAATGCATACCAAGCTTATACGAATTTATAAAAAGATGGCTGTGTGTTTCTTACGGCAAATTTTCCGACTTGCATTGGAAGAAAGCTGATTTTACTTTGAGCAAATAAGGCTAATATCATTTTAGAAAAATTATTGTAAATTCTATGTGGGTAAGACCGCGGGGCAGGGCTAGTTCTTTATAAACAAGATGCCATATACTTGAAAAAGGCTCCAATCTACACATCTATATAGATAAATAAAATTGTCTATACAGATAAATAAAATTGAAGTGTCTGTTTGTAATTCCAAAATAACAGTTTTTCACTAAATTGGTATGAAAGTATACACGCTACTGACCCGAAAAATCAAGATTAAAATTTTTTTCTCTGTCTGTCTGTCCGTTTGTTCCGGGTAATCTCCGAAACGGCTGGACGGATTTTAACGGGACTTTCACTGACGGATAGCTAGTGTTACAAGGAACTTAGGCTACTTAGATTTTTATTTAAACATTAGGGTTACGCGGGGCACAGCTAGTATACAAATAAGCATAATTTTAGGATCCCTATCACAAGAGATTCAACTACTTTTAAGGAAAGGTTTATGTTAGGCGATGTTTTGAAATATTTATTAATCTGTGTTTAAAGTGTGCCCGTAATGTTAATTTCATGGGGGTCCCGCGGAATCCCTAATATTATTTTGGATAAAAGTAGCTTAAGTTACTCCTAGTAAAATAAGCTATCTGCCAGTGAAAGTCACGTTAAATCAGTACAGCTATTTCGGAGATTAGCCGGAACAAACAGACAGGCAGACAGACGGATAGAAAAAAAATTAACATTGGTCTTTTAATTGGGATTTTCATATGCATTTAGTGAAAAGCTGTAATTTTGGAATTACAAAGATGCACTTCAATTTTATTTATTTGTATAGATGTATAGATATATTACACCACATTAGAACGGTAACTAAATACAATTGAAGCTAATGGGACTAACACTTTTACTCGGTGTTCTCGCAGTACTCCAAGCATACTGACATGACATCGTTCCATTCATCCGCAAACAAATCACATTCACATCCAGAAGAGCGTTGAGTTGATAATTAATGCAGTTCTTTACTTACCAACTGCAATTGCTTATGTACATGTTGGACGATGAGATGAATGGCGACCTTATTCTCCCCGCCCCTTGGCACGATGATGTCCGCGTGCGCCATACACGGCGCGATGTAGCTCTGGTAGGCAGGCTTCACGTGGCTCATGTATTGCTTCAACACGCCTTCTAACTCACGGCCACGTTGCACTATGTCCCTAAATTTAATTAATACTGTAGTAGCGATGGTGGCTATGGCTCGTGGCACAGTTGCTATTGCGCATATGATTCGATCAGTGAAATTAAGCAACCATACGCCTAGCCAGTACTTGGATGGGCGACGGTCCGAGTTCCCTCCGTGCCTTGGAGTGCACGTTAAGCCTTCGTCTCGGTTGACAATTTAACATCTTTGGCAGTCGTTACAAGTCAGTTGGAGGCCTAAGAAATTCTGACTACTGGTTTAACTCAGATTGCCGATTTTCCTCAAAAAAGGGGTTACGAAGGTCAGATGGCAGTGGCTTCGTATTAAAATCAGGTGATCAGCCACATCGGGTTGAATCAAGTGCCGACCCCAAATACATGGGATAAGGCCAGGGAGATGATGTAGCGATGGCGAGAGGTGAGATGCTGCTTGTTGGGCATCTCAAGCAACAATTAAACGTAGTACCTACTTTTGGTTTTTATATTATTTTTTTACTTATATTGTATTACTAATAATTATAAATATTTTTATTTTGAAAAGAGTAATTACTGATTTTTTTGTCAGGTTCTTCTCAGTAAAAGCAACCTTCCGAACCTGGCGGTAGCATGTATAATCCTGTATAATTATATAATTCTGACGATTTGACAGTACTTTGTAAAAAGTCGAATCGAATAAAGATATTTTTGAATATCGCCGGGTATTGTAACCGGGTAGATATGTACCTCCTTAACCGCCGTGCGAGCCGGATATCCGCGTCGGTGTCCACGAATACCTTCATATCGAGCATCTTGGTCACCTCGGCGTTGTAGAACGCGAGGATACCCTCGAATATTATCACATTTGCACCGTACATCGTTTTCTGACAACAAACAGACATAAATCCAATACATATAGGGTAAATATTAAGTAGATATTGGGTTTTTCTGTCAAGAAATTCATAATAAATGCCCGGAATTTGGAAGTGTTTCCACCCCCGTGCCTCGGAAAGCACATTAAGCAGGGGCCTTACCATGAGCTCTCATTGCCATGATAGTTTCACTCATTTATGAGACAGATGTATGAGACGTGTATACATCTGTCACTGTCGTACAACTGAATTAACATTGCAATAAGAGCTCATGGTTAGGCCCCAGATCCTACGCCTGATCTCTCTCCGGTCGTGTCGGATTGCCTCCCATCCCACTATGAGAGTGAGGCAATAAAGAGTGCACCTGTGTTTGCGTACACACTTATACCCTGGTAAATTCCTCGACATTCATAAGTGCCTTACCAGGGCCTAAGCTAAAGCGCAGATGGCTAATGTCCGTTGAGATTAGCTGCCGTGACCTAAATTCGGTAGGAGATCATTATAAATTGAATAACTATATTTTAACGATGAGCCGTGGTGGTCTCGGTAAGCGACGCAAGTTTGAATCCCAGCGGGGCCTGTACCTATGAGTTTTTCTAAAAACTTATGTACAGTGATTTTCACACCACGTGCTTAGCGATGAAGGAAAACATCATGAGGAAACCTGCATATTTCCGAGAAATAATTCAAAGACGTATGTATAGTTCCTGAGACGGCGATGGACTCACCCTCTGTCACGTTGGCACTTAATATTCGGTGAAATGTGGGTGTTGAAAATTACAACTCCTCTGCCTACCCCTTCGGGAAATACAGTCGTGAGCATATGTATGTATGTAACTATATTTTTGAATGTGTCAGCGTGTGTACTAACAGTCCTGTTCTCCCTGGAGTGCGTGACGTAGTTGTAGATGGGCACCTCGACCTTCTTGCCCTCGCGCACCCTCTGCAGTACGCTGATGAGCAGCTCCATGTCGAAGGCGTCGGGATGGTCGAAGTTGTACTCGTTGCGGGTCGCCGCTTGGTGCTGCTTCTCGTTCAACACCTACCACAACATATCTTCTGTTTGTTTTGTATAACAAGTTATTTCGTTTCTTGTCGGTTCTTCACAGAAGGCTAGTTTCCGAACCGGTGGTAAATTCTCGACGTACATAAGTGCCTACACTGAATAAATATTTTTCATTTTCATTCCAATTATCTTTGTTAATTTTGATTTGAATTCTATCTAATATTTGTGTTATGGTTCTTTAATAATGTAATTAGTTTTTGTTAAATGTATGCCGATAAATAATATTGAAGTGTCTGTTTGTAATTCCAAAATAA
The DNA here is from genome assembly GCA_964035505.1 of Watsonalla cultraria. Classification (NCBI taxonomy): domain Eukaryota; kingdom Metazoa; phylum Arthropoda; class Insecta; order Lepidoptera; family Drepanidae; genus Watsonalla; species Watsonalla cultraria. The sequence goes on from OZ037723.1 coordinate 10,550,922, forward strand.
CAGCTTATGCCCAATGCATATGAAAGTATATACGATACTGACATGAAAAAAAAATCTCTATCTATCTGTTTGTTCCGGGTAATCTCCGAAACGGCTGGACCGATTTTAACGGGACTTTCACTGGTAGGTACTTAGTTTTACAAGGAGTAACTTAGGCCACATATATTTAAAAAACATTAGGGTTTAGCGGGTCACCCATGGAACTAACTCTACGCGGGTAGAACCGCGGGGCACAGCTAGTAAATAAATAAATCTAGTAACACTTGAACAGGGATCCAACTTTGGTTGATTAAGCTTTTCTTAGCTTTGACGTTTAAGGTTACCGTACCAAAAGGGAATCCTCAAAGTTCAGAAGTTCTTAATACGCTGTGCTTGAACCAATGATGGTATGCCCCCTGATACAAAAACATATACGAGGCTATGCGGCTGGCATCGTAGTAGAAACAAAACCTCTTATGTTTTGCTGTGCCCTAACAGGGCTTATGTTAGCTTGCTAAGGTTATCATTATAATTACGATTATTTTGTATATTAATGTAACTAACATAAACGCAATAAATAAATATTTGTTAACGAGTGAATTAAGTATACAGTAACCCTATTGATAACATATGATGAGAGTAATTTTAGTTCTTTACGTGACCGCTAGAAGCTGCACAATTAGTAATACTAATATTTGACAGAGGCGCTAGCGAGTATAGATTGGGAAAACGGTGGCAAACACGTGATAGGTGTTCAGAAAAACATTGTACACACAGATAAAATTATCTACCTATGTCTGTGATTTTACAGAGTGCCTAGAGCGAGTTTTCTAAAAATGTGTCGGCCCACAGTTGGCACTATTGTGATCCCATACAAATCTGCGTTTACGTCAACGCGGTGACTTGTGACGGAGGCAATGCACTAGGCACTCAGTCCTGTGCCCATATTTTGACACGTTCAAACGTCATCAGAAAGAAAGAAAATAAATTTATTCGTAACAACATACACAAAATAGCAAAAAGGATTATAGTAACAGTGTTTTATAGTTGTTACGAATTGGTCCCAACTCAGCATAATCTGGCTGCCACGTTGATGACAACCATCACTGATCTTCCGCTAGGACCTAGTCATGACGTCACAGCACGTACACAGGCAGTATCCACAATACAACTTAACCTCACTCATCACTTGATGTTCATCTTTCGCATTCGACCACAACCCGCCTCTAAGATGTCATTTTGAAGTTTGAATAATGTCGGTAAAACACGTGAATGACGTATTCACCTCTGGCTGTTATTACGCCTATTCTGCTAATTTTCTCGTAGATGTGCGCGTCTGTGTAAGTGCGTCATTTCCACCGATTTGTTTCTAACTCCTTGTAAAGCTTATATTTAAACATTGCTTATAGTTTGTTGTGCCGTAAGCTTGTTTGTCACCTTAGTGGTGTAGGGATACCTTGTAGAAGGAGTCCATGCTGACGATGGTAACCCACGGTATGTTGAGAGATTCTATGATCTTAGCCGCTACTGTCGTCTTGCCCGAGGCGCTGGCGCCGCATATACCTGTTATACCATCAACATCTCATCATCTCCCTGGCCTTATCCCATACATTGTTGGTTTCAAGTGCCAACCGCACTTGATCGGCTTTCCTCAAGGGGGCGAAGGTCGATGGCAGTAGCTTCGTATAAGAATTAGGTGATCAGCCACATCAGAGTGCCTAGTGAGAGTTTTCTTAAAATCGCCGTCACGAGTCATCGCGTCGACGTAAACGCCGATTTGTGTGGGCGCACAATAGTGTCATGTTTAGGCCGACAGAGGCGCTGTTCCGATCCTATACAAATCTGCGTTTACGTCGACACGGTGACTTGTGACGGCGGCAGTGAAAAACTCGAACTAAGACCTCAGGTTGAATCAAGTGCCGATCCCAACAATGTATGGTATATAAGGCCCGGGAGATGATGACATTATATACACACATGTATACATGAGCTTATCGTTTACTTAAAATTATTAAATTTGGTTGGTAGCTGCGTCCGGCTTAAGCAACCGTCAAATGTAGGTACCGTACGCCTAGACAGAGTAATATTGTCTCACACTTGCGCTAATAATATACAAAATGTATGTAAATGACATAAATCAATCACGTGACATATGTCATTCCCATACATTTTGTATCGTTTCTACAAGCGAAGCGTGAGGATAATGTCAATCTACAGGCGATGTAGGCCTAGACAAAGTGACACTCTCTCGCGTTTGCGCTAATAGAAACGATACAAAATGTATGGAAATGACATAAATCAGTCCCGAACATTTTGTATCGTTTCTACTAGCGAAGCGGGAAGACCATGATAGCAGATATCTAGCCCTGCTGGTCATATCGGTATGGTTGGTTTGATGCATCGAAAAAATGAAGAAACGAATGAAAGAAAAATAATGTTAAATCATTTATGTAGCCGTCAGCAGATAACCCTTATAGTCTGATCGATGTGAGCAACAAAGTATGCCATATCAATGAATACATATCACCTATACACAATTTAACCCCGACATTGTTTGAATCTAAAGGTCGGCCAATAACACCGGCAAACAGGGTCCGTAGATAACGTTTAAACTTATATGATTGTATAGAATCGAAGATCATAAACTCTCAAAACAACTGGAGAAGGAATCACTGGAGACTAGAGTTAATTTGACAATGAACAAATCATATGAACAATTATTTTACATTTTTAAAATTTTTCGTTGTTATAAGTACTCACTATTTATTTTTGTGTCCACTAAATTGTTACTAGAATCTAACTAAAAATGATAAGAGATTTTTCATATCATAAATTAGTTTCTTTTTTTTGGAATTTGTGCCAAGAATGTTCGCCTGAAAAGTCCACACCCTAAAATGGCGAAATGTGGATGCACTATAAGTACACCTTTGCCTACCCTTTAGAGGAATTCAATCGTGGGCATATCCAATGCTTCTTAGCTCATACATCGCTGCCTACCAAAGGTATTCAACGATAAAGAACGGTTCGACACCGCCGGTACAGTTGTACCAGGGCGGTCGTCCGGCGGTGTAGATGGTGTACTATGAGTACCACTCACCGATGAGGAAGGGTTCGACCTCCTGTCCGCCGGTGCAGTTGTACCAGGGCGGTCGGCCGGCGGTGTAGATGGTGCGGCGGTCGGCGTGAAGGATACTCTCGGCCGTGGTGCGCTTGTTGGGCTGAGACATCGACGTCGTGCGCACGCGACGAGCTCGGGGAGACTTCAAGATGTTCGATCCTGGACACATTATGAGTTGCTATAGTTGTAGCAAGCTAATCAAAAACATCTCTATTTCATACTAGCGGACGTCACGCGGTTTCACCCGAGTAGTTCCCGATCCCGTGGGAGTACGGGGATAAAATATAGCCTATGTTACTCGCTGATGATGTTGGGTTTACAACTAAAATATCAATCCATCTATGATATTATAGATTGCTTACCTTAAGGGCATAGAATGGTAAGTTGGTTTGAGGGAGGAAATTTTTTATTTTTACAATCGCACTATTTCTTGTCAAACGTACAATGTTATCCGACACTAAACAAAAAATCTAGTTTCACAATCACCTCACAAATTTTGTAATAACGCGCTGCCTTGTTGAACGAATGTTTTAATGTAAAAAAATTTTGAACATAAATTCACGAGCAGTTAACACGAACAATGAGACAGGAATTATCGCGCACAAGCGTTTATTAGATAGATGCTGGCTCTATTACATTAGTAACGGCCCGAGGCAAGGACTCGGAGCATTTTTACTTTCGCGGTCAATGTCGCTTCATGCTGATTAATTAAACTGAATATAATGATCGCTTTAAAGTGGGCGCCTCTTATCACACACAATTATTTAAGAGAGGTTGGACATTGTGGGATCTCCCGATTGGGGGCAGTACCTTCATCTTACAGATGATCGCAGCCAAGAATGTTACCTTAGAACGTATAGTCACAGTGCCAACTCAGATTTTGAAAAATGCGAAGACGGGGTTCGAAAAATATGTAGATTAGAAGAAAGTTCACCTAAAGTAAACCTCTTGTTGGGAGGTATTTAGCGAGAAAAAACCAAAAATAAAAACATCTCCGCAGTTAGATTTTTGCGCGAAGAAATAGGTAAGTACTGGTAATTACGCCCATGTAGCCTAATGAGACCTGTTTTGGAATTTTGTTAAAAAATACGTAGATTCTGGACTGAAGTTAGGAGCTTAGCAGGAAAGGCCTAAATACGTAGATCTACTTAAATACAAGAAGAGTTGTCAACGCTGTATAGTCAAGGCTTTAACATACCTAGTGTTTTACTGACTAAGGTCGTTGATAGGAGCTCGTGGCACAGTTATCGCGAATTTAAGCAAACGTAATCCAAGCCTGTAGTTGGGTGGTTGTGCCACCCGAGAGAGCACGTTAAGCCGTCGGTCCCAGTAGCTAATTTAACACCTTTGGCAATCGTAACAGATCAGTCTAAAAGACAACTTGTTTAACTCAGATTTCCGATATTCCTCGTAAAAAGGGGTTACGGAGGTCAGATGGCAGTTGATTCGTATAAAAATCTGGTAATCAGCTACATCGGGTCGAATCAAGTGCCGACCCCAACAATGCCCATACAAAAGCACAGGGAGATGAGGAGTAAGGTGTAAGAACTAGGGACGGAATTATTTCAATAAAAACGAATTACCAAGCAACAGTCAAATAAATACTAAGCTCGCTCGCGATTACCGGGTCGCCTTAGTCACTCAGAGGCCCTAGTGAGAGTTTTTCACAGCCGCCGTCACAAGGCACCGCGTCGACGTAAACGCAGATTTGTATAGGATCGGAACAGCGCCTCTGTCGGCCTAAAGATGACACTATTGTGAGCCAATACAAATGTGCGTTTACGTCGACGCGATGACTTGTGACGGCGATTTTAAGAAAACTCGCACTAGGCACTCAATCAGTTAAATACTAAGGTCGCTCGCGATTTCCGTGTCGCCTTAGTCACTCGGTTATAAGGTCGAAAGTGAAAGATATTTCGGCACGCCATTGTGATTAACATCCGTGAATTCATTCACATTTCACTATAATATGCGCTAGCTGCCAAGTTTTACAACGTAAAATGTTTATAGAAAGTTCTGACATATTTTTTGCCGATAAAACAGTGGTGTAGGTACAATCTGCAGATGTTACGACTTACGAGACGCAAAAAATAATTAAATTGTTTTCGCTTTCAAACATCTTGAACACTTGTATCCAATTACATCCCTACTAATATTTTAAATGCGAAAGTAACTCTGTCTGTCTGTTACGCTTTCCCGCTTAAACCTCTCCACCGATTTTGATGAAATTTGGCACAGACAATCTTTAGACCCTGAGAAAGGACATAGGCTAGCTTCTATTTATTAAAAATATTAGGTTTCCGCGACCATAAGGCTGAAACTAAATCTAAAAATAAAATCGCAGGTCAAACCGCAGGGCACAGCTAGTTATATATAAACTACTTAGCTGTGTTCCGCAGTTTTACACTCGTAGGATTAACGAAAAAGAAATCTAATATAAGTAAGACACGTTAAAATGGGTCCAGCCGTTTAAGAGATCATCCGGAACAATCAGACAGAAAACCTTTTTTGTAAGTAGTACCGTACATTCACTAAATGCATAATATGAATGCAAAATAAAGCTGGAATTACAAACACACAATTCAATTATTTTTATCTGTATAAATATAGATGTAAAGTTTGGAAGATAGGTGCTTGGTTAATGGCAATAGACTCACCCCCTATTACATGGGCCCCTATAACATACACTACCCCTTCGAGGAATACAGGCTTATGTGTGTACCTAGCGATCTGGTACATACATAGGACCATAGAGTACATTATCACGAGTGTTAAATAACTTCCATGTTATGACTATTAGAGTAGTTCATACAATATAGGTCAGTAATTCATGTGTGTGGTCGAGACGACTCGTGTTGCTAATTAATGTGTTAAACCTAGCGAGCGATAATGCACTCTAAGCCGAAGGGATAAAGGTCAAATAGCGGTGGGATACTACACATTCCTTTATGAATTCAATCATTTTGTTTGTAGAACTCGAGTTTTATAGTGTGTGAATAAAATATGATGACATGCAGGTCCCATCAGGAGTGAAGAACGCGCAGTAGTTATTTTATGAGATAAAAACATGCGCAGTAACGATCCCAACAAATTTTCTCAATAATACCGAGTTTCTTGACAGGTTCTCCTCAGTAAAAGCAACCTTCCGAACCTAGCGGTAGCATGAATATCTATACGGATATCTATATATATATATATACAGATAAATACAATTTAAGTGTCTGTATGTAATTCAAAAATTACAGCTTTCCACTAAATGCATAAGAAAGTATACACGGTACTAACATAAAAAACCAGTTTCTAAAATTATCCTCAGTCAGTCTTTCTGTTTGTTCAGGGTAATCTCTGAAACGGTCGGACCGATTTTAACGGGACTTTCACTGTCAGACAGCTGTGTTTGAAGGAGTAACTTAGGCTACTTTTATTTAGAAAATATATTAGGGTTCCGTGAAATAAAGCATGAAACTAAATCTACGCGGGTGAAACCGCGGGGCAAGGCTAGTCCTGTATAATTGTGTCGTTCTGACGATTTTAAAGTACTTTGTTAAAAGTCTAATCGAATAAAGATATTTTTTGATTATCTTAGGCATTGTTCTTCAAGTGGCAACAAACTATCTCAAACACCATACTTAGAATATACAGGTATAATAAATTACCAGTGGATGGCGGTCTGTAAGGCCTGACATTGGGCACGGTGGTGGGCGAGGCCGGGGCGCGCGTCGAGTAGTCCTCATCGTCAAGGAACACCTGTTCGCTCAACTCTAGAGCCAGCTCGGTGTCACTGCAAATTATACAATTTAGTTTAGTCAATCTATACAGATAAATAAAATTGAAGTGTCTGTTTTTAATTCTGAAATAACAGCTTTTCACTAAATGCATATGAAAGTATACACGATACTGACACTTAAAAACCAAGTTTTAAAATTTTTCTCCGTCTGTCTGTCTGTCTGTTTGTTCCGGGTAATCTCGGAAACGGCTGGACGGATTTTAACGGAACTTTCACTGGCAGCGGATGTTTCAAGGAGTAACTTATCTACTTTTATTTATTAAAAATATTAGGATTCCGCGACAATAAGGATGAAACTAAATCTACGCGGGTAAGACAGACAGAAAAAATTTAGAACTTAGTTTTTTAGTGTCAGTAGCGGGTTTTCATATGCATTTAGTGAAAATCTGTTTGGAATTACAAACAGACACTTCAATTTAATTTATCTGTCTGTATAGATATAGATGTATCAATTTCCCATGATTGAAACCAACGCTCGTCGTCTAGTACGACGAGCTGAGAACCCTTAGTGAATAACCCGGCTGTCACGCCATTTATGAACGTCGAAAATTACCACCGGTTCAGAAACTAGCCTTCTGAGAACAACTGGCAAGAAACTCAGCCAGGCAACATATTCATTTCATCAAAATAATAAAAATAAAACCTACACGGTGTCAAATAAATTACTTAAGTGCGGAAGTATCTAACTTATAATATTATCAAAGTGTGCGTTAGTGTGAATATGAATAATACTCAAATATTATCATGGGTGTGATAAATTATCTTATCATCAGTGATGTGACGTTAGTAAGCCATGTAGTAGGAAGTAAGTAAGTAGGACTTATATCTATACAGATAATTAAAATTGAAGTGTCTTTTTGTAATATCAAAATTACGCGTTTTGACTAAATGCATATGAAAGTATACACGCTACTGACACTAAAAAACCAAGTTTTAAAATTTTTCTCTGTCTGTCTGTCTGTTTGTTCCGGGTAATCTCTGAAACGGCTGGACGGATTTTAACGGGACTTTCACTGGTAGGTAGCTGATGTTTCAAGGAGTAACTTAGGCTACTTTAATTTATCAAAACTATTAGGGTTCCGCGACAATAAGGATGAAACTAAATCTACGCGGGTGAAACCGCGGGGCACAGCTAGTATGTACTAATATTACAAAGACGAAAGATTTGTTTGTTTGTATTGAATAGGCTCCGAAACTACTTGATCGATCTTGAAAATTCTTTCAGCACTAGATAGCTACATCATCATCGTCTAACATAAGCTATATTTCATCCCCGTGCTCCCACGGGAACGGGGATGAAACGGTGACGTCCGCTAGTTTTAGAATACATGATAAATCTTTAAGATTTGTTGACGAATTCAAAAAATCGCCATAGTCATTCAAAATTCTCATACATCATCATCTCCCTGGCCTTATCCCATACATTGTTGGGGTCGGCAATTAATTCAACCCGATGTGGCTGATCACCTGATTTTTATACGAAGCGACTGCCATCTGACCTTCGCAACCCCATTTAGGAGGAAAATCTGTGATCTGGGTTAAACCAGTTGTCAGATTTTCCTTTTAGGCCTCTGACTGACCTGTAACGATTGCCAAAGATGCTAAATTGGCAACCGGGATCGACGGCTTAACGTGCTCTCCGAGGCACGGAGGGAACTCGGGCGGTCACCCATCCAATTACTGGCTCGGCGTATGGTTGCTTAACTTCGCTGATCGAATGATATGCGCAATAGCAACTGTGCCACGAGCTCCTCCAAATTGCGAGCAATTCAAAATTCTCATACACAGATTACATTTTAACAAAATACTGCCCCAAGTAAAGGTTTTAACACGTTCGTCTTCGCCGCTAACTTTTAAGTATTCCACATCGTGAGGAAACCTGCATATGTCAGAGAAGTAATTCAAAGACGTATGTATAGTGCCTGAGACGGCGATGGACTCGCCTTCTGTCACGTTGGCACTTAATCATATTCGGTGAAATGTGGGTGTTTTTGTTACACCTCTGCTTACACTATTTAATTGCATTTTGTAAAATGTCATGTGATAAACGGACGGGTGGCTAGCCAAGTTTCACCAGAGTGTCTAGTGCGAGTTTTCTTAAAATCGCCGTCACAAGTCATCGCGTCGACGTAAACGCAGATTTGTATGGGCTCACAATAATGTCATCTTTAGGCCAACAGAGGCACTGTTCCGATCCTATACAAAACTGCGTTTATGTCGACGCGGTGACTTGTGACGGCGGCAGTGAAAAACTCGCACTAGGCCCTCAGGGATGTGGAAATATCGACAAAATATCCTCAAGTAGTTAGTTGATTCGACAGGCCTTGTTGAAGACACGTGTGTTTGTTTACAGTATTTATAACGCGATAAGATATATATTTATCCAAATTTAAGGTCACGGAATGGTCGCCACTTAGTAATGACCTGAATATGATAGCAACTTTTATTATTAGCGATAAATGTTTGCTGATAAATATTACTGTAATAATATTAAGATAGACGAATGTTATTTTATTTTAAAACTTCTATCCGTTGCTTAATATAATAAAAATATTATATTCTAACAGATGCCGTCATGAGTTATGAGCGCTCAGTAAAAATAGTGGGGGTAACTGCGTATGTAATTTATTCGCGTCACGCCATACAGACAGAGACAGACCCATAAAATTACAGCTATTCAAGGTCAGCGCTTATAACTCGCGACGCGACCTGTATATGGTTTGAATCGAAATCACGACTGTCTGTTTGTTCCGGCTAAATTCGGAAACAGGCTTTTCACTGGCAGATAGTTAATTTTCCAAGGAGCAAAATAGGTTACTTTAGTTTTAAAAAAATTGTTCCGCGAAACGCGCGAGTAAAACCGCCCCACACACGTATCTTAGAAGAAGGTTAAGATTATGTTTGTATTAAGCAAAAATAAAATGCAATAAAAAAATATTGTGTTTTCCATTGCATTAGGCTTAAATATCTGTAATGATGGTGTCAGTGGCATGCATTGCATACAAGCAGATAAGCAGTGCTTACAATTTGTGATGACTGTATACACTGTCGTGTGTGCGTATTTATGTTTGTGTGTGTCTATACCGAAACGTATGTACCTACGCCGCGCCACATAGGTATGCCACATATGTACTTAACCAGTCTACCTACTTACTTATTATATGCCTACCCCTTTGAAAATCCAATGCACGCCCCTGAGGGCCTAGTGCGAGTTTTCTTAAAATCGCCGTCACAAGTCACTGCGTCGACGTAAACGCAGATTTGTATGGGCTCACAATAGTGTCATGTTTAGGCCGACAGAGGTGCTGTTGCGATCCAATACAAATCTGCGTTAATTTTGACGCGGTGACTCACACTAGGCACTCTGGATGGTGTAAAAATGGTGATAAATAAATAAAATAAAAATACTAATAATAATCTTCTTGTTTATGAATGGAGACGTGCTCGGCAGTAGTATTCTGCCAATATTACCTACGTCGTAGCATAATTTGTGACGTTAACATTTTTTTTTCCATGAGAACCGAACTAACCACCCAGCAACCAGACCAATCGCCTTGCGAGAGGTCATTTACATTGTAAACTAGCACTCTGCCCGAGGGTTCACCCGAATAGTAGGTATAGGTAGGTATCTAATAATAATTTGTAAGAGGTGGGAATGCTTTTATATAGAAACGTCTTTAAAACGATTCATTACATAAATATGTCTCAGATATTTTTTTACATACATACATATGCTCAGGGCTTTATTCCAGTTAAGACGAAGACCCATGTATTACATGGGGAGGCGAACTTGCCAATTACCGGCAATTAATTAAAAAAAACTATTTGTTCTTTGAGTTTTTAGCTTTATACTTATATATAGGCAAACTAGCCCGAGGCCGGTCTCCTATCAGATGGACTGATCAAATAAAAGACTCCAGGTCACCGAGGTTTAGCTCCGTCGTCAGGGCCGCGATGGACAGAAGCCGATGGAAACAAATAGTTCACTCCAAGTGTGGACCACTTGTTGATGACCACGATCCTCAGACATGAGGGAACGACTAGAGAGAGAGAGACTTATATATTTGTTTACTGTTAATATATTCAGTTCACCCTTTAAGTTCATTCTGAATATTGAAGAAAAAAAATCACGAAGTTTCCCATATACGAGTACAAACTTACTATTTTTACCTCTTAAGAATATCAGTATCAAACTATCAAATCTATACATCTATACAGATAAATAAAATTGAAGTGTCTGTTTGTAATTTAAAAATTACAGCTTTTCACTAAATGCATGTGAAAGTACACACGGTACTGATATAGAAAAACCAATTTTTAAAATTTGTCTGTCTGTCTGTTTGTTCCCGCTAATCTCCGAAACGGCTGAACCGATTTTAACGAGACTTTCACTGGCGGATAGCTAATGTTACAAGGAGTAACTTGGCATAATTAGATTTTTTAAACATTAGTGATCCGCGGACAACCATGAAATTAAAATTGAAAGGGTGAAACCGCAGGGCACAGCTAGTATGTTTTAAGTTGATTGAAACTGTGTAAAAAAACAAGAATTACCCAGACACTCACTTCCAGCTGGCACGGTGCCAACACCAATGTGAATGAGAAACAGTCTTAGTCTGCAAAATGTCCATATTTCTTAGAATTTCATACATTTGTCTGTCTAAGTTAAGATTCACATAAATACTTTATCATTGGATCACAAGTGGATATTTTATCTGATTATGCTAAGGTGTTTGCTATAAGATGATGTACCTTATATCGTCTTATGTTAAACTAGCTGTGCCCCGCGGTTTCACCCGCGTAGATTTAGTTTCTTCCTTATTGTCGCGGAACCCTAATATTTTTAATAAATAAAAGTAGCCTAAGTTACTCCTTGAAACATCAGCTACCTACCAGTGAAAGTCTCGTTAAAATCCGTCCAGCCGTTTCAGAGATTACCCGGAACAAACAGACAGACAGACAGAGATAATTTTAAAACCTTGGTTTTTAAGTGTCAGTATCGTGTATACTTTCATATGCATTTAGTGAAAAGCTGTTATTTTGGAATTACAAACAGACACTTAAATTTTTTTAACTGTATAGATGTTAGATCTAGCAGCTCTTTATCATTTAACCACCACCAAAAAGTGGTTTAATTTTTCGGGTATAGCCAATGTTTACCAATACTACGAGGTAGGTCTAGACAAAGTAACATTAGCTCGCGCTTGCGCAAATAGAAACGGAAAAAAATTTATGGAAATGACATAAATCTGTCACATGACATATGTCATTCCCATACATTTTGTATCGTTTCTACAAGCGAAGAGTGAGGATAATGTTACTTTATCTACAGGCCCTTAAAAATAAAAGTAGCTTAACTTACTTCTTAAAATTTGCTAGCTGCAAGTGAAAGTCCCGTTAAAATCGATAAAGCCGTTTCGGAGATTATCCAGAACAAACAGACAGACAAACTAAAGTTTTTTCATGTCAGTGCCGTATATATATTTTCATGTGCGTTTAGTGAATAGTTGCTATTTTGGTATTACAAACTGACATTTCAATTTTATTTATCTGTATATATGCAAAAATGTATGGTGGCGTCTAATTTGAACAACAAAGTGTGTAGGTATGTTAAGGTGGTAACCTCAATTTGGACATAATGGAAGTTCAAAGCCTATACTCTGTGACATACTGACCTACATGATTTTGCTTATAGATAAGATACAGACCAAAGCCTGTTTATTTCTATTTATGTTTGCTCTATGGGTTTAATCATAGACAATATACTTAATACATTATCTTACTTTTATTTGTTTTGATTAAAAATTAAAAAAATAACTTGTGATACTTCAAAATAATTTTTGTCTATTCTTTATCTTTTTTTACAAGTAGACCACTGAATCTATACAGATCAATAAAAATTATGTGTTTTTTTTAAATTCCATATTACTTAACTATGAAAGTGTATAGTATTTACATAACAAAACAAATTTTAATACTTCTGTCTGTCTGTTCCAGTTCTTCTCTGAAACCACTGGATAAATTTAAGCGGGACTTTCACTGACAGATATAGCTGATGTTACCAGGATTAATAATCTACTTTTATTTAAAAAAATATGGTAAGTGTGGTAAGATAAAGCCATACATGAAAATTAGTCTATGCAGGTGAAACTAGGCTGTGGCTGGTAAATAATAAATATAAAGTTATTTGTTGTGGATAGCTGGAATGAAGAATCTAGGTATGAAAAGAAACTTTGTATTTTTCAATTTGACCTTAAGTTCAATGAACCATTATACTAAGTAGTTCATTCAGCCTAATATATCTTGATTTGAGTCCATGTTTTATGTTATCTTGGCTCATTAAAATGTAAACAAAGATCAATCAAGTTATCTATGCTTCGTGGAATATATCACAATGTGATAATATTATCATTTTAGCAATTTGATAGTTTGATAGCAGTGATAACTTACAATGATAATAATAATGTTTATATTTATTTGTTTTGTTTAGGATAACATAACTTAGGTGGTTTGTGCAAGATTTCATGCAATAAATAATTGAATCTTCTATAGTGTGTTTTTACTATAGTGCTGACATTGATAATAAAGTTATATATTTAAAAATGTAAATTAAACAGACCACGATAAAACACGAAAGCCATAACAAAGCCGGTTTAGATCACAACACGGCCTGCGACATAGACATAAATAGATAATTATTCTTACGGATTTACGAAGATAACAGATCCAGCCTCCATTCTGGCTGCGGGCTAGTCACCTTACAAACACGAGCACGTGGCCCTCAACACTCATTCACCGACAAGCTAGCTGCCAATGTACTACATAAAAGTCTAAAAATAAAAATATCACAATGCGTGCATGTAGGTTATATTCAAGCTGTTTTCACAATAAATCCCTTTTAGCACTAAACACACGTGAAACACCTCACACATACGATGATGACTAAGCGAACTGAAAACTTCAGTCTGCCTGCACAGTGTAATTTTTATAACACTAGCCAGCTGTTCACATAAACATTTGTTAAGGTTATCACACGTTTTTTACCTATCGGAGCTGGCAGAACTGGGCGTTTCAAATTTGTTCACCTTCCCAGCCATTACTTTTAGTCACGTATTGGAGAAAATTAAATTTTAAGAAATCACTGTGTTAATTTTGTAAAATTCACGACTCGTCTCAATGTAAGAAGACGAACGAATCGCAAAGTAGTTAAGTTGACAGATGACAGTTGACGTTTCGTCTAGAATCTTGTTTGTGCGACGTTGCATTTTTATGTCGATTAATGTTTTTGTGAAATTAATTCTTTACATCTAAAACAGAAACAGTGTTTTAAAAACGGAAGCAATATAATATTATGTTGCTTCAAACAATAAGGTGATGATTGATGACTGATTTACAGCAATCACAGATTTTTCGTGCAGCATGATTTAGGATTCTAATAAAACTAAATCAGACAGTAATTTCCGAACGATTTAGCGGCGGCGTTTCGTCTTACGGAGTTTCAGCTTTCAATCAATACAGAGTGAACTATACAAGTTGACTACTTTCGCGTGTCTATTTAATTAATCATTATTTCAATACATTATTGAGCACTGCTGAACTTTATGCCTTCCTTGCATTGATGTAACTGTATACCTTAGGACTACTAGCAAACTTTGATAGATTGTTGTGGTCAAATTTCTTTACATTTCTCAAATACATGACTGCAAATTACTATACCCCAACTATGAAATTTAACTATGGATAATAATGCTAAACATCAAACGGAATTGAATTTTGATAGCCTATCCTAGGCAGTCTTTGTAGTAAAAACAAATCAACGAGAGATGGCGCCATACGTAGCAGAATTAAGTTAAAGTAAGAACTATCAATATTGCCCGACTTTGTTCGTTGTTCTTGACTTTCGCAATTAAGTCTTGGCACGACGTCGGTAATGCGTTTATGACAGAATGTTCCAAAGCGTATATATGTATATAAGCGCACCGAAGCTAATAGGTATTAAATGTTTTCGAGTATTACTTTCAAATCTAAAAGTTTAAAAGTGCCCAATGACAAAAATTCAACAAAAATGCTATTATTTTAGATCAGGCGCTCATTAACTTTAATGGCATCGTTTTCTTTTCATTTTATTAGAATAAGTACTATACATAAGTATATAAATATATGCTCACGCCTTTATTCCCCGAAGGGGGAGGGAGAGGTGTTGTAATAACAACACCCACTTTTCACCGAAATGATTAATTGCGAACGTGATAGATAGCAAGTCCATCGCCGTCTCAGGCACTATGCCTTTGAATTACTTCTCAGACATATGCAGTTTTCCTCACGATGTTTTCCTTCACCGTAAAGGACGTGGTGTTCAAACCTGCGTCGCTTGCGTAGAAGGCGATTGCTCAAGCCACTATAATTTTAATATCCTGTATAAAAACATGAGTGCCAAATATTTTATAACCTACCTAGCTGTGCCCCGTGGTTTCACCCGCAGAGAGTTAAATTCATGTTTTTTTAAATAAAATTAGGCTAAAACACTCTTTAAACACCAGCTATCTGCCAGTGAAACTCCCGTTAAAATCCATAAAACTGTTTACGCGTGATGCCGTGACCAAGGGAAATGGGGATTCATTTTTATAGGTATACTACTTACTCCTTGTAACATAAGCTATCCGTCAGTGAAAGTCCCGTTAAAATCCGTCCAGCCGTTTCGGAGATTACCCGGAACAAACAGACAGACAGAGAAAAAATTTAAAAATTGGTTTTTCTATGTCAGTACCGTTTATACTTTCATATGCATTTAGTGAAAAACTGTTATTTTGCAGTTACAAACAGACTCTTCAATTTTATTTATCTGTATAGATAAGAAGATTAACCCTTAAATAGTGTCTCAATTTTTAAAACCTATTATAATATTTTATTGCAAATGTGAACACAAACGAAATTCGACGAATATTTGCCAAATCGTATCCTGTTTGTCTCCCCTCCCGAGAACGGAATATGGGGGAGTTTCCAATTTGGGCACAGCTTTGTGGTAATCCTGGATGATGGAGTGGAGCGACAGTTCGTCTTGATGGAGTCGAGAATGATGACGGGGATTTTATTCGTAGCTTTTTCATAAAGGTACCTGCGTAATGTGTACGTGAAATGAAAACGCATGTGGAATATAACTAATTTATTTTATACCCCACGAATGAGATGCTTACCTACTCTATAGGTACCTTTCTATACATCTATACAATACAGATTAATAAAATGTTTGTGTCTGTTTGTAATTAAAAATAATAAAACAGTTTTACACTATATACACGTGAAAGTATTCACGGTACTTATAATAAGCAATTTTGTAAAGAAATCTCTGTCTTTCTGCCTGTTTGTTTGTTCCGACTGATTTCTGAAACGCTTGGACTAATTTTAACTTAATTTAACTTTTACTGTCGGATAGCTGATGTTTCTAGGATTAATCAGGCTAATTTTAATATCAGGCTATAAAGAAATAATGCAAATCTATACATCTATACACATATACATATATATACAGATAAATAAAATTGAAGTGTCTGTTTGTAATTCCAAAATTACAGCTTTTCACTAAATGCATATGAAAGTATACACGCTACAGACACTAAAAAACCAAGTTTTAAATTTTTTCTCTGTCTGTCTGCCTGTTTGTTCCGGGTAATATAATAGAAACTAGCTGTGCCCCGCGGTTTCACCCGCGTAGATTTAATTTCATCCTTATTGTCGCGGAACCCTAATATTTTTAATAAATAAAAGTAGCCTAAGTTACTCCTTGAAACACCAGCTACCTGCCAGTGAAAGTCCCGTTAAAATAGGTCCAGCCGTTTCAGAGATTACCCGGAACAAACAGACAGACAGACAGACGGACAGACAGACAGAGAAACATTTTAAAACTTGGTTTTTTTGTGTCAGTACCGTGTATACTTTCATATGCATTTAGTGAAAAACAGTTATTTTGGAATTACAAACAGACACTTGAATTTTATTTATCTGTATAGATAAAGCTGCCGTGTTCTGTGGTCTTTCTGTGGAGTTCAATATATTATTAGTGAATGTCTATACTAATGTTATAAAGACGAAATAGTTGTATGTAAGTATGTTTGTAACGAATTGGCTCTAAAATTCTTTCACTATTTGAATGCTACACTTAAATCATCACTGATTAATATAGGCTATATTTTATCTCTTAAGAAAATATAAATTATTGTGCTGAAAAAAAACGTTATACCGAAATTCAAAATAGACGCATTTTTCTCAGATTAGCTTACCTAAGTAAGGGCTTGGGTAAGGGCTAGAATCTCGTAACGCGATTTTAATTAACTGTTCCCCAGACTTGCAGGCATTTAGGAGAACTTTACCCATTTGCATGTTATGACCAAACTTGTTCGGTGCCGACGCAAGAATTTCGAATATCAATTGAATTCGCTTTTTAAATTTCCGTCTACGGAACGCGATGGTGAAAATTAAAAAAAAGGGAGTGACGGAGGGCTGGTTTTCGTTCGATGAAATTTATTTTTAGTTTGAACTAGCTGTGCCCCTCGGTTTCACCCGCGTAGAGGTAATTTCAGGGATGTCCCGCGGAATCATTGTTTTTTTTTAAATTAAAAGCAGCTTATGTTACTCCTTGTAACATTAGCTATCTGCCAGTTAAACTCCCGTTAAAATCGGTCCAGCCGTTTCGGAGATTACCCGGAACAAACAGGCAGACAGACAGAGTTTTTTTTTTTAACTTGGTTTTTTAGTGTCATTAGCGTGTATACTTATATACGCATTTAGTGAAAAGCTGTTATTTGTGAATTACAAACAGACACTACAATTTTAATTATTTGTAATAGATGTAATAGATTAATTACCTATGGTATTTTGTTTACTCTGTGGGTACTCTGTTTCATAAAAGCAAGCGAAATTCTTCTAACACTCTCCAGCACGTAAGTAGCAACTTTAATTGTCTTATTTTCTTAAACTATATAGGTACTGTGGCGGTAACTTACCAAATACTAAACAAAGAAAGTAATTATTAGAGTCCTATTACAGCATTTGATTCGTTTTATTCTTAATTTACATAATTATATAGGTTTCTGAAGTGTTCTCCAATTTGCTATCAACTTTTACTGTCGCAACTTTGATTGCGTGCTGAAAGTGAACGAACGGTGAATACGGGATTGTATAAAACCTTTTACTTAAAACTTAAAAACTTTTACTTTTCCACGGTATTATGTGACTTATATTTATATACTAGCTGTGCCCCGCGTAAATTTAGTTTCATACAAACTTTCATCCCCTATTTTATCCCCTTGGGTTTAGAATTAATTAAAATCCTTTCTTAGCGGATGCGTACGCCATACCATCTACCTGCATGCCAAATTTCAGCCCGATCCGTCCAGTGGTTTGGGCTGTGCGTTGATATATCACTATGTCAGTCAGTCAGTCACCTTTGAGTTATATATATTTAGATACATGTCAGACAGGACACCGTCTGTTGGGTCGCAATGAGTGGAAAATTTGAAAATTTAAGAATACTTAACCACCATATAAAATTATTTCTTTCTTCTTAAATCTAACCTTAGCGCTTTGGACAATAAATACTTTTTGATGTAACCTTATGACGTTTGACATAGAATTGACGGAATACGTGCTGCATTCTCATAATTAAGACAGGGCAACGTCTGTCGGGTCAGCTAGTCCTGTATAATTATGTCATTCTGACGATTTGAAAGTACTTTGTAAAAAGTCTAATCGAAAAAAGATATATTTGACTTTGACTTTGACTTTGAAGCCACGTAGTAGTAGTAAGAGTTAGTACTTCGATGAATCAAAGAGTCTGTAAACAAAGCGGTGTAATCCACTATGTATTCAGTGCCGAAAGTAATCTGAAAACACCATTTATAACAATGAGCGAGTGCAAAATGTTAATTTCATTAGACCAAGTGGGTCTGGCGATTAGTTAGCCTTCTCGAACACATTAGCAGAATTCACTTTGTCTACATTAATAGCCAATAAACTACTTAGTTAAGTAGTTAATGCGCTGTAAACAGCTTTGTAGGATTTAAGAGAGGTATGGCATAGTTGGATACATCAGATTCAGCATCTGTTGTGTGCGTGGTGTTAGGTAATGTGGAATACCGAATACTTCATCTAATTATCAGCCGTGGTGGCCGTAGGGTTTGAACAGCCGCGTGCTATGCAAGAGACGCAAGTTAGATTCCCAGTGGGCCCTGTACCAATGAATTTTTCTAAAAAAATGTGCAGTGATTTCACACCACGTGCTTTACAGTGAAGGAAAACATTGAGAGGAAACCTGCATGTGTCTGAGAAGTAATTCAAAGACGTATGTATAGTGCCTGAGACGGCGATGGACTCACCGTCTGTCACGTTGGCACTTAATCATATTCGGTGAAGTGAGGGTGTTGTCACAACACCTCTGCTTACCCCTTCGAGCACCCTTCTAAGAACGCGTGAAGATATTTTATAGTTAGACTTAAGTCAGGTGTCGATACTTGATAGCTACTTTTGAAATAAAAAAAAATACATAATATATACTAATACCTGATAGGCAATAAATATCTTAACATCGTATTCGTTACCGTATCTGCACTTAAGTAGCAATTATCGCTAAATCGTGGAATTATAGGAATTTACGACTCGTTTCAAATGTAATCGGCTGTCGGCAGTAATCTATCGATTGCTTTGATGTGTGTTCATGGGGTTAATTGAATGTTAAGCGCTTACTGAGAACAGGCGAAGAATGTTCCGCCTTAAAACGATTATATCGATATGCAATTGTAGGTAATACTAGCTGTGTCCCACGGTTTTAATTTATTTTTAAACTAAAAGTAGCCTAAGTTACTCCAGAAAAACAGAAAAACAAGTTTCTATTTTTTTTATTAAAGACCGTGGTGGTCTATGGGTTTGAACAGTCGCCTGCAAATTCGAATCCCAGCGGGGCCTGTGCCAGTGAGTTTCTCCAAAAACTTAAGTCCAGTGATTTGGAAAACATCGAGAGGAAACCTGCATATGTCTGAGTAGCGATTCAAAGACGTATGTATAGTGCCTGAGACGGCGAAAGACTCACTATCTGTCACTTTGGCACTTAATCATCTTCGGTGAAAAGTAGGTGTTGTTATTACAGCACCTCTGCCTACCCCTTCGGGGAATACAGACGTATATTTATAATTATCCAATTTGAAAAATAAAACCTATGTAATGTTGTCTATGCACCGAGCACAGACTTGAGTCTGTAAAATAAAATATCTATTTTTAAACCACCGATGTGACCAACCTCGAAGTAAATAAGAGATATAAAAGCCTCTCTACCCACAGCTACGGCACGTGATATGAATCTTTCAGCCAGTTTAATTTCCTTTCATCGGGCCCATTTCGACTCGTGCCGTCTGCTAAAGTAATTTGGATGATAGATTTCCAGCGATATTACAATCGCTTGTCGCTTTTATAATATATTTGCAGAACTAGAATTGAAAATGCATTGATTGATTGAAAGATATTGGAAGTCTAGGTGCCTTGTAGACTTACCTTCTGTCACGACTGGCACAAACTCAAACTCAAAAATATTTTTTTTCAAAAATACTTTTAATAAAGTACTTTAAAATCGTCAAAATGACATAATTATACAGGATTATATATGCTACTGCCAGGTTCGGAAGGTTACTTTTACAGAGCAGAACCAGGCAAGAATCTCAGTATTTAATCTTTTCAAAAATATTATACAATAGCTGTGCCCCGCGGTTTCACCCACGTAGATTTAGTTTCATCCGTATTGTCACGGAACCCAAATATTTTTTATAAATAAAAGTAGCCTAAGTGACTCCTTTAAACATCAGCTACTTGCCAGTGAAAGTCCCGTTAAAATCGGTCCAGCCGTTTCAGAGATTACCCGGAACAAACAGACAGACAGACAGACAGAGAAAAATTTTAAAACTTAGTTTTTTAGTGTCATTAGCGTGTATACTTTCATATACATTTAGTGAAAAGCTGTTATTTTTAAATTACAAACAGACACTTAAATTTTATTTATCTTAATTAATTATATAGATATAGATTATATAAGCTCGTAAACACAGGTCAGATAAACAAGTTGAGTTAAAGATACTACAAGCAGTACGGAGTCTAGGAACAAATAGTTCGGAATTACACACACACACACACACATACGCGCTTTTCTACGAGGTAATAAGCGACCAAAAGCTGCAATCGCGCGGTGCATTTTCAGAAAGAGGTGTCACGTATCGTGGCCGGTCGGGTATTTGTCATATACGTTATTTCACGGTAAACATGGGGTTCACGGCAAAGCATTTGACATCATAACACTCGTCCCAATAAGCAAACTTTAGAAATACCATGAGCTTTAGTCGGTGTGAGCCGATAACCAATTCGTTACCCATACGCCTCCGCAGCCGGTGTGATATCTGAAATGGATTCCCCATTTAAAAAGTCTACCTAAATCAGATGGACTTTTATTGTTTGCCACATTAATACTAGGATCTATTTCCGTACCTAAACAAAGTCGTATACAGAATGGCAAGTGTGTTTTCCTATATTTCCTGGCTGCCTTAGTCTGGTGTTGGTCACGTGCGACTTCCCAGGACACGTTCGGTAGTGGTTCAGTTACGGCGACATTGCAGACAGACGAATATCCGATCCACTGCGATGGAATAGGATACACTGTTGGGCTACGACACTAGAGGGATTTGTCCAAAAGAAAGAAAAATGTTTAAGTCTTCTCCTGTCCGGCAGTCAGGTTTAAGTTAGATACAAAATGATGCTCAATATGTGTACCTTAAGTCACAGTATAAACATATTTTAAGTGTGCTTATGTGTATACATATGAATGGTCGCTATAAGCAGTTGGTCGCTTAAACCGTAGGTAGCTGATGTTTCAAGGAGTAACATAGGCTACTTTTATTTATTAAAAAGATAGGGTTCCGGGACAACAAGGATGAAACTAAATCTACGCGAGTGAAACCGCAGGGCACAGCTAGTTATTAATATGTAAGCTGTTTCTTGCATGCCAGTCAAAGTCCTGTCAAAAATTCATGGATAGCATATGTATTACAAAAAAATACTTGTAACTACTGATGTAACATTCTTGAACTTCGTATTTTCTATGGCTCCAAATAAGGCGAGAAATTCATTGCAAGCTAAAAGGATCTTTCCTTTGACTCGACCTGTTCCTCCGGCGGAAATAAAGAGCTCAAGTTTATTTCACTTTTTAAAATAAATCTTGTTTAGATTTATGTGTGTTCAATAGCAAACTCCCCTCTACAGACAGCAAGTATTGCCTTTCCTAAGCCTTATCCAAAATTACTTTTAGAGCCGTTTGAAATTGCGTTAACTTAGAACGCGACTTTGGCGTCTGAAAGAAGTTTTGTAGAAGGAGCTAGAGATGTTGAGACATAGACAAGGTTTCACCTTTCATTGAAAGTACCAAGTTAGTCTTCGTTAAAACTAGGAATAACACTGAGCAAGGTTCGCAAAGGTATGCGTTTTATTCCGTCTAGTAATAGAAAGTTTTACAGAATTTAAAAAAATATCAGTCAAAACTAAACAAAAAACTGTGGAATCTATACAGATAAATAAAATTGAAGTGTCTGTTTGTAATTCCAAAATAACAGCTTTTCACTAAATGCATATGAAAGTATACACGATACTGACACTAAAGAACCAAGTTTTAAAAAAAATCTCTGTCTGTCTGTTTGTTCCGGGTAATCTCTGAAACGGCTAGACCGATTTTCACGGTACTGGCAGGTACCTGATGTTTCAAGGAGTAACTTAGGCTACTTTTATTTATTAAAAATATTAGGGTTGCGCGAAATGAAGCATGAAACTAGTAATAAATAAAGTTGTGGATCTGTCCTTGTTTTTAAATACCTACTGATAAATAAGAGATTCGTGGAAAACTATATGCAAGCTTTTATAATACTTTAGGACAGGGTAACTGTCAGTTACCCTCTTGACGCCAGATCTTCGCATGAGCATTCAATAATTCGATTTTCCGGTCGTTTCATTATTTTCATTCCCAAAGCTAGAAGCCAAGTGATCCTACAAACTCCAGCACTATTATCCGAGCCAGTGGGTCGCGAATTCGCATTCTTATGTAAAACGATTTGGGTAAAAAAATTAAAACATTACAGAAGGCCACCCGTTTCACTAAAGTTTCTCAACGTCGCACTCGTCGGGTGTCGGGTTTTAAAGATACGAATATTGAAGCTTATCTTATCAATTTCATATGATTGAAACCAACGCTCGTCGTCTCTGGGAAACCTTAGTGAATAACACGGTTGTTGCTAAACCACTACTTTGACTGGAGTCTCGGTTTGAAGAAAGTGGACACACAAAATAGCTCGAATATTTATTTACTAGCTGTGCCCCGCGGTTTCACCCGCGTAGATTTTAATTACATGGTTGCCCGCGGATTCATAGTGTTTTTTAAAAAATCTAAGTTGCCTTACTTACTCCTTGTAACATTAGCTATCCGTCAGTGAAAGTCCCGTCAAAATACGTCCAGCCGTTTCGGAGATTACCCGGAACAAACAGACAGACAGACAGAGAAAAATTTTACAACTTGATTTTTCTGTGTCAGTAGCGTGTATACTTTCATATGCATTTAGTGAAAAACTGTAATTTTAGAGTTACAAACAGACACTTCAATTTTATTTATCTGTATGTATGTATAGATTTATTCAATAAATGTTTCCATACCTTATTCTGATATGGATTTGAAAAGGGATGCAGTTGTCCTACAGCCCTAATAGTCCTACTTTTGTCTAGTCTTATATTTCTTATAATGGAGTATAAGAATTCAAACATGCCACATTATCCTTGAAGTGGTAAACAGAAGGGTTGTAACAACCACACCCACATTTCACAGAAGATGATTAAGTGCCAACGTGACCGATGGTGAGTCCATCACCGTCTTGAGCACTATTTACATATACAGATAAATAAAATTGAAGGAAGTGTCTGTTTGTTACCTAAAATTGACATTCCCATCTCCGTCTGTGTCTTCGTTCCGGCTAATTCCTGAAACCGACCTTTTACAGGAGACTTTCACTGGCAGATTGTTATTGTTACAAGAAGTACCTAAAGACACCTTTATTTAAAAAACACCTTTCCACGAAATAAAATATACGCGGATGAAACCGGGCTCATAATATGTCTCTTAGGAATTAGCACATTTTGATCCGAGAAACTTAACGCTTGTTAGCACGGAGCTGTCTTTTAGTTCATTTTTTTTATGTAAGCCTGCATTGATAGCCGAAGTGCGTATTCACGGCACGCGTTCCAATCTCGCACCCGCTTATTTGATGCCTCCATAACTACCTTCCTTACAGACCTTCAGAGGGTTACCATTAATTCGTGTCTCACGTAGGTATTTGTAAGGCTACTTAGCATTTCAATTCCCCATTTCAGTAACTCAAGTCTAAAAATACGTGGGAGATTCCTAATTTATGAATTAGGAATTTTAAAGGCTGCAAGTTATACATCCTTATATCTATAGGTCTATAGGTTCCGATAAATTCAATTTATAGAGGGAGATAGATAGATATATATATATAGATGTTCCACTTATACTTTGCCGTAAAGAATACAAAAAAAAATAAAGGTACCCTACTTCATAAATCTATACAGATTAATAAAATTGAAGTGTCTGTGTGTAAATCCAAAATAACAGCTTTTCACTTAATGCATATGAATACACTAAATGTATATATACACTGACATGCAAAATCCAATTTTACAAGTCTGTTTGTTCCGGCTAATCATAGAGACGGTTGGACCGATTTTAATTGGACTGTCACTGGCAGATAACTGAAGTTACAAGGAGTTTACTTAGGCAACTTTTTTCAATTAAGATCTCATAAATTAAAGTCTACGCGAGAAAAACCGCGGGGCACAGTTAGTAACTATACAAATACACAAGTAAAAGACTTCGTTAACATTACCTCAGTTCGCACTTAAACGCTTTCAAAAGACATTCGCAGTATTCTGTGCAGTAAAGTTTTTCATGAAGCCGCAGCCGTGTTATTCACTAAGGTTTCTCAGCGTCGCACTCGTCGTCGAGTGTCGGTTATAAGATACGAAATTGAACCTTATCTTCTACTAGCTGTGCCCTGCCGTTTCCCCCGCGTCGATTTCATTTCATACCCGCGGAACCCTAAATTTATTTTTGAATAAAAGTAGCCTAAGTTACTCCTTGAAACATCAGCTACCTGCCAGTGAAAGTCCCGTTAAAATCCGTCCAGCCGTTTCAGAGATTACCCGGAACAAACAGACAGACAGATTGAGAAAAATCTAGGAATTTTGTTTTTTTATGTCAGTACCTAGCGTATATACTTTCATATGCATTTAGTGAAAAGCTGTAATTTTTGAATTACAAACAGACACTTCAATTTTCTTTATCTGTATAGATGTATAGATATAGATGTATGATGTATCAATTACCTGATTGAAAACAACGCTCGTCGTCGAGTTCGACGCTGAGAAACCTTAGTGAATAAACACGGCAGATATGAAGTAAGTATTTGACCCCTGCAATACCCTTGTATAGCACAGCTGTTAATAATGAACATTATCACCACACTGTGTTCAGTTAATAAGTTGGTTATTTCTTATACAATTCCATCCGGTGATTGTAATAGTTTATCCAACACTAGCTGTGCCCTGCGGTTTCACCCGCGTAGAGTAATTTCTTTTTATCTTGAAACCCTAATGTTTTTTTAAATAAAAGTAGCTTAAGTTACTCCTTGTAAAATTAGCTATCTGCCAGTGAAAGTCCCGTTAAAATCAGTATAGCCGTTTCAGAGATTACCCGGAACTTTAAAACTTGGTTTTTTAGTGTCAGTAGCGTGTACACTTTCATATGCGTTTAGTGAAAAGCTGTAATATTGGAAGTACAAACATACACTTCAATTTTATTAATCTGTATAGATCTATTGATGTATAGATATTCTTGTGATTCGCAAGAAATTCTTAATGAAAAGCCAATGCGAGCATTCTGTTGGATTATTTATAAAATCTCCAAGAAAACGGCTTCAAATTATTCCGAGCTTTATCTGACAAAGAATAGGAATTTATCGGAAATATCTCGACTTTTTTACGCTCTTTTACAAAACATGCTCTTAAAGTACTCACTGTTGAGGGCGTTTGGAGAGGTGCATACATAGCCAGAATAACTTGATCTCCCGTACTTCCATTATCTGTGAAAAAATTTATGAAGAAACACGGTTAAATGAACAAACAGGGATCAGGTAAGGGTGGACAGGTCAGATGACAAAAGACACGAGAAACAATGGCGGCACTGCACGCCATAGACAAAGTTCGCTTTTTAAAAATTATATTTTTCTTTTGAGAAGTGAGATGCTTTTAAATGTTTTGTGAGACAGAGGATTTTTAATTGTTTTTTTTAAACTTTAATCGAGTCTACGTAAAAGTAAATACAATTTGTCGCACGTATATTTGTGTGCACAAGAAGCAGAGAGTTTGTGATTGTGTGCTAAAAATTTTGAATTAGATAAACGCCATAAAAAGTAAAAACTACGATTTTACAATATAACTTTCACTTTAAAAATTAATTTTATTTAAACTACAATAGTTATTACACCCAACTTTGTCCGCGTTTCTCTTATACTAGCTTCAGCACGCGACTTCGTTTACCTTAGGCTAACGGTAACTTCGTTTACGTTGTATGATTTGAGCCGTCCTCTCTTAGCATAGAAATATTTTTTCAAATCGGAACAGTATTTCTTGAGATTACCTCGTATAAGCAAACAATATATTAAGTAGTATAGTTTATATTACCATAATAATTATTTTTATTTATACTTTACACACATTCCCCGTTTTACCGGCAACTCCGCCAGCGTATCTTTTCAGTAACTTATCTGATGTTAATTTTTTGAGCTATCACAATATTTACGGTCAAATTTCGCTTGACATTTTCTTCCATATATATAAAACGTATGACGATGATTACCTAAGCCTCGTCCACATTAGCGCAGATCAATCAAGCGCCGCGTGCGGCTGAAGGCGAGCGCGATAGCCTACATACAGCCTTATTAATGAACAAAGGATGCCCTAATTACGTTTCTATTACGGCTTACTAGAGAAAAATAAACGTGTATGATATACATGGCCCACTTTTTGCGTGTCAGTGATTTTATTAAGAGGAAAATACTTTAAACATTTGAAAAATATTTTATCATTTGAATATTTTTAACTAACATTAATTAAAAACAAGTTTGAAAACATATAACACGCATTTATATTCTGTAAGCTGTGTCCTCCGGTATACGTAATTATTTTATGATAGTACTAGCTGTGCCCCGCGGTTTCACCCGCGTAAGTTTCATACAAACTTACATCCCCTATTTTATCCCCTTTGGGATAGAATTAATCAAAATCCGTTCTTAGCGGATGCCTACGTCATAACATCTACCTGCATGCCAAATTTCAGCCCGATCCGTCCAGTGGTTTGGGCTGTGCGTTGATAGATCACTATGTCAGTCAGTCAGTCATATATATTTAGATTTATAGGGATGCTCATGCCATTCCAGAAGGGTTTCCGAAGGGGTATAATTAGTAGCAGAGGTGCACTCTTCACCGAATATGATTAAGTGACAACGTAGGTTGAGCACAAACCAATGTGGCGCGACGTAGATACATACTTTTTGGTATAGACATACACAAACAAACAGAAACACACACTACACGAGTATATTCAGTCATCACACATGGTAAGCACTGCTTATCTACTTACTAGCTGTGCCCCGCGATTTCACCCGCGTAGAGTTAATTTCATGCGTGTCCCGCGGAACGCTTATGTTTTTTTTAAATCAAAACTAGCCTTAGTTACTCTTTGTAACATTAGCTACCTGCCAGTGAAAGTCCCGTTAAAATCGGTCCAGCCGTTTCGGAGATTACCCAGAACAAACAGACAGACAGAAAAAAAAATAGTTTTTCTGTATGTCTTTAGTGAAAAGTTGTTATGGAGTTACAAACAGACACTTCAATTTTATTTATCTGTATAGATGTATGTATAAACATGGAATGCACGCCATCGCGGTTCTAACTATGAATGCACGCCATCGCGGTTCTAACTATGAATGCACGCTTGAAAGTACCTATTTTGGGGCAATACCTGACTTAATGCAATAAATATATGAATATGAATATTATAATTTTGAGAGCGAAAAGGAAATAGGGTGTCCGCGATAACAAGATTTGACCACACAATAATGTGACTACCGGAACATAAGCTACGCAATTCGTTGCAAACCACGGTCCGGAACAGCCTGTCCGGACTAAATGAGGGTCCGGAGTCCCACTCCGGACTTCGGACGTAAGGAATTAACGACTGTGAAATGATCGCTTAGCTCCATTCACTTATATTATACCGTCAAAATAGGCAATGTTTGTTTTTTTTTATGTTTGTGATTCCATTGCTTTAGTTATTTTTATAATTGGCAAAGATCACAGCTATATAAGCTTAAAGTTAAATATAAACTCCATAAGCAGTTAGGAATCTAGGATTAAATCGTTCGAAATGACACAGATGCATGCATTTGTTTAATCGAATAAAGATAACTTTGGGTTTGATTTTGAATATAAGTACCTAAGTATCGTAATCAAAAAGGCTTTACTGAAAAAGTAACAGTATTAATAGTTATTTGTTATACAAGAGTGCAAAGTTGCTTTTTAACCGCGTGTTCAATTTTGATGACCGAGCAAGCGAAGGATTCTGAAATTGAAAATTATAATCCTGAGCGTTAGCGAGGGAATCAAAAGAGCACGAGGTGAAAAATCTTTGCACTCGAGTGCAACACGTAACTTTTCATTCCACCTCAGCGAGGAAATGACTAAATGCAAAAAAAAAACGTTTACAATCACAAGATAGGTACACTTTTATTTCAGTTTAGGTATTAATTACTACATTATGACAGGTAAGTATTACAGAACAATCTTTTTAATTCACAAACTTAGTGCACACGATGTTCTAAATTCAATTTACTTTATCCTCTAGAGAATAAAAACGGCTTTTCCACTCAGATATTGAAGATTAAAAATACTCTTTCCGAGATGGTGGGATGGAAAGTATGTTTTTCATATTGTTTATGTCCTTCGAACACACCTGAGCGAAATAAAAAAGTAAAATTATAATTTTAACTTCGCGGTAATAAATAAAACAGTGAGAGGCCGTTTCAAAGTCATTACAATACCAAACATTTTCCTTCTAAGTGGAATAAAGTAAGAATTATGAGTATACATTTTTAAAGCGGAAAATTTCAGCTTGTTTATATTTTACAACTAGCTGTTGTGCCTCGCAGTTTCACCCGCGTAGATTTAGTTTAATTTTTACTGTCGCGGAACCCTGGAATTTTTATTAATTAAAGTAGCCTTAGTTACTCCTTGAAACATCAGCTACCTGCCAGTGAAAGTTCCGTTAAAATCGGCCCAGCCGTTTCAGAGATTACCCGGAACAAACAGACAGACAGACAGAGAAAAATTTTAAAATTTGGTTTTTCAGTGTCAGTAGCGTGTATACTTTGATATGCATTAAGTGAAAAGCTGTAATTTTGGAATTACAAACAGACACTTCAATTTTATTTTTCTGTATAGATGTATAGACTAGTTATGCCCCGCTATTTCACCCGCGTAGACTTGGTTTCATGCCTTTCACATTTTATTTCATGTAACCCTAATTTGTTAAATTCGTTTTGGAAATAAAATTGGCCTAAGTTACTCCTTGGAACAACAAATATCTGCCAGTGAATGTCCCGTTAAAATCAGTCTGTTTCAGAGATTACCCAGAACAAACAGACAGACAGGGAATATTTGTACAAATTGTATTTTTTACCTCATACACCGCATATAATTTCATGCGACATTAGTAAAAAGCTGTTAATTTGAAATTACAAACAGACACTGCAATTTTATATGTCTGTATAGATTTCAATTTAATGCTCCTCAAAGGTTTACACCCTTGAGCCCTATTTTACATTAAAGCGAACCGTTTCTGGCATTTATTTGATAAAAATCTTAGGATTGCGACATTTGCGACAACTCGCCGAATATAACGTGATTATATTTGCTGCCACCGAGGGTCTGCACTTGGAATATACGGGCTTTCATTTCTATTGGACACGTTACGATTTTAAATAATGTAGGGCCACCTGTGGCCATTTGGGGTTTGTTTGTAAAGCATGTGGACGCCAGCTCGCGCTGGATTGCAGTTCATTTGTTTCGTTCTAGAAGAAATCAGTTGTGGAGGGAGCAAGTGATCATGCTCATCCCCAGCAAAGGGAAGATCTTCCAGCCAGGCGGGTGTCACGCCTGAGGAACCGCGGCTCCAAATGTTCTAGTTGGAAACTTGTATATATACTGCAATGCGCTTGAAAACTCTTATGGCGCGATTTAGGTTCTTGTGTATTTGTACTCAAACTTCGCATTTGTTAGCGAGTAGTGCCATCTATGAGCGAGTGGAGAAACGCCACTACACAGTCTTGTAAATTTTGATGTCGTGTAATGTTTGTGCTGTGCTCACGTTGTATATTAAACTGGTGAAAAAACGTGAACTCTTTTAATTATTGTAGGGGGTTCGAATCCCCAATACAATAAATAAATATGCTCACATCATCCCAGAAGGGTTCCCGAAGGGTAAGCAGAGGTTTTGTAACAACAACACCCACATTGTCAGTAATGTGTTCCCGTATGTTTCCACGTGAAGGGCCGTCGCTCCCCACGGGAAGGGCGGAATTAGGAAAATATTGCAGCTTGTTATTCTAGTGAGTGTTTTGATTCACCCCGCTGATTATTGCGGACGGCGGATCATATTGACGAATGGCCGGATTATTATTGCGAACTTGTCATGCGTTCTATTTTAAAGTGGTTTATTCAAAACTAACTGGTACCCGCGTAGATTTTATTTTATGGGCGGTCCGCGGAACTGTAATATTTTCTTTAAAATATAAGTTACTCCTTGTTACATTAGCTAGCTATCTGCCGGTGAGAGTCCCGTTAAAATCAGTCCACGGAACAAACAGACAGACAAACCGACATAGTTGTAATTTCGGTCGGTATGCATTTAGTGAAAAACTATTAATTTGGAGTTACCAAGAGACACTCAAATTTTATTTTTCTTTTTGTTTTAGTTGCCAGTGACTTACAACTCATTTTATGGGTGGATTACTTAAACACTGTTTAACTTTAGTCTGAACTTTGTACCAATATAAAAAAAAAAGCGAAGTAATTGGAAGAATTTTTAGACGCGGCTTAAGTTCTCAATATCTATACAGATAAATAAAATTGAAGTGTCTGTTTGTAATTCCAAAATAACAGCTATTCACTAAAAGTGTATACTTTTAGTGTCAGTAGTGTGTATACGCTACTGACACTAAAAAACAAATTTTTAGGTAGCTGATGTTTCAAGGAGTAACTTAGGCTTTAATTTATTAAAAATATTTGGGTTCCGCGACAATAAGGATGAAACTAAATCTGCGCAGGTGAAACCGCGGGGCACAGCTAGTCATAACTAATGGTTTCAAATTCAGTGAACACTTCCGAATACATAAAAAACATTCACTTAACTTTAACAGCCGTTGGAATTGTCCAAAGTAAACTAATACTAAGAAGTGCACCGCAAACAAACAAACAGACAAATACACTCGGTGACATTAGACAATACTGCGCAGATATTGCTCGAGAGCAAACGTTGGCGTTGTTTGATTTATCCCGTGGTCTAACAAATCAAGGGCCTTTCGGATTTCGAGAGCTACGTAAAGTTTTATTGAAGGTACTCGTGTGTGTCAAAGTGACGTAGAATGTAACGGATACAAATTTTGAATTCGGACCCGTTTTGAAATCTGTCAAATACAAATTGTTCGCTCGAATTTCGAACCATAAACTTTTTTGACGGCAACTCGGTTGTTGGCGGGATCAATCAAAGCAGTTGTTTTTTTTTTCACTGTCTGTTATTTTTTTTATGTCAATACACTTATATTATAAAGAGGACATATTTGATTGTTTGTTCGTTTGAATTTAATAGGCTCCGAAACTACTTGACTGATCTTGAAAATTCTTTCAGCAACGGCTATATTATGAGGAAGTAACATAGGCTATATTTTATCCCCGTACTTCCACGGGAACGGGAACTACGCGGGGAAACCGTGTGACGTCTAGTCTCAGAGATTACTAGTCTAGTCTAGGCTAGTTGTCGATAAAGTAAAACACTTAAAAAAGAGAATGTTACGGAATATGAGAGAGTATTTTCAAGAACCTTTGCAGACAAATTTTATTTAACACTTTTTTGAGTTAAATAAAAAATAATATTTTTTTGAGGTGTTTATGAAAAATAGATATTGGTCGATTCTCATACCTACCCGATCATCATCTCCCTGGCCTTATTCCCATGTATTTGGGGTCGGCACTTGATTCAACCCGATGTGGCTGATCACCTGATTTCTATACGAAGCGACTGCCATCTGACCTTCGCAACCCCTTTTTCGAGGAAAATCGGCAATCTGGGTTAAACCAGTTGTCAGACACTCTTAGACCTCTGACTGACTTGTAACGATTTCCAAAGATCTCATACCTACCCGATATGAACACAAAATTTTATACAAAACTGTCCAACCGTTTAGGAGTATGATAATAAACACCGCGACACGAGAATTGTATATTACGATATTAACATTTAGCGCGTTCATCTTCGTGCAGTAATTACAAGCCACTGTTAATGGCGTACAATAAATTGTAATTATACGATAATTGCTTTTAATAATTTATAATCGGCGGTGGAGTTTAGTCAGTAAACTCTTTGATAAGTTGCCCGTTCACTTGCATCAACTGGTAAAGGCACTTTCATTATTTTATACTTATGCTTTGAGATTGGCGTATTATTATACTTTTGCTTCTGAATTAAGTACATTGGGGTAGGCAGAAGTGTTGTAATAATCACATCCACATTTCACCGAAGCTGATTAAGTGCCAACGTGACAGATGGCTAGTCAATTTTTTGACAATTGAGCATTGGAACTGTGTCCATGGGCTTATAGTTGCTTGAATGATTTATTTTGTATTTTTAAAACTGTATAATATTCTTTAAAAGAGTAATTACTGAGTTTCTTGCCAGGTTGTTCTCAGTAAAATCAACCTTCCGAACCTGGCGGTAGCATGTATAAACCTGTGTAATTGTGTCATTCTGACGATTTGAAAGTACTTTGTATAAAGTCTAATAGAATAATAGTTATTTGTTATGCAAGAGTGCAAAGTTGCTTTTTAACCGCGTGTTCAATTTTGATGACCGAGCAAGCGAAGGATTCTAAAATTGAATCACGAGCGCAGCGAGTGATTGAAAATTAGAATCCTGAGCGTTAGCGAGAGAATCAAAAGAGCACGAGGTGAAAAATCTTTGCACTCGAGTGCAACACGTAACTTTTCATTCCACCTCAGCGAGGAAATGACTAAATGCAAAAAAAGCTCATTTGCGCATTATTAACAGTTTCAGTCAATTCTGTTGGCGTCAAACAATCTTCCTCGTCGCTAGAATCACTCATTTTAGTTTTTTCACTTGTTTTCAAGTTTCTTGTTTTTAATATAAGGTTTAACAATGACATGAAAAAATGCCGCGTAAAGAACCTCGTACAAAGTAAATTGAAAAAAGAACACCAAGAAGGTTCCGAGTCTGAGTTTTTAACAAATTAAAAAAAAGTTGTATGATATATTCGGCACCATAGAGGTAGCTAGGTTTAATGTTTTTTTTAATTCACAAACTTAGTGCACACGATGTTCTAAATTCAATTTACTTTATCCTCTAGAGAATAAAAACGGCTTTTCCACTCAGATATTGAAGATTAAAAATACTCTTTCCGAGATGGTGGGATGAAAAGATATATATATAGTACGTCTTTGAATTAGCTCTTAGACATATGCACGTTCCCTCTCATAAGTTTTTAGAAACTCATTGGTCAAACCCGACGGTCACCACGGCTACCTATACATTGAGTAGAAGATAAAAAGGATTTTAGAAAGGATTATGTGGATTATAAGGCCGTGACATAACACTGAATATGACGTATTTGAACTTCAATAATTTCCTGTAAAGGCATCGTGAGGAATCCGGTACACTTCTGAGAAGCCGCTATCCTCAACCATTATTGAGAGAAGTGGAAATGAGATTATTGGACAATAACGTACACTAAGTTTCTATCGTGGTGCCGTCACTAGTTATTTGCGCTATATATAGAAGTAGAAGGAAAGAGAGGGAGAGGAAGAGCCAGGTTAACATACATGAGACAAGTCAAGGACAAAGTGGCTGCCATGACGTATAGGAGGTCAAGGAGATGGCACTTGATAGAGACAAATGGAAGAAGTTGCATCAGTTACACCGACAAGAGTCACAACTCTTAAATTCATGATGATGATAGATATATTTCTTCGTGTCTCTATAAACAAGATTCAAAAATAACTACTGAACATTTTAGACCACCGCTCATAGTTCATGACGGCAAGTATACGACCTGATTCAGTAAAAAAACAATATTTCAAATGCTAATAACATAGATAGTCAAATACCAAAACAATCCCAGTGATCAATTCTCTAACTCGTCGGTAAATTGCGGGTCCACGGTGCGCACTCGGTAATCCCACCGCGACTAATCCCGCAATCGGCACGAGATATAAATCACTAGAATTAGTGATAACGTCCCATGGGCGCGGGATACAGGGCTGTTCAATACGATATTGGAAATCAGTCTGTGAGTTATTTACGGGGTATTTCGTTCAGGTGGAGATAGCGAATTTTGAGGATCTTATTAGCGAGTTAAGCAACCCTATACCACGCCAGTAGTTGGATTGGTGACCGCCCGAGTGTCCTCCGTATCACGGAGAGCACGTTGAGCCGTCGGTCCCGTTTTCCAATGTAATCACTGGCAATCGTTACAGGGCCTGTAGACAAAGTAACATTATCCTCACGCTTCGCTAGTAGAAACGATACAAAATGTACGTTAAATGACATATGTCACGTGATTGATTTCCATACTTTTTTTAGCGTTAGCGCAAGCGCGAAAAAATTTTACTTTGTCTAGGTCCACAGGTCAGTCTGAGGCCTGAGCAAGTCATACAACTGATTTAGCGATTTTCAAAAAGGTCAGATGGCAGTGGCTTCGTATAAAAATCTGGTGTTCTGCCACATTGGGTTGATTCAAGTGCCGACGAACAATGTGACGATGATAAAATGCGCTTTAGCCGAGTGTCAGATTTCAAAATTAAGAATTCAAAGACATGAGGTGTGCTTGAGACGGCGGTGGGTCTTTCAATACTTCTGCCTGCTTGCCCATTCGGGGGCCTTTCTAAGAAGGGTTGAGCTTACGTAGACAAAGCTAAAGTTGATTCTTGTTCTATTTTTCACAGCGTAGGTAATGTGTCGATGGAGCAAGCTTGCTTTGGAAAAAGGTGTTACCCTCTTCTGTCCCACCGAATAATTGTTAAATACTTCTAAGTATAAAGCTGTTTTTTTTTACCTTTCTAGAAACAAACACACAAACATAGACATTAGCACTATTAATCTCTGGTACTTATGGTTTTGTGCAAAAACGCCACATAAATGACTTCCGTGCCAGCCCTGAGTGTAGGGCAAACGTTTAGTAAAAACACTCACTAATGCCGGATTCACAAAGACGTATTAAGACATTTCTTTTCCTGTCTTTTCGAGTGCAAACTTTTTGCAGGTCGTTAACCCTCGTTTAGCGCTGATTGCATTTTCCTGAAGCACATTTAATTTAAATCAGCGTATTATTTGTTTATTTTGTGATAATGGATTTTCAAATCCTACCAGTTTTTCTATAAACTTAATTGTGCACTTTGAAGACGGAAGTATAGTGCCTGAGACAGGGATGTACTTACCATCTGTCATGTCGACATTTAATTATCTTCAACCTACCCCTTAGGGGACCTTCCTGAGAAGGCCTGAGCATGTTTTTTTTAAATGCTCTTGATTATATTCTACACAATATGTTAGTTAAACATTATTAAGGACATTGTAATATTATTTCCTTCATAATATAGTCGGAATTTATCTAAATATCTTGACAACTACATTCATTATAGTAAAATTTTATCTTTATTTAGTGGCACCCAACGTGGGTCAAACAAGTTCCAAATCTTGATTTTATCACAAGTACATCTTAAAATAAGGTGATACACAATGATAATCCTTTTTCACTGCTTAAACTGTATCTAAAAAAGCTGAACAATATGTAACGATCACTGAAAACAATAATTTTCAACTTGAAAATCTCGCCCCACGTTGGGCGCCTATATCTAATGCTCCAGTATATTTGTCTATTCTGTAATATATCGTTGTCTCTTCGCTTTTATTATTCCAACCCCGTTGTAGATAATGAAGTAAATACTACAGTGTATAGGGTGTGCACGTGAGACCCATATGGAGTTAATTAGAGGGTATTTGCTATTGTCACTGTCATTAGTGCGACAACCCTTCCCTGTTTGGAATCGTATGCGGTTTGACTTGGTAATATGCTTATTATTTAACTTACATTAAGAATAACACATTCTGTTTCCCTTTGTCAACAAATTCTTTATTTAAATTAGTAAAAGGCTGTTGGGTTGCCAACCCTGGTTAATTTGTATCTTTTGTAAAAACTCTTTCTCTTCTCTTCTCTCTGCTCATCCTGTAATTTGATTATTCGAAAATAGGAAAGTTAATTAGTTCTTTGAAAAGTCTAGCTAGCTTCACACAGACCATTTCGGTCTTAGTGTAAACATGAACTTCGTGCCGTGAGGGAGTGATGGTTTATCTCTTGAATTAAAAAAAACTTATATGAAGCACTAGCTGTGTCCTGCGGTTTTACCCGCGTAGTTATTTTCATGGGTGTCCCGCGGAACGCTTATGTTTTTTTAAATAAAAGTAGCCTATGTTACTCTTTGAAACATCAGCTATACGCTAGTGAAAGTCCCGTAAAGACAGCGAAAAATTAAAAAAATTGGTTTTTCTATGTCGTTACCGTTTATACTTTCATACGCAGTAGTGAAAAGCAGTAATTTTGGAATTACAAACAGACACATCAATTTTATTTATCTGTATAGATGTATAGATATAGATTACTGTGAGGTTTCACTTCATATCTATACTATACTAAACAATAAATACACAATAGAAAAATTATCACTTGGATAAGATAAGTTTGACTCATAATATGAGACAGACATACATAATACATAAGTTTTTAGAAAAACTCATTGGTACAGGCCCCGCTTGGATTCCAACTTGCATCGCTTGCGTTGCAGGCGACTGTTCAAACCACAAGGCCAACACATCTCTCATTCGAACGTTCTTATTTCAAAAATGTGGTCTAGATTCCATACTGTTTGAGAATGTATAATATATACTGTGTCCATGGTCTTACTAGTGTAAATAGGTTGTTAGCTTGTGAGACTTACGTCCTTTTGAATATAATGTATAACACATGTACGTTAAATAAAGTGCAATAAATTACAAAGGTGTAATTGTGTAACACTTCCTAGGGCGATAAGAGCATTGTTAGCAAACACTCCATTGTGCAGCCCTTGTAAATTATAATGTTTGTACACCTGTACTGCGGCCATTTGTCATTTAGCTTTCGTCATTTATAATATGTTTTGACCAGTTAAACAACCTAGTAATTAGTAAAGCAATAAATAATATAAGTTAAATTAAGAAATAAAAAAAAATTTCGATCCCTTGGTTATGCCGTTTTTGGGTTCTTATTTCCCGTACAACCCGGAGTCTGGATTAGTGCCCAGTTATTGACAGCATTGCCCTTATACATACATCACTGTCTGCTCTTTCGGGGAATGCATAATTATGTATGTATGTTAAGTCGTTTTTTTTAGCTTCCTAGGGTAATGGGGTATGCATCAAGACTTAATAAAAGCCTCTTGTCACCCTGCGATAATTTTTAATAATTATTAGGTGTTAACGTAAATTATGTTGAATTTCCTATCAGAGGGCCTAATGCGAGTTTTTCACTGCCGCCGTCAGAAGTCACCGTAGACGCGTCGGCCTAAAGATCACACTATTGTGAGCCCATATAAATCTGCGTTTACGTCGACGCGATGACTTGTGACGGCGATTTTAAGAAAACTCGCACTAGGCACTCTGACAACCTTACGATGTTTACCTTCACTACAAAGCTTATAAATCTATTTCTAATTCATAATAACTAGATAAAGTTAATGTTTAGTCACATAATATTAATTGATGTGGCAAATTCAAGTCTTCAATGCAATTTTGCACTCCCTAGTCCTCTAACGAGGGTAAAAATAGCATCCAGCTAAATAAATAGCACAAATAGAGTTAAAATGTCAACTTATCTAAGGCACTCTCGCAGGATTTTATCGCAAAAGCTCTTAAGAGTGCTCCATACGGGTGTAGTTTGAACGTGACCAAATAAATATATACTTATAAGTGTTTACTCACATTACCATAGACCTTCTCAATGGGTCCCATAAGGGGTGCGCTTAGGGGTAGCTGACTTTTGACTGAAGATATTTCGGTACCAACGTGAAGGATGGTGAGTTCATCACTGTCTCAGGCCCTATGTATACAAATACATGATATACGTATTTAAATTTCTGCTCAGACATTTACTGGGTTCTCTGTGTTTTACTTAACTTTAAGGCCCCACTCAAAGCCTTCGGTCACGACATGTAATTTGTTCTACCTATTGGACAACAATAATTCACTCAACTCAACTCAACTCAAATATATCTTTATTCGATTAGACTTTATACAAAGAACTTTCAAATCGTCAGAATGACACAATTACACAGGATTATACATGCTACCGCCAGGTTCGGAAGGTTGCTTAATGGCTGTATCAATTAATTTTAAAAGCTGTGAAGTGATTTGTGACACTGCTAAGTCTACGAAACACGGAGAGGCAATATTGCTACGACTTTATAAAGTTTGCTATAACATCTTAAGGCTTTGCGACATTCAAATTCAACTTGAATTCCTGCTTAAGAGAAGGCATTGGTCAAGATTGACATTGAATTATTGGGTTAAGACCAGCATAGAGTTTATACCTGTATAATATTGTATTATTCCTGGTTTGTATTTACTCTTTACTCTATTCTTTTCTTCTCTGGTTGTATCATTAATGAATCCAGTCATATTTTCTATTGCCTTTACTTTCTGAATACAACATGCATTACTTAACAAAGCGGGTGTTTTTAGATCTCTGCATAATTTAATAAATAACCTAGTAGTCGCCCTTCTTGCTGCGGTATCATTAGTATTAAAATGTAAATTGGGTCCAAAAACTTATAATTTTACGTGGGGACAGCGGAGTGCGTCCTCGCGGCCCAGTAAATATTATGGTAAGGTGAATTGGTTTGACAAGTCATGGTGTATGGTAGCTCCTGGCACGTGCAGACAGGAAAATAAATTGATGTTTTGTCTGCCATTTAAGTAGTAAGCGCAGTTATATAAAGAATATCACCTAAGGTGACAGAAGAGCCTTTGCTACGCTAACGACGTATGTTCGAATCCCAGCGACCTGTACCAATGAGCTTTTGAAAAAACTTATGTGCAGTGATTATAGACCACGTGCTTTACGGTGAAGGGAAACATCGTGAGGAAACCTGAATATGTCTGAGAATTAATTCACAGACGTATGTATAGTGCCCGAGACGGCGATAGACTCACCATCTCTCACGTTTAGGTATTTAATTTTCTACTGTGGGTGAGCATATGTGTGACAGTTAATGTCAAGCCCACGACTCCGTCTGCGAAGTACTTGTCTGATCTTTATGTTTTGGACAATTCACATAATATCTTTATAATTTCTAGCCTATATGTTGCTATGGGGAATAAGCTAAAATTAATCTAAAGTTGCATAAATCCATGCATCACAAACTTTAACGTGTGGGTGTAATATTAGTAGGAGTAATAGGATTTTAGATGACAAATGATTTTACACAGAAATATAACCTACTATCCAACTGCCTAAAATATATGCAAGATAGCATTCGATCATTACTCATTTAATAACAACGGTGGCCATCTTGAATTATAAAGCTTCTCAATTCAAAAATTGTGACATTTAAAATGAAATGTTGACGATAATCGAATCATAGGCGCGTAATACCAACATTCAGGGGCCTTACCATGAGCTCTTATTGCCATGATAGTTTCACTCATTTATGAGACAGATGTATGTGACGTGTATACAACTGTCACTGTCGCACAACTGAATTAACATTGCATTAAGAGCTCATGGTTGGGCCCCAGATGTAAAGATGCGCCGGCCCACGATATAACGGTATTATAGTGTTTACACTACATTATTGGGCACAATACGTGATTAAAATATGCGTACAGTGTATATTTCAACACAAAGAAAGTTATTATAGACCATTGTTGCGCATTATATACGAGTTCGTGGTCTTTGCCGTGTTAGGGCGGGTTTACAGTGGCTGGTTAGCGTACCATTACACGATAGGTTTAAATCTATTAAAACAAATATTTATTTATGGCAAATAGTTATATTATAGGAATTATAACAATTGTTTATAATATGGTTTACTTCGTGCATAAAGTTATTACATAAAAAATAAATGATAACTTATTAGATACTAGCTGTTTCACCCACGTAGAGTTCTATCAAGTGTCAAGGCATAATATGAAATTCGAAAATACAAAATTATTGGTCGTATCAACTCAGAAACCTTCGCGGGCTCGTGCACAACTCTTTACATCATCAGAATTCAAAAAGGTCATACAGACAAACATGAATTTTTATATATCATCAGCCGGAAGACGTGCACTGCTGAACAAAGGCATTTTTATATATATAGAAAAGTTAAAATTTCAAAGTTTTAATCTTTATTTGTGAAAACATTAAGTCATTACTAGGTTTATTGGTAGGGCATACTTAAATTGGTACATTTAAGGAGTAGGCAGAGATGTGCATTATTATATTCACATTTCGCCGGTTGTTTTAATCCCATGCACGTGCAATAAATGTATACCTGCTTCATATTACAAAGCCTACTAGTTTCAAATTACAATAACATTTCTATAAACATGATGTGAAGTTATGTGGCAGTTAAAATTCGTTGATGTGTAACAGCCCTAAGCGCTGCGCAGGCGCACAATAGTGCATCGTGATTCGTGATCGGGGAGGCCTAGCGATCCTATTCAATACTCAGCTATTTATTTATAAATTTCATAGTCGGAGAGATTATTCAATTGTAGCTTTACTTCAAGTTATATTAATGAACTAGCTGTGCCCCGCGGTTTCACCCGCGTAGATTTTGTTTCATCCTTATTGTCGCGGAACCCTAATATTTTCTTTAAATAATAGTAGAATTTTTATTAATTAAAGTAGCCTTAGTTACTCCTTGAAACATCAGCTACCTACCAGTGAAAGTCCCGTTAAAATCCGTTCAGCCGTTTCAGAGATTATCCGGAACAAACAGACAGACAGACAGACAGAGAAAAAAATTAAAACTAGGTTTTTCTGTCAGTAGCGTGTACACTTTCATATGCATTTAGTGAAAAACTTTTATTTTGGAATTACAAACAGACACTTCAATTTTATTTATCTGTATAGATGTATAGATGTTTAGACGAGACAGTGTATTTTCCTGTTGACCCCTAAATCGATTTCGCTGGGTGTGGGTTCACTGAAAGTATAGACAGTACCCCTGTCACTACACTCGCTAGCATCTCCGCCGAATATTTGTATGAGAAATTGTACAGCGCCTCCAAGCGGTGACGTGAAAAACTAAAACATGTCATACAAATATTGTCGGAGACGCTAGCGAGTGTAGATTAGGAGAACGGTGACGTGATAGGGGTACTGGTAAACAAAAATGAAATGTTTGTTTGTAGTTCTAGATAAGCAGGATTTCACTGAATGCATATTTCACTAATACGATACATACATAAGATAATCAATTTTAAAAATCGTTTCCAGCTCATCTTAGAAATGGCTGGACCGATTTTAACGGGAATTTCACTGGAAGATAGTTCAAAGTTCAAGGTACAAGATTAGTTATTTGATTAGACTTCTTACAAAATACTTTCAAATCGTCAGAAGGACACAAGAATACATTATACCTACATGATTGATAAGTTGATGATATGTTGAAGATAGTTGACTGTATATACTTTTATATGCATTTAGTGAAGAGCTGTTATTTTGGAATTACAAACAGACACATCATTTTATTTATCTGTATAGATTATTCCTGTAATACAACGACCAGTTACATAATGCAATATACAGTAGTATTGTATAGTGAATATCGTGATCCAGGTAACCGCAGTCGGCTTGTTAGCTGCGATTGTTTGCTCCCATTCAAATTGCTTAGCCTAGTTAGGATTGTTGATTGTTCCTGAGACCTCGGTCCCTGAGGTGTGTACATAGCACACACATTATACCCAAGGTGTGTGTTGTGTACACGCTTGTTAGTAAGTACCTGAATGACTGAACATTCAGATTATATTCAAATTCAAATTCAAAATTTATTTATTTAATTAGACTTATAACAAAGTACTTTCAAATCGTCAGAACGACACGATTACACAGGATTATACATGCTACCGCCAGGTTCGGAAGGTTGCTTTTACTGAGAAGAACCTGGCAAGAAACTCAGTAAGTAATTACTCTTTTAAGATCACAATTATACAATGTTGACTAATACAAATTAAATCATAACAAAAAATATATAAGGCCATGGACACAGTTCCAGTGCACAAAAGTCGATAAAAAAAATAAATATACAAGCTTAAAGTAGGTTCTATGTATAATTATGTAGCTTGATGATGATATATATAAACATATGCCAGAATTGCTCATTTAAAGGTACTATGTAATGAAATGTACATGATGCCAGCCGAGTTTCTTAGAAGGCTAGTTGAACCTGAACCGGTGGTAAATTCTTCGACATTCATAAGTGCCTTACCGGGGCCTAAACTGAATAAATCATTTTCATTTTCATTCCAATATAAGGCCTAGTATTGAGAAGTCTCACTGGTAAGGTACTTGCGAACTTCAAATAACCAGGAATATAACCTTCTGAGAAGAAAAGGCAAAAGGAAAAATCTCAAAAAAAAATCAAAAAATGTTTTGATTATTTGTGTAAAAAAGTTAAATTTAAAATTAACTGGTTGGTACGCATTTTTTTTTGCACTAGAATTTTTTTCTACCTTGGACGCCTTAGTGATTTATATGTCTCATAATGTACTACTAACCTCCTTAGAGTTGAGCTAACGTGGCGGTAGCATAATCCTGTAAAATAATGTCATTCTGACGATTTGAAAGTACTTTGTAAAAAGTCGAATCGAACAAAGATATTTTTGTCTTTGACTTAACGACTCAAAGAGAGCCGCGTGTTTTTATAAATAGGTCTAGTTTGTCTACGAAAAGCAGATGTATCATAGAGGTGTTGAGTACCCTGTCATCTGCGGCCGTGTGCTAACAGTCAAGTACGTGTTGACAGTACCAGCTACGTTATTCACTAAGGTTTCTCAGCGTCGCACTCGACGACGAGCGTTGGTTTTAATCATAGACCGATCTTGAAAATACATATAGCAGTAGATAGCTACATCATCAGCGAGTAACATAGGCTATATTTTATCCCTGTACTCCGACAGAAACGGGAACTACGCGCGTCAGTAAGTATAGACACAGATATAAAAAAAACTCAAACAGACGGAATTCAAACCACTTGACAACGCAGCCCTCACTAAACAGTAATTATAATAAAATGTACTCACCCTCAGTGTCTGCACATTTTTCCCGGGAAACAGCAAGTCAGGACGACCCCAGGAAGACATATTACACTACAAGCAGGGAGGTTCCCGTGGGAAATCACTGGGCACGAGTTATGGTATCCCGTTTGCACTTTTATTATCTTTTTTCATAACGGCTATATTAGGTATCTGTATCGAGATATAAACAGTATTCAATTGGAAAGTTACTGGCGAGAGATATGGCTGTTTTAATATAGCCTAGAGTTTTTAGGCTAACATTTTTGACACAGTAAATTGAAAAATATATAAAAAAATCCCTTATTTGTTTAATAACTAAGGAGTGAATTGAAAATAAATAGTAAGTATAACGACGTAAAATATGCCTATGGCATTAATTCCGCCTGTGCATTTAATGTAATACAGACAATTTTTAAATTCTGCCCTGCATTTTTTTACAAAAATAATATCCAGGGCACAATTCGAAATGGATCGAAATAGTTATTCACTTTTTAAATTTCCATAGAGTTTTTTTGCACAAGGCTTTTTTGACAACCATAAACAGCAGCTATATATTTTGAGTTTTTTATTAAGGAAGTGCA
Source organism: Watsonalla cultraria (assembly GCA_964035505.1). Classification (NCBI taxonomy): domain Eukaryota; kingdom Metazoa; phylum Arthropoda; class Insecta; order Lepidoptera; family Drepanidae; genus Watsonalla; species Watsonalla cultraria. The sequence continues at coordinate 10,595,189 of OZ037723.1, forward strand.
TTTGTTATTTTTAAAAGTTTGTGCAACGTTCGAGAATGCTTAAAACGTGTGCGATTCAGAAGGTTTTAAGTGATCATATACATATAAGGGGTGGTGTTATAATAATGACAACAAGAATTCCGTATATTAATGTACTTTTATTTTTAAATAAATATAACTGATAACATTTATTACATCACAGGAGCTGGGTATCATGAACAAAACCTTAATAACTCATCGTAAATCACGATCACTTCCACTTAACAGACGAATAGGCCGTCCTAAGGGAATGTCCATTTCAATGACCCCATAAATTATAAATAATTATAACTACACAAATATTTCCCATTATTAATTATTCATTGTAATTAGTTGATACGTATTAACAGTACAGTCGCAAAGAAAGTTATCTTTAAGTTATTTTTTATTTTCGTAATATAATATCTAAGTTACATACACGAGGAAGCGTAGTAGGCCATATTTGTGCGTTATTAAAACAATTTTATTAAAAAAATGAGAGCATATGATTCAGTTGCTTACTTTCAATTCACAATCCCTTTTTATGAGCAAACGAAAAAATATGGGTTCTTTTACTAACTGACCGGAAAATTAAGTGTCTGTGGAACCCCAAAAAGAGGCTCGTATTTCATCACGCTTTGCACAAAAGGATAATAGTAGGAATTGCAGGAAAGTTGTATTTCATTTTTGTGCAAACAATGTTTGTTTGTTTTTTTTAGCGCAAATTTTGGTGGTTTTTTGCTCATTTGTAAGAAAAGTTAAGTTAAGCATACAATAAATTAATTTCACATTTTTAAAAACAATTTACATATAAAATTAATACATTAATTAAATAATACACGCTATTAACTATAGGTACAGTTACGATCAGATATTTAATATTTTAATTTATTTTGTGAAATGTATTTTCGCGCGTCGCGTACCAAAAACTTATCAAAAAAGATTTGTTATTATTTTTCTACGCACAAAAATACAATTCACGTGTACAATTACGAAATCTAAAGATATGCATAACTAGAAACAGGTATATAGATCATTCTACAACTAAATACACTTTTTACAAACCGTAAGACCAAGCGAAACTTCTAAGTCCTTCTTTATTAAATAGGTATTTTTATCTATAGCTTAATTTACTCCTTCGATTTAAAAAAAACCTAAAAAAACTGCCATCATAAACGACTACATACGATAAGCCAAACTTGTTGATGCATCTTGTTTTTTTGTTTTTGAGTATTTTTTGTACTTTTTCAAAATTCTGCGTATTAACCAATAATTGGGTCGTTACATGCACTGGGTCTTTTAGAGAGTAATTTTATTTGTTTAAAATGTAATTTTAAATAAAATATAGCTCTTTTAATACAAAATCGTGATACGCCTTTGGCAATAAGCCATTTTTGTGTAAGCATCGTTGGATTATTGTAAAATCGTGCTGGGTTTTGATTTATGTTGCAATATGCATATATTTCTTGTTTGTAGATGGCATTAGCTTCTCTTTGCTGTCTCTTTGAGCGTATGATGTTTGTAACATGCTGTTTATTGTAGTTTCAATGAACCCAAATATAATACATGTTGAGCTTCTCTAGTTTGTTACTCAGTAACGCAAAATCTGCTGTAATTTGGCACTCAGTAGGTTTATTATTATCTGAATACATACTCATCATCCCGAAAAAAAATTACTTCTGGTGAGATTATCATAAAATAAAGTATAAATTTTTTTGTACCATTGGTAGACCTGCATTTAACATAATTTATATGATTTAGAATTCGAATATTTTTATCATGAAAATAAATCCAGCTTTGCATGTTTCCGTACTAAGTTGCCACAGATAGCATAAATAACTCTGACAGTTCAATTGTGAATGATTATGCATGTGTTACGCGGGTGCCTTTGTTCAAATTCCTCGGATAACTGCATGCGAGCGAGATGTTAAATTGCTTGCTTTGTGAAATGACAGCATAAAATATTAGGAAAAATAATTTGATTTATCGCGACATATTACATATTTTTTAAATATATGGATTTTTGTTCGTGAGTATACATGGGCACATTAAAAATAGGGGGAAATAATTCGATTTTTGACCACATTTAACAAAAACAATTGATCTGACAAGCGGGCTGGGGCTTTTCTTGCTCAAGAGTATCAGCATTGCTATTCAACGTGGCAATGCTGCCAGCCTTCTTGGCACGATCCCGAAACACAGATATGGGCCAAGTTTTCTATTTGTAATTAGTTTTAAGTACTGTATACACAAAGTCAAATTATAACAATAATTTTGGTAGAAATAGTAGATAATATATGGTTGCATCAGTTTAATGTTAAAAACAGTATCAAAAAACTATTCATATAAGCCATAAACATTTGAAGGTGGGTTTTTTAGACTTTTTTAATCGAAGAAGCACAATTTAAATATTTTCTTAGTAAGCTAGTAATACTGTACATACCTAGGGTAGGCAGTGGACTTCGTAAACACCATCTCATTTTGTGAACAGAAAACAGATTAAGTACCTACTCTGTACATAAAGAAACTTTGGCAAGATCTAAGTTTTTAAAGAGAACTTTAACGTTAATACAGAGAATCACGAAATAGCAAAAAAAAAAGTAATTGAGAAAAAAAAATCCTAAAAAAACATTGCATTGAAAGTAGTATGTTTGCGTTGGATTTTATCTATTTGTAACAAAAAATTGCTGAAAAATACAGTAACTGAAAGCTGAAATTTCGAATTACAACTGAAAATTTAATCTTTAATTATAAATTAAGTACTGTTCATCAAAGGGTAACTTAATGCATCCGTGACACTCCATATACAAAGCTGTTTATAATTATTAGCTTAAGTAGAAAATCTAATAGCTAAGTATAAATTATACATGTAATCCTTAAATTATGTTTCGTTAACTTAATAAATGAGGTACGTGAAACCATTGTGACTATTATAGCAGATGTAAATCTCCTGTCTTATACCAATCTGCTTAAAATCACACTTCAATAGAGAAAAAAATATAAATTTAAAAAAAACAAAAAAAAATTTTTTTTTTCCTTTCACAAAGTTGATGGAGTATGTATAATATGGGCTAACTAAACACTTAACTGCATTGAATGATTTTGATTGATTTTGCAAAAAAAAAAATTATTCGTAAATAATCAAATATTTGTTGGTTATTTGGAAAAGTAGGTATGGGTACAGGCTAACTTTTGCCTATACGCATACCTACTTTTCCAAATATTATTGAACAATTTCGTTACGAATAAGATGTTTTTGATAGACGTAGTTTATTAATTGTGTCGCTAACAGACGTAGTACTAATTTGTCAATAAATTTAAGCGGTAATGGCTCTCAGAAAATAAATTACGTTGTTTATACCGCTTCTCACTGAAGTGTGATGACGTAAACAGACTTCAAAAACAACTCTTGGCATTCACTATGACATCTGTCAAAACATACTGGATTAAAAAGTAAACGAGAATCGGTAATCTATGTTTGCTTTTGAAATATGAATCGTATTTCATGTCAGTTGGGTCGAAGTTGAAAGAGCAATATGCAGTAAAATAATAATAGTATTATCCGTCACCTAAATTTTGACCAGATAACTATTAGATAAAGTTATATGACTCATTTTCGAAAAACACTACGTACATGCGTTTCGACATTCAACATTATGACAGATGATAGTTGCCAGTCGCAAAAAACTATTAACATTTTGCATTTAAAAATAACAATTATACAAAAAATGCAAGAAATGGAACGATATATAACTAATTAGGTTTACATATAAAAATAATCTATTAATTTAATAAATAAATAATAATATACACTCAACGAAATCCTAGGAAGGAGAAAGTTAGATATAGACAAGTTCCGAATTGTGGCCATTTTTTTATTAGGCAGAGAGCTGTAGGCTATCCTGTTTCATTCAAGTATCATAGGAGTGACTTTGTTAATATATTTTAGCTAACGCCTTGAAAGGGCAAAATTATCTTGCATTTTTGGCATAAACGATGTTTTATAACTATTACAATGGATGGAAAACCCTAAGTTATGACTTTACTGTAACATTATCGAGGACTAGGTAAACGCGTGGACGTCACAATTGAATGCTACACGATGCGATACTTAAGCCTATAAATAACTTGTCATGACAGAGAAAAAGTTATATAAGAGTATTTTATTTCAAATGTGTGTAATTTTCACACAAGGCAAAAAATAATATACTTTTTTGGAAAGAAATATTTGTGGGAATTTGCACAGTCATTTATCGTTTATTTATCCTATATTAAACCTTATTTACTACCTGGAAGATATGTTTTAAATAATGTATGATAAGTTAGAGATATGGAGAGCGCTATATATAAAATACTTTTAATGTATTTTTCAGTCTTCGTCAATAGTGTAACATTCACTTGCGACGTCCAATGGGCTGAGATGAGATGTATTACTTTGATATAGTGCATATATAGAACAGTAACATACAAACAACTACTGATCAATTCATCTTGCACGGAACCGACGGAGTACCTTAAAGACTACGAGCCGGTCACCTTAGAGTGTACAGGATTTGCTACTATATCGTTCCAGTAGTAGGTAATAAATTTTTATTAAACAATATAAGCATACTTGCGATTCAAATCACACGTATTAAGTATTATAAAAGGTGTCATATATGCAACAAATCCTATACGCTCCAAAGCCACGCAGAAAATTACAATCAAATAACAAGAACACGTTCTATCGAAGCGTCTTACGGTATCGTGCTTAAAACCGACTGCGCATATGGCAGTCAGATAGCACGTCGCAGTAAAATTGCAGTCATCTGGCGTATGGCAGTTGAACGCTTGGCAGTCGGATTATGACGCTTCGCAGTCAACTAGTGGCAGTTGATAGCGCGTCGTTGAAGGCGTCTGACACGCCGGTGCCAGTCGTCACGCCACTCCAGTAACAGGGTCCTCTCGCCTACCGTCAGCCCCGGGAAACCAGACGATAATCCCTCTTTTTCCACCCCTAGGATTAGGTATGACCTATGGGAAAAGAGAAGACTTAATGATGATGGCTTATAATATGACTTACTACGGCCCTTTGCATATCTTGCTAGGCGGTCTCTCAAGCAGACTTAGACTGATTGAGTGACAACCCTTGATAAATATGAACTGCCGACTTTTGAGGATTGTGTTACTTCTGATGTTGTGATGCACTATCTATGGTTATTAATCTTATTCTTACTTGTTAATCTTGAGCTTAGGGCACTTGCAAGCGAGGTCCTTGGCGCGTACGAAGAGGGCGGTGGCGCCGCGCCGCAGACGACTGCGCGGCGCGCGCTTGTACACCGCCTGCACGCTCAGCGACAGACGAACCCACTCGCCGCCCGCCGCGCTCGCTTCGCGTCCTACCACTTTGCCCATTATGACTACAGAGAAAATAATTATTGTTATTGATTGATTCCACTTCATATACATGTTTATTAGGATACATTTCATTAAATGTATCCTAATAAACAGAGAGTCTAAGTATGCTTGTCATTACAAGCAGTTTTAGCAAAAGTATTTCTATTATTTTGCATACTCATTGTCTTATTTTGCTGTAATATTGTAAATTTACTGCCATTAAAGGAATGTAATTCTGTATTCCTTTCTGATTTTGGACGAGATTATGGGACTTCGCTTATTTATTAAAATGTTCGATATTATTAATAGTTTTATATAATTCAAATAAAGCTTACCGTAGTCTCGGCTGCAGAACTTGTTGAGATTTAGAGTGCGTGCGCCGGCGCGACACCGGCCGCATTGATCCGCCGCTGTCATGCAACACACACCATACGTAAGGATATGCTAATATTATTATTATACTTTATCATATTCAACATAATATTATTTAAATTATGAATGGATGAATAAACTAATTTAGTCTTAACAACACCTAAATGAGTAACATTATTTATTATTTTAAGCGATAAGGAAGAAAATTAACACATTTTCACAATGAATCACGGCATAAAGTTGATTCACAGGCTACTAATAAAATGTTTATTTAATGCAAAAAATACATGAATTGAGTTACCTCCCACACAGCTCTGACAAATAAAAAACAAAAATAAACATTTATGAGTTTGGCAGGTATGATTTATGAGTAAGCCTGAAAATAAATTCTTTCACATCACTTCAAATGAAAACACATAATTTTCATACATTATGTCACTCATTCCGGTAAAAGCTTTTATAAAAATACTAAAACTCTTTTTTAGTATTTATAGAAGTGACATAATATGCGATATTTTGGGCATTTACACTATTTTCATTTTTAATATTCATCATTGTAATTTTTTACAGACAATTTTGAACGACGTCAGCTCTTCGACTACAAATGTGATTTTGCAATAAATACTATCTGAATCTGGGGCCCAACCATGAGCTCTTATTGCAATGATAGTTCAGCTGTGTGACAGTGACAGATGTACACGTCACATACATCTGTCTCATAAATGAGTGAAACTATCATGGCAATAAGAGCTCATAGTAAGGCCCCTGAATCTGAAAATGTTGATTGTCTTTTCATTATTGGTTGAAAATAGTGTACTTACCTATAAATAATGTTATGGTGCAAATTAATTTAACATGAGGAAAACTGTATGTATGTAAGAACTTAATATTTGCGTCAAATTATGATTTTTTTTTTTTATCACCATACAAATTTACAGATACAATTTTCCTATTCACGCACATTCGGTTACTGTTGAAATTATTAAAAAAACTATTAATGGGTTTATTACTCTATCTCTCTTCCCTTTCTCCTTTACATCGGTTCAGCTGCGTGATTCTGCAAGATATCTCGACGGCGAACTCGACGTCGAATTGTTGGTTTCCAATATACGTAATTGAACATTTATCATGCATGTATTATGTATCAATGTGTTATGGCTAAAAACGATAACTCGACTTCGAGTTCGCTGTCGAATAACGCAGCTTTTACCTAACTAATGATCCATCAAGAGGAGTTAATACGGAGCTGTCAGCTTACAAAACATATTCTAAGCAATTCAATAAAATAAACCACATTTTAGTATTGAATGCACTTAGGTCTGTGATTTAGGAGCTGTGTGCAAATTTATCTATGCTAATATTAAAAAGAGGAAAGATTTGTTTGTAACGAATTGGCTCAAAAAGTACTGCACCAATTTAAAAAAAAATTTCAGCAATGGATAACTACATCATCAGCGAGTAATATAGGCTATATTTTATCCCTGTACTCCCACGGGTACGGGAACTACGCGGGCGAAACCGCGTGACGCTCGCCAGTGATGAATAAATAGCTTGTGCATATACGAGTAGAAATACTTATGCCCCCCAACCCTTGAATATGGCCGGACCAGCCCAGCTCCCTAGTTCGCGATTCAGCAACGCCCTAAGCCGAGGTCCGAGCCCCACTATGGGGCGCCCTTAGCTGTGTTGCTTAAAGCTTTGCGCCTGGATGGAGGATTTAACTAGTCTCGCTATAACCCGGTTAAGCAGAAATTACTCCTAGATTTTAATCTGCAAGAGTGGCCTCACCTAACAAAAATAAAATGTAGAACTTATGATAAACTAGCTGTGCCCCGCAGTTTCATTCGCGTAGATTTAGTTTCATCCTTATTGACGCGGAACCCTAATATTTTTAATAAATTAAAGTAGCCTAAGTTACTCCAGCTACCTACCAGTGAAAGTCCCGTTAAATCCGTCCAGCCGTTTCAGAGATTACTCGGAACAAACAGACAGACAGACAGACGGACAGACAGACAGACAGAAAAAATTTAAATCTTGGTTTTTTAGTGTCAGTAGCGTGTATACTTTCATATGCATTTAGTGAAAAGCTGTTAATTTGGAATTACAAACAGACACTTCAATTTTATTTATCTGTATAGATGTATAGATGAATAGATGTATAGATAGTCAAAAAAAATTAGTCCTGTGCTGGGGCACACTTGGGAGTCGTATCATACCTCGGTGATATTACGTGTAATTTTTTTTATAATGATACTTAATGGTTGGTAAGGCAGGATTAGGGGTATGTAAGTGACGGTAACCGATAGTGCGTGTGGCATGCGGTGTGTACGAGGCATGAGAGTGCATGGGTCCACTTACTACTTACCGCGGCCCGCCTCGCCCTCCGCCGCCTCCATCGCTTGCACTGCCGTCACCACGCGAGGGATGCCTGGGAAACCAATATATCATGTATTTTTTAATATTACATTTATATTTTTAACTACTTACATATCCTTTCGTATTTGTTAGGCAAGTACACGATACGGAGTGGGGAAGAATATTCTCAATTTGTTTTTACTGGTTATACTTAATTGCGATTTAGAAGACACACCAAGACAACTTCTGAAGACCCTTGCTGGGACGCTTACAGATATTGTCTCATCAACAAAAAAAAGTTCTTAAAATTGATTGGATTATAATAGTGTTTATAACGTTGTTTGTGAATGCTGTTCCAACATGTCATTGGTGACTAGCTTTAGTTTAAGAAAGTGTTTTTTAGCATATTAACTGTTGGTCACTGGCCATTTATATTGACACACGACAGTCTGTAATCGACATCATAAAAAAAACATACAGTACCTCCTCCTTTTTCTAACGTCTGTTAATAAATGATAATTTATACTCACGTATACAAGGAGCGATATGACTCCTCGACTGCTGGTAACCTTTGGCGCATCGGTTGCAGGTGGTGCCGGTGACGCCGTCCTTGCACGGACACTGGCCACTGGTCTGGTTGCATGTCTTGCCACTCGCACCTACTGGGTGGCAGTCGCATGCTGCACACATACAAATAACATCATTATTACACAACAAAAAAAAAAGCTATGTCAATGTCTAACCAGCTAGTGACAGGGAGTTTTCATGTGAATTATGGGGAACACAGTGAAAATGATTTATTCAATTTAGGCCCTGGTAAGGCACTTATGAATGTGGAGGAATTTACCACCGGTTCGGAAACTAGCCCTCTGAGAATAACCGGCAAGAAACTCAGCTGGCATCATGTAATAATGAGAATACAGCACGTATTCTGTCAATTCTATGTCAAACGTCATAAGGTTACATCAAAAAGTTTTTATTGTCCAGAGCGCTAAGATTAGATTTAAGAAGAAAGAAATAATTCTATATGGTGGTTACGTATTCTTAAATTTTCAAAATTACCACGCAAAATTCTTAGTTTTTTCTTTCATAAGAACCATCTCCTGACAATAATGAACACAACTAAAAAAAATAATCGAAATCGGTCCAGCCGCAGCAGCTGTCGTGACCAAGGGAAATGGGGATTCATTTATATATACATAGATATAATATACATTTGTATTTGAATATGGTTATACAGACTTAATTAGGTATGCTTATAATATATTTATATTTATCATTGCTATTACAAGTAGTTTATAAGGGGAAGTCTGAAAGTAGCACCAGTGACTGAGAAGTTGAAGAATAAACATTTGTCGTGGTATGGACATGTTATGCGGAGGGATGAGGAAAATGTTGCCAAAAAAGTTTTGTTTATGAATGTGGATGGTTACAAGGGGAAAGGAAGACCTAAGAAACGATGGATGGATTGTGTGAAAGATGATATGACTAGAATGGGAGTGAATATAGATATGACGGCTGATAGAGAGAAATGGAAGAGAAGAACACATTGCGCCGACCACAAATAACATGGGAAAAGGGCAGAAGGATGATGATGATTACAAGTAGTATATTCAGATATTTTTTTCTAGATCATCGATCGCAAATTATTCTCAATTTTTCGCAAAATCTTATAAAATAAACATATAGAGTTTGCAAGAAGAGAGAGAGACAATAATAAAAATTACATTACAGGACAATTCGTTCACTAAATAATAAACAACCTCATCCAATTCCCGTAACGAAATAAAGTGGTGCCGAAAATCCGTTATCACATCACAAAGCGTATTCGATAAATCGTATAACGTTCCGATTATAGCAATCGAATAAATGTCTTTTCCCAATGATATTGCTGCACAATAGAGTTGGGTCTCGAGGACTCGATTATTCGAATGGTTCGTGTCCTCGACCGCTGATTCTTGTAAGCACTCTAGTTTCCATTTTATGAGGGTCGGTAGTTTGGTTTCGCGTTGCAAAATAAAATGAGATTTGTTTCTAAGCTATTTAAATAAACAGCGTGTTGTATCTAGCTCCTGGTCTATATAGGGCAGCTTTCACGTAAGCGTATGGATTTGCGATTCGTATAGCAAAAATATGTAAGGTTATTGAAATGCTCCAGATTAATAAATTATATTTGGCGTACGTAGGGTACCTATACTAATATTATAAATATATATAGAAAAAAAATTTAACTTAAAAATTTAAGGAAAGATTTGTATACGTAACGATTTGGCCCAAAAAGTAATAGACCAATTTAAAAAATTCTTCCACCATTTGAATACATAATCACTGATTAATATAGGCTATAGTTAATCCCCGTACTCCCACGGGAATAGGAACTACGCGGGTGAAACCGTCCGCTAACTATGTAATATAGGAGCTAAAAAATCTTCAACTTTTAAAGTTTTTTATTTTATTGTGTGTTTAAATAATCTATGGTAAGTACCAGATAGATACGATTTTTATTTTGTTTTTTTTTATCTCAGTCTGATTCATGAGTAATAATATGATATATATACATCTATACAGATAAATAATATTGAAGTGTAATTAAGCTGTTTGTAATTACAAATTAACTCTCTAACTAGTCTCTGTCTGTCTGTTACCTTTTGAAGAAAGTGTCATGATTATATCTTCCCTATATTATACACTTTACCCCTTGAAATATTTATTTTTTAATATTATCCGTGAAAATTTCAAGTGTCTAACAATCACGGTATAAGATATACAGTCTTGAGACAGACAGACAGACGGATAGAGGAGTCTTAGTAACAGGATCCCGTTCCATCCTTCGACTACGGAACCCTAAAACTGACCGCATCTTTTCCGTTGATTGGACACTAATGTTGTTTTGTGCACATATCTTTATAACCAAAGTGAACCCGATCAACAAATTCCGCCCAGAAAATATTCTTCGACCATTAAAAATAAGCAAAAACCGTGACCCTAACAAAACACGTTTCCGTCCACTCAGCTCACAAGGTCCGCAATAAAGGGCCCCAAGGTCCCAAGAGCCTATTTGCAGACCCAACTCGATTCCCACTTACTTTCGACCATTTTTATGGGGAAACTATTCGGGAAAGTCGTGTGATCGGATTATGCGTTTAGTTTTACGGTTTACGACGTTTCTCGACGCGGATTTGTTTTGGGTCGTCTTGGGGTTTATTGAAATCTTGTCGCAACTACTAGATAAGATTTCGGACCGGATACTTATTACTTAGATTGTTAACATTACAATTGATTCTCAACATACAAAAAGACAAAAAAATACCGAAAATAAATTGGAACAGGCAAAGCTGATGTCATTGACTTTATGTCAAACTAGCTGCAACTCTGCGGTTTCATCTGCGTAGACGTAGAGTATTTGGGTGGCTTTATTTCGAATCCCGTATTCAATAAAATATATAAATGTTAATTAGTCATCTGCGTGAAAGTCCCGTTAAAATTGGTCCAGCCGTTTCGGAGATTACCCGGAACAAACAAACATACAGACAGAGAAAACATTTTAAACTTGTTTTTTTAGTGTCAGTATCGTGTATACTTTCATATGCATTTAGTGAAAAGCTGCTATTTTGGAATTACAAACAGACACTTTAATTGTATTTATCTGTATATATATATGTATATAGAGACTATAGAGTATAGATATAGCTAAGAACAGCGTAATATTCGTAATATTCATTTAGTGAAATGCTGTTAATATGAAATTACGAACAGAACCTTAAATTGTATTTATCTGTATGTATATAAGATACTAGCTTGGCCCCGCGGATTCCCCCGCTTAAATTTAGTTTCATACAAACTTTCATCCCCTATTTTATCCCCTTGCGGGTAGAATTAATTAAAATCCTTTCTTAGCGGATGCCTACGTCATAACATGTACCTGCATGCCAGATTTCAGCCCGTCCAGTGGTTTGGGCTGTGCGTTGATAGATCACTATGTCAGTCAGTCACCTTTAAGTTATATATATGTTGATTGTGTTTTTTTACCATTTCTAGCTAACCGCGTGTATTTGTTGTGGCCCTATCCCTGCCCTGTCCGTATTTAAACAAAGATAGTTAAACCATCTTCCTGTTTATCCCGCGGGACTGTAAACAGGTGTTAAACTTTTTATGGGCGTTTTCATTTATTTTTGTCTGCACCTTTGCAGCGGCGGTTACCTAATTTCGTCCCGTTTCTCGCTTCTGTTGACGTTAATCTTTGAAACTGTAACGCAGTTTACATGCATATTTTGAAAATAATATTTAAAGAAACGTTGCACCTCCAAACCTCAACTAGTGTTCATACAAGTCTATCTATACAGATAAATAAATTGTGGAGTGTGAAGTGGCTGTTTGTAATTCCAAAATAACAGCTTTTCACTAAATGCATATGAAAGTATACACGCTACTGACACTAAAAAACCAAGTTTTAAATTTTTTCTCTGTCTGTCTGTTTGTTCCGGGTAATCTCTGAAACGGCTGGGCCGATTCTAACGGGACTTTCACTGGCAGGTAGCTGATGTTTCAATGAGTAACTTAGGCTACTTTTATTTATTAAAAATATTAGGATAAAACTAAATCTACGCGGGTGAAACCGCGGGGCACAGTTAGTATAAAATAAGATGAACACATTTTTCAAGTAATTTATTTTCCGTTTGTCGAAAAATCATTGCCCCAAGACTTTGACACGTTAAAAAAAACCCGGCCCCTATATAGATCCCCATCGGTCCACCGGGAGGAGAACAGATAATTTTTAATATACTTTAAGGTCCCCTGGTATAAATGCTACGTTATGATACGGACATACAGTCGAAAATCATTGAAGTTTTTGATGCCTTAGTACTTTAGATAGATCAGGGGACGAGTGGGTACCTCAAAAATTTAAGAGGACGAGTGGGCACAGAGTGCGAATTTCAGGGGATGAGTTGTCCCGACCTTAAAATGTGTTGATACTTTTTTGGCGGTTTGTGGTTGAATTTCAAAGACCACCAAGTACCGTCTGATTTACTGTGCCAAGAATTATCGCCTAAAAAGCCTAGACCCTATATAAGTACACTCAAAATATAGCTACGTTCCTTAGAAGCGTTAGTAATAAAATGACGTATTGTATTGTAATGTTTGTGTTCACACCTTATCCGAGGGTGGGTGGGTTGTGTAAAGGGACTTATCGCTTCATACCATCGCGGCGTAATTCAACCGTGCCTCGTTTACTTTGTTATTATATCATTCACGATATTTTATTACGAGAGTCGTGGCCGTGGGGTTTGAGTAGTCACCTGCTACGCCAGCGATGTAAGTTCAAATCCCAGCGGGGCCTATACAAATCAGTTTTTCTAAAAACTTGTGCTTTACGGTGAAGGAAAACATCGTGAGCAAACCAGCAAATGTCTGAGAAGTAATTCATTCGTATGTATAGTGCCTGAGCCGGCGATAGACTCACCATCTCTCACGTTGGCACTTCAGTGCAAAGTGGATGTTGTTATTACAACACCTCTGTCTACACCTAGTATGTATGCTAAACAAACTGCCTGCGATGGTCTAGTGGTTAGTAGGTTCGCCTGCCGATCACGAGGTCCCGGTTTCCATTCCCGGGTCGTGTCAAAAATAGATATTGATTTTTCTGTCAAGAAATTCCCAATAAAATGCCCAGAGTTTGGAAGTTGGCGGTGTTTACACCCCCGTGCCTCGGAAAGCACGTTAAGCCGTTGGGCCTACGCGTGATCTCTCTGCGGTCGTGTCGGATTGCCTCTCACCCCACTATGAGAGTGAGGCAATAAAGAGTGCACCTGTGTTTGCGCACATACTAGTGCACAATAATATCTCCTGCGCTGGCTGACCCTCGCCTGAGATTAACCGCCGTAACCGAAATTAGGTGGGAGATCATTATGTAAGTACTTACGCTTGCAAGCCTTCTTGTGCGTGATAGGCTTGGTAGGGTCCCGGTAGTATCCCTCGCGGCAGTAGTGGCAGTGTCTACCGGCGGTGTAGTGGCGGCACTTGATGCACACGCCCCCGCTGGCCCGGCCGGACAGCTTGTACAGTTCCATGTTGAACCGACATCGGCGCGCGTGACCGTTGCAGTTGCATTCTGGAAACAATAGGTAGTATTAAAATCAGAAATATTGCCACTTTGGTCGTGAGTTTGATCCTCGAGTCAGGCATTCCATTTCTAACTCCCCAGTAGCCTCATCATGACTACGTTTTACAATATTATAAAAAGATGAAGTGTAAATACGTGACGTGTAGCGCCACTTTGTGGATAAATAAGTTATTAGTCTGTCTGTTTGTTACCTTTCCACAGCTAAACCGCTCAACAATTTTTGTCACAGTTCATTATATAGATTGCATATTATCCTCTCAGACAGAAGGCTAGCTATAAATATGAATTTATAGAAATAAAGTGTCATTCTATATAACATTAAGTGATCTGTAGTAAAGACTAAGTAGCCGAGACGTAATTGGTATCGCCCACGATGGTGTCTGTGATAAATCGCAGGAATTTACCCGCTACTCGCTATTTGCATTGCAGCTAGCTTTTAGTGAAATATTTAAACGGTCCCTAGAATTAACTGCAGGCCTATTAAGGCCTTTAAAGGACTACAACATGGGATAAGGGAGGAAAATGCTGATGTGGGAGGGCCGGGTTCACCTGGGATTGTAAGTAAGGGCCTGACAGGCCAGTGGCCGGGAGGGTGACGGTGGAACATATGAAGACATATCAAAGGCAAAGTCAAAAATATCTCTATTCGATTAGACTTTTTTACAAAGTACTTTCAAATTTATTTATTTATTTACATACTTTCTCTGTCTCTCTAAACTATATAACATTTATACATATTGTAAATCCCTTGTTGGCTGTAAGAGTTATATGTAAGATAGTTTTTGTTTTATTTAAGAGCTGTGGATTTTGTAATTAATAAATAAATAAAAAATCATATCACGTGCTCCTCCTACTTAGCGACCAGGAGGGACTGTGGAGTTTAGCCAGACATAGCCCGCTGTCTTCGCGGTGGTTGGTGTCTCCATAACGGATGCTCCAAAAGAAAAAAGGGGGGGTACAAAAAAAAAATTCATTGTAACCCTGGCTTAGATGTTACCTATAGAACGTGCTTGCAAAATACAAGCCCGACATGACACGAAGAATACTTTGTTCTAATGTCATACTTTAAAAGTTCTTCATGTAGATAAGTATACCTAGGTTTAAAGTCACTGAGAACGAATGAACTCTATTCTATCTCAAAGCTATATTTCTGGAGAACTTGAACAACTATATCACTTTCTTAGAACGCTCTGCATTCTTCTAAAAATATGTGAGACGTGGCAACAAGCCACACAAAAAAACAAAGCAGTGACAAGCATAACAAACTGATCTGCCATTAACTGCGCACGCGCCGCCCTATAAAACTGTCAACAGTTATGATCTGTTGCCACACACTACTTACATTCCACAGATGGCGCTCTGTACGGAAATACACGTGGAGATTTTGAATGTGTCTTTAAAAAATACGACTAATCGTAGTTGCTGTGCCCTGCAGTTTTCCTCCTGTATTTTATGGGTGTCTTTATTTAATTCACCGTAAAGCTCTTGATGTGAAATCTATACTGAGGGCCAGATGCGAGTTTTTCACTGTCACCGTCAGTCGACGTAAACGCAGATTTGTATAGGATCGGAACAGCGCCTCTGTCGGCCTAAACATGACACTATTGAGTCCATACAAATCTGCGTTTACGTCGACGCGATCACTTCTGACGGCGATTTTAAGAAAACTCGCACTAGGCACTCAGATAAATCAAATTTAAGTGTCTGTTTGTAATTTAAAATTAACAGTTTTTTCTAATTGCATATTCACTTAAAGATAACAATTTTAATTATATTCTCTGTCTGTCTGGTTGTTCCGGCTAATCTCCGAAACGGCTGTCCCGATTTTAACGGGACTTTCACTGATAGGTAGCTAAAGTTACAAGAAGTAAGGCTTAGTCTACTTTTACCTACTGCAGGGCACCCATGAAACGTGGGGCACAGCTAGTCCTCTATCGAATAGAAAACTCTGTGATAATTTTCAAAACATTTTCACAAGCGTATTTTACGGGTTTCAAATCGAGAATAATAACGTTTAACGTTTACTTGATCAGCATTCAACACCTACATTTCATCAAATATGCCAACGTGACAGATGGTGAGTCTATCGCCGTCTCAGCCACAACACATACGTGTTTGAATTACTTCTCAGACATACAGGTGTCCTCACGATGTTTTCCTTCATCGTAAAGCACGTGGTGTGAAATCTTGACACGCTGAATACATAGTAGCAAGAGAAAGAGAGAGAGAGTTTTCTTAAGAAAGAGTGTAATGTAGACAGGCCAGCAATTTATAAACAGCCGGATTTATAAACATGCCTTTGGAAATTTGTAGCATTCCAGAAATGTAGAATTCGATAAACGTTCAACAATTTCTATTTTCATTTTATTACGAGAACCGGGCATTGTTTATACCTTGAAAATGGTTTATTTCAGCCTGTAATAACTCCCTGTTTGGAAACTACTGCACACTACGGAAATAGCCCTTGGTGTTACACTACGAAAGTACTCGTGACATTGTCCTCGTAACTATCTAGTACCTGGTTGACCGAACTGTGCTCGGTTTATTTTTCACACAAAAAACTAAACTTTTTCCCACAAAAGAAGAAATCTTGACGTTTTCTCAAAAAAGCTAGTAGAAAAAAAAAGAAACCAAAAGAAAAAATCAAACCGGTGAACGTCAGTCTCGAACTGGGGTACTCTAGCTTCATTACCACCTCGTAAGCTGACCTCGCCTCTGAGCTATCTATCATAACTTGGCAGTTGTCAAGTTATGATATCAATTTACTGTCGTATTGTATTGATATTTTATGAGTTTTTCAGTGCTTGAAAACATGGTCAAAACGATGTTTTCTGAAAGTGAAACCTAGCTAGATAATTTTTTTTGCCCCCAAAACCCCCGACATACAAAATTTCATGAAAGTCGTTGAAGCCGTTCCCGAGATCCAGATTATATATATACAAGAATTGCTCGTTTAAAGGTATAAGATATAAGATAAGAGACATCTATACAAATAAATAAAATTGAAGTATATGTTTGTAATTCCAAAATAACAGTTTTCACTAAATGCACAGTATGAAAGTATACACGCTACTAACACTTAAAAACCAAGGTTTAAAAAAAATCTCCGTCTGTCGGTCTGTCTGTCTGTTTGTTCCGGGTAATCTCTGGGGCTTTACCGAATTTATCGGGACTTTCACTGGCAGGTAGCTGATGTTTCAAGGAGTAACTAAGGCTACTTTTATTAACTAAAAATATTAGGGTTCCGCGACAGTAAGGATGAAACTAAATCTACTCGTGTAAAACCGCAAGGCACAGCTAGTAATTAATATTTCGTCATTCACGTTCCTAAAATGGTTCACAAAATATGAATTGCTTTTGTGACAAATAACATCATAAAAAGTTAGTTAAGGAGTAACATCTACAATTATTGTAATCATACGTGAATCATAATATGAATTGCACCTAAGTGACCATTTTGTCATTTTGATGATGAATCATATTCGGATCACATTATGATTCTCCCAAATTGGCCTTTTTAGACCTACAGTCCTTAGACGTTCATACGCTTTACGAGCTGCGTTATTCACTAAGGTTTAAAGATACGAAATTGAACTTTATCCTCTATGTATTATGTATCAAATTCCAATGATTGAGACCAGCACTCGTCGTCAAGTTCAACGCTAGTGAATAACACGGTAAGTCCTAAATTGAAAAAATAATTTCTGAGGAAAACTGAACGGTCAAAGTAATCTACTTTTCTTCTGTCAAACACAGATATAAATATGAACAAAGGGCAAGTAAGGAAACCATTAAGTTTGGCAAGGAATCCATTATAGTAAGTCGTTCTCAACAGTCTCAAGTCAGTCGCAAACGATCACAAAATGTCGTTAGGACCAAAACAACGGTTGCGTTCGCTGTGATTTATGTTTTATGAAGACCTTCGTATTTGCGGAATGGAAAAAAGATGACATATTAAGTTGAGAATAAATTGATAAAGGGTTTTGATTTGGAGCAAACCCTCATTACAAATCTAGAACCTAGACTAAGATAGTTCTTGGCTTAGATTAGGTTTCATCTCTTTATGTGATACAGATTTTAGGCGAAGTTTTTTAGTACCCCAATATAATTAATATATGCTAGAAGGGTCCCCGAAAGAGTAAGGCGAACCTACTAACCACTAGACCATCGAGGCAGTTTGTTTAGCATAAAATCAAAAATCAAAAAATCAAAATCAAAAAGTTTTATTCAACATAAGGGACACTTGGAACACTTATTGAACGTCATTTCTCTTACGCTAACTTAGGTAAATTTACTACTGTTTCCAAAAGTAAGCCTGTCAGGAGAAGAAACGGCGAAACAAACTCCCCGGTTTTTTTTTTTTACATGTGTCCCTTCTATATACATGGGGTTGTTTAAGTACATTTCAATGGAAGAGTGAGCAACTCATTGCCATACACACAAGGTGTAGGCAGAGGTATTGTAACAACAACATCCACCGACTATGATGCCAATGTGACGAAGGGTGAGTCCATCGCCGTCTCAGCCACTATACATATATCTTTGAATTACTTCTCAGACATATGCAGGTTTCCTCACGATGTTTTCCTTCACCGTAAAGCACGTGGTGTGAAATCACTGCACATAAGTTTTTGTAAAAACTCATTGGTACATGCCCCGTTAGGATTTGAACTTGCGTCGCTTGCGTAGCAGGTGACTGCTCAAACCCTAAGTACACCACTGCCCAGTATTATTTGTTGTTTAAATGATCCGCTACTTAGATAATAAGGTTCAAATGAGCAGGTAATGGTACAAATAGCTCATAACGACGGTGTAGTCTGGCTGCCAGCCAACATGTGATATACGGAGCCGCGGGGCGCCCGGCTGGCTCGCGTTACTCATGGATTACTCATTTAATTTACTGCCAGATCACTATTGATACTCATTTGTATTATTAGATCTTAGTTGGGGACACTACATTAATTATGTTACTAGTTAATACACTTCGTCTACTCTATACATCTATACAGATAAATAAAATTGAAGTCTGTTTGTAATTAAAAAATTACAGCTTTTCACTAAATAAATATGAAAGTATACACGCTACTGACACTAAAAACCAAGTTTTAAATTTTTTCTCTGTCTGTCTGTTTGTTCCGGGTAATCTCCGAAACGGCCGGACGGATTATATATATATATTATAACGGGACTTTCACTGGTAGGTAGCTGATGTTTCAAGGAGAAGCTTAGGCTACTTTTATTTATTAAAAATATTGGGGTTCCGCGACAATAAAGATGAAACTAAATCTACGCGGGTGAAACCGCCGGGCACAGGTAGTCAAATCTAGGAAAACATCGTTAGGAAGCCTGCATATGTCTGAGAAGTAATTCAAAGACGTATGTATAGTGGCTGAGACGGAGATA
Source organism: Watsonalla cultraria (assembly GCA_964035505.1). NCBI lineage: Eukaryota > Metazoa > Arthropoda > Insecta > Lepidoptera > Drepanidae > Watsonalla > Watsonalla cultraria. The sequence goes on from OZ037723.1 coordinate 10,614,813, forward strand.
GACTCACCATCTGTCACGTTGGCACTTCTTACCCCTTCCTGGACTCTTCTGGAGTGGCGTGAGATTATTTATTTTTTTTAAATTCTATTGAAGTATCTTTTTAGTACAGCACGAGCGGTGAAGAATCATGCATCCCCTTATCATCTTTGGTGAAAAATTCGTGAGCTACGGCTGCTCTGGGAAGAGATTTATAGTTTACTAACTGTGCCCCGCGGTTTTACCCGCGTAGATTTAGTTTCATGCTGTTTTTTTTATAAAATTTGCCTAAAACACTCCTTGAAACATCAGCTATCTGCCAATGAAAGTCCCGTTAAAATACATCCAGCCGTTTACGCGTGATGCCGTGAACAAGGGAAATGGGGGTTCATTTTTATATATAAGACTAGCTGTGCCACGCGGTTTCACCCGCGTAGATTTAGTTTCATGCTGCTTTTTTTAATACAATTAGCCTTAAACACTCCTTGACACAGTAGCTATCTGCCAGTGAAAGTCCTGTTAAAATCCGTCCAGCCGTTTCGGAGATTACCCGGAACAGACAGACAGAAAGACAGAGAAAAAATTTAAAACTTGGTTTTTTAGTGTCAGTAGCGTGTATCCTTTCATATGCATTTATTGAAAAGCTGTTATTATGAAATTACAAACAGACACTTCAATTTTATTTATCTGTATAGATTATTCAAATATCGAGTTTAAAACATCGTGTCTCCACGCGCACTGCAGCATTTTAATGAAAAACAGATTAACTGCTAATAATGTTTTCATCATTAAAAACGCAAATATAAATGGTCGCAGATGGAATGAATCAAGCGTATAGCAAGGTAAACGCTGCGAGGGTGTAGTATCGGAGTCATCAGTCAATCAGTGTCGCGTCACGATGACGGATGGTGTGACGGAGAGATCTGTCTGTGACGTGTTTGCGATGATCACTCTCATTTGGTGCGCTACGTCATTCACATTTAAATTGAGAGTTAAGTTGGTGTTTACGCATTATTTATCCTTGGAACTAAGTAATCTATCTATATCTATCTATACAGATAAATAAAATTGAAGTGTCTGTTTGTAACTGCATAATGACTTTTTTTCACTCAATGCATTTGAAAGTATACACGATACTGACACAGAAAAACCAATTTTTAAAAATTTTCTCTGTCTGTCTGTCTGTCCGTAATCTATAAATAATAGGTATATAAATATAAATATAAATATAGGTAATCTCCGAAACGGCTGGACGGATTTTGACGGGACTTTCACTGCCAGATAGCTAATGTTACACGGAGTAACTAAGGCTACTTAGAATTTTATAAAACATTAGGGATCCGCGGGCAACCATGAAATTAAAATCTACGCGGGTGAAACCGCGGGGCACAGCTAGTATTAATATAAAAAGGAGAGATTTGTATGTAATTATGTTTGTAACGAATTCGCTCAAAAAGTACTGGACCGATTTAAAAATTCTTTTGAATGCTACATTATCACTGAGTAATTAAGCCTATATTTTATCCCCGTATTCGCACGAGAACGGGACGTCACGTCCGCAAGTAAATGATATGAAACTTAAAACATTTTAATAAACTGTAAATGAATACGAGTACTTCAGTTAATTTTATTGGAATGAGAAGAATGCAAAATTGCGTGGCTCTCATAGTGGGATGGGAGGCAATCCGACACGACCGGAGAGAGATCAGGCGTAGGACCTGCTTAACGTGCTTTCCGAGGCACGGAGGTGGAAACACTGCCAACTTCCAAACTCCGTTTACTTGTGTCCGTGAATTTCATGACAAAAAAACCCAATTTCTATTTTTGACCCGACCCGGGAATCGAACCCGGGACCTCGTGATTGGCAGGTTAAGAGGGGCATAGCGGGATAGGGACTACTGAACTCAGGGCTTTTGAAGACTATTAATAAAATTATCTTACACCTATCTTAAATCCATAATTCCACTACAATTCAGTAACAACTCCCCATAAATTCCAACTAAGAGTTTTAATACGATTAGATTACTCGATCAGCGCTAAAAGTCTCCACCATCCGTCGCCGCCCTAACAGTATTAACTCCTCGCCAAATTGCTACTCGGGATAACGAGTTTATTAATTTAATTAATCCACGATGTATCAAGTTAATTGCTAGAGGGATCCTTGCGCGAGACAATGTAATTAACTTTGATATTTCACGCAGAATTGTTGAAAGCGTATGTTTTACGAATTGGATTCGTGGAATTCTTTGCGTGGCGAAACCTTTGTGTGGATAATGGGTAACGTTATATTGTACGTTTGTGTTGTGAGTAATGGTATTGTGTTGTTTCTGTTGGTATCTGATATCATGGATTGGTAAAACTAGTCTGTCTGCATTATAATCGGGTCATTGCACTTATTGGGATAAGTTCTCGTAACACTAATAGCTTATGCTATGGTTCAACTTGCTTAAACTCATTACAAATACTTGGGCCTAAAAAAATATGTATTTTTCCATCAGGTGGTATACGTCGTTGATCTTATACGTTTTCATTACTGAAAACATTACTGAAACAAGTAATTTTCAGAAGCCTACCGCGTCGTGGTCCTATGCCACTCAACTATTAGCTAATTTAGTGTAGTCTTTGTTATTAATAGGGATATATTCTGAAAATTACTCTTAATTTGAAATCGGGATTTTTCAGAAGTTGAGTTTTATTTTATTACTTACAATGTATAAGGTTAAACTAATTTAAACATGAGAGACTAACATGGTTTTCCATTCTGCAATGTGAATAAATTTGACTTAGAGTTTTAGCAGTCACCTGCTACACAGTAAGAAGCTTATTTATAAAAATACTAGCTGTGCCCCGCGTAGATTTAGTTTCATCCTTATTGTCGCGGAACTGTTATATTTTTAATAAATAAAAGTAGCCTAAGTTACTCCTTGAAACAGCAGCTACCTACCAGTGAAAGTCCCGTTAAAATCCCTCCAGCCGTTTCAGAGATTACCCGGAACAAACAGACAGACAGACAGACAGAGAATTTTTTTAAAACTTGGTTTTTAAGTGTCAGTAGCGTGTATACTTTCATATGCATTGAGTGAAAAGCTGTTATTTTGGAATTACAAACAGACACTTCAATTTTATTTATCTGTATAGATATAGATGTATAGATTATTTAGAAAATTGAAAATTGTAAACTTATTTTTTCTTACAATTCTGTTAACATCGGAACAATATAGCATTATCGCTTCTTTTCTACAAATACATATAATACATTGTGTCCATTGATAAGTAATACCAACTTACAGACCCAATGGCCGTTCCTTAAGTAGATCCCAACTTCCCCTCGCAACAAAACGTAGTCCGTAGTGAATAAGGCTAATGAGAAAAAGAGCACTTTCTCACCACGTGCCCCGTACGTGATCCGTCGTATCCGATTCTACTTGCCGACTGGAAAACGTGACGTTTAAAAATATATACATATAGAAGGCCGGCTATCGTGGATTGACTGAAAGCTCGCACGAAGCCACGAACACATTTTTTTATGAAGCTTTATTTAATAACTAGCTGTGCCTCGCAATTTCACCCGCGTAGATTTAGTTTCTTCCTTATTGTTGCGGAACCCTAATATTTTTAATAACTAAAAATAGCCTAAGTTACTCCTTGAAACATCAGCTACCTACCAGCTACCTACCCGTTAAAATCCGTCCAGCCGTTTCAGAGATTACCCGGAACAAACAGACAGACAGACAGAGAAAATATTTAAAACTTGGTTTTTTTGTGTCAGTAGCGTGTATACTTTCATATGCATTTAGTGAAAAGCTGTAATTTTGGAATAACAAACAGACACTTCAATTTTATTTATCTGTACTGTATAGATGTATAGATAAAAGTAGCCTTAGTTACTCCTTGTAACATTAGCTATCTAAGTGAAAGTCCCGTTAAAATTGGTCCAGCCGTTCGGAGATTAGCCGGACCGAACGAACCGCGTGACGTCCGCTAGTCAATCAATAAAATTTGGATTTGAAAACTATCAACCGGTACCGTTAGATTTAAAAAGTTACTACAGGAATTAGCTCGACATGATCCGAAATCCTCGTACGAGTTTCTGTGTATTTGTAAGACTACCAGTGCCCCGCAGTTTCACCCGCTTAGACTTAATATCATGATGGGCCGGAGAACAATAATGTAGTTTAAAATATAGGTAGCCTAAGTAACTCGTCGTAACGTAAGCAATCTGCGAGTGCAAGTCCCCTTAAATCGGAACAAACAGACAGACAGAAAGAGAAAAAAATAACAATTTGTTTTTTTATATGTCCGTAAGTACCATAAGATAATTTCATAATATGCATTTAGTGAAAAGCTGTTATTTTAGAATTACAAATAGACACTTAAATTCTATTTGTGTATAGATTCTCGAACAATGTCGGCTGACCTTCTGCTATGATTTTATTTTTTATTCCATTGTGCCATCCCTATTTTCGGTCCGTCTGTCTGCGGATCGCACTGAATCAATTTTATTGGACATCCCTTTTATGTTTGCCAAAATGTCGCTGGATTATGATGAAAGGTTTTGATAAAAGCCTGGCTTTTCGCAAGAGAAACGTGATTCTGAAAACTGGATTTGGTTTTTGATCACAGTTGATTTTTTCTGGCATTATGTAAGCTAGATTCAAACCACAAGCTAATCCTTTGTTTGTTTGTTCTCCTATTCTTGTAATCCTTTGTATTTTTTACGACACCGTTGGTCTAGTGGTTAGTATACCTGACTACTACAAGGTGTGGGACGATTCCCGCGTTACAGCAATATTATGCGATGAGCATTGTGTCTAGGTGTTAGGTATGTGGTTAAACGTATGTGTTTAATTAATTAATGAAACCATAAAATAATTTATGCGGATGAATAAGAGGGTGCAAGCCAGCATAACTGCATCAAATAAAAAATCATAGGTACATCATAATTCTTCCTTCAATAAAGACAAAAGGTAGAAGATGTTTTGTTCATATCCAAGAGGCATAGAGAGTAAATTTAAAAATATGTCTCCATTTGTGAGATTGGTGTTCTCATGAATGTAAGTGGAGTCCACGAGAGGCCTCCCAGCGCAGGCATTGCGGATGAATAATACATGTGTATTGGACACGGCGTCTGTGCGTACCACACTGTGGGGGAGATAGCGGGGGAGACAGCGGGTAAGATAGTGGGGACTATGAGTATATCAAATCAAAAAGTTTTATTCAACATAAGGGAACATTTATGGAACACTTATTGAACGAAATTTCTGTTACGCTAACGTTAAGTTAATTTACTACCGTTTCCAAATGTAGACCTGTCAGGAGAAGAAACGGCGAAACAAACTCCCCGGTTTATTTTACATGTGTCCCTTCTATATACATAGGGTTGTTTAAGTACATTTTGATGGAAGAGTGAGCAACTGGCCATGCTTGGCTATCATCAATACTGAGTTATTATAGTTATTTATAGCGGGAAAGATAACGGGATAGAACTAATACATATGCTCACGTATACATACATATGCTCGGTAGGCAGAGGTGTATGGCCAGGTTCTTCTCAGTAAAAGCAACCTTCCGAACCTAGCGGTAGCATGTATAATCCTGTGTAATCGTGTTGTTCTGACGATTTGAAAGTGTTTTGTTAAAAGTCTAATCAAATAAAGATATTTTGAATTTAATTGAATTGAATTGGATAAGTTAAAAAATACAATAATATTATCATGTTCTAGGATCGCTTATCGCCCCCGCTTACTCGTCCGCTAAGCTCGTCACTCATCCACCTATAACCGGTAAGGAATGCATTGATTTCTGCAAGCAACCAGGCTGATTATCCGACCAAATAAATATTGCATGAGGCCCGATGCAAACGCACGTCGCAACTTGTCACCGCGAACTGGTCGCGTTGCCAATGTTGCCATAGAAATTTGTCGTGTTTTTTGTTGCCAGTTTTCCTTTACTACGTTTTTGCTGTGTTTTAATTTTATGCCTCTTTTATTAATTCTAAGATTTCGTTATTATTCGTTCCAAATCCTAGTTTATGGGAGAATATAAAATGTTTAACAACCTGTTTTGGGATTAAATATGTTTATGTTGTATTGTTGCCCCCTAGGGGACCCTTGATTGCGTTTGGTTCGCAATTACGTACTAATAAAACCACCTGAGCTAGTAGATGTATTCTTTATAAACTTAATTCAGAGAGTAGGTGAAGCTGTCGGTCCCGGTTGCCAATTCTACATTTTTGGCAATCGTTACAGGTCAGTCGGAGGCCTAAGATAGTCTAAAAACTGGTTTAACCCAGATTGCCTATTTTCCTCGTAAAGGGGAGTACGAAGCGCTTCGTATAAGCATAATATCTTTGAATTACTTCTCAGACATGTGCAGGTTTCCTCACGATTTTTTCCTTCACCGTTGAGCACGTGAGTTGACATTACAGAGTGCCAATTGCGAGTTTTCTTAAAATCGCCGTCAGAAGTCATCGCGTCGGCGTAAACGCAGATTTGTATGGGCTCACAATAGTGTCATCTTTAGGCCGACAGAGACGCTGTTCCAATCCTATACAAATCTGCGTTAACTTTGACGAGGTGACTTGTGACGGCGGCAGTGAAAAACTCGCACAAGGCACTCTGCACTGGCGTTTTTAGAAAAACTCATTGGTACAGGCCGCTGGGATGAGATCTTGCGTAGCAGGCGACTGCTCAAATGATTTTCTTGTAATCTATAACTATTAATGTGTGTGTATTTAAAATGAAATTGGAGTTTAAGCTTACATTAATGACTACCGATTAATGTTGAAAAGAATACTTTAATATCTTAAGGTTTAAAGTTTAAAATGAGCGCCCATAAAATGGTATAATCAAGAGGCGGTTATTCTGAGCTAACTTTTAAACTCTCGTTAAATTGTTATTCATAAGGTGTCATCGTAACGTACAGTTGTCGACATAAGTGTTAATGGAAATATTTGTTTTATAAACGACTGCTATTTTATTTAAGTACTTATTTACATATTCAAATATAGAGAAATTAATTTTGTAATTTTATTTCATACGCACAAATAAATAAATCCTATGTTTATGTAAATTGAACCCATAGAAACATTCATAGTTTCGATTTTTATTGTGTATTATGAAGTATAGTAAATTTGCTTTTTTTTTCAATTAAATTTATTTATTTTTACAATACTTTTTTCGCTAAAATACGTTTATATCTGATTAGCGGACGTCACGCTGTTTCACCCGCGTCGTACCCGTTCGTGTGGGAGTTCGGGGATAGCATATAGCATATTTTACTCGCTGATGATATAGCTATCCATTGCTGAAACTTTTCAAGATCGGCCTAGTAGTGCCGGAGCCAATTCAATACATACAAACAAACAAATATTTTGCTCTTTATAATATTAGTATAGATATTCCTATATTCGTTATAGCTAACTAGCTGTGCCCCGCGGTTTCACGCGCGTAAATTTAGTTTCATCCTTATTATCGCGGAACCCTAATATTTTTAGTAAATAAAAGAAGCCTAAGTTACTCCTTGAAATATCAGCTACCTGCCAGTGAAACTTCCGTTAAAATCAGTCCAGCTGTTTCAGAGATTACCCGGAACAAACAGACAGACAGGCAGAGAAAAAATTTAAAACTTGGTTTTTTGGTATCAGTAGCGTGTATACTTTCATATGTATTTAGTAATTTAGCTGTTATTTTGGAATTACAAACAGACACTTCAATTTTATTTATCTGTATAGATGTATAGATTTGCCTCGTCAATAACTCCAAGAGTTTCTCTCACAATAAAACCGTATGATTTAGCAGTCTTATTCTCTCATCGTATAATCCTCAAATGTACAGGATACAAACGCGACGAGTTCACTAATGTAAGTACCATAACACACTTGTGTACCCGCTAATGCCACTTAAGCGCCGAGCAACACCTCGGCACGGGCGTGATACCAAGATAACTCGCCGTTCGGAATGAATACTGCCTCATTACACCAGCCAGTCGACGAGATAATAATAATGATTATTGTTATCATGCCGTTTAGTGCGCGACTGTACACGTTATGGAATAGACGTGTTTTAATTGGACTTAAATGATGGTTTGATGGCTTGGGAGATGAATAATCGTGATCCAAGTTTAAGTTTGCTAGAGTTTTTAAAAAAAAACCTTAAAAATATCTGATACCTAAAATCTATACAGATATTTACTTAAATAAAATTGAAGTGTCTGTTTGTAATTCCAAAATAACAGATTTTCACTAAATGCATATGAAAGTATACACGCTACTGACACTGAAAAACCAAGTTTTAAAATTTTTCTCTGTCCGTCTGTCTGTCTGTCTGTTTGTTCCGGGTAATCTCCGAAACGGCTGGACGGATTTTGACGGGACTTACACTGGGAGTTGGCTGATGTTTCAAGGAGTAACTTAAGCTACTTTTATTTATTAAAAATATTAGGGTTCCGCGACAATAAGGAAGAAACTAAATATACGCGGGTGAAACCGCGGGGCACAGCTAGTATATTATTAAATGGAGTCCCTGTAGGCAAGGTTCCGAAGATACTGGCAGCATTCCCCCTTTGGGTAGCTAAACTAATTCTTTGTCCGAGGTAGCTGCCAGTTTTTAGTTATTAGATTTTTTGAGGTGGTTAGTCCATCTGTTTCTTAACTGAATAATTAAACTGTATTATTTTTTTAATTGTGGGCTTAAATTTTCTTATACACATATACACACGCACACGCACACGAAATGTCATACAGTTTATAATCACGGAATCTATCAGTCAATCATATATCTTCCATCATATAAAAAATGGCAGGCTATCGAAGAAATCCCAAAACGTTCCTTCTAAAAATAAACACAGAATTGTCAAATATTTAAAATACACATTCAATACACAACCCTAATTTCCTTACGTTTATTTAATTCCCCAAATCCCCGGGGAGCTTCAAAGTGTAAATACATGTTCTCGGCGAAAATTGTGTGTTGAAATAATTATGCTTTGATCATGTTCCGTATAGTAGAATTAAATATGCTCTCAAAGCTGGCTTTACGACTGAAACGTAATATTAAGGCTCCGGTGATGACTTGAAGCGATATTAACGACTAGCTGTGCCCCGCGGTTTCACCCGCGTAGATTTAGTTTCATCCTTATTGTTGCGGAACCCTTATATTTTTGAGTGAGTAGCCTAACTTACTCCTTGAAACATCAGCTACCTACCAGTGAAAGTCCCGTTGAAATCCGTCCAACCGTTCCGGAGATTACCCGGAACAAACAGACAGACAGACAGAGAAAATTTTTAAAACTTGGTTTTTTAGTGTCTTTAGCGTGCATACTTTCATATGCATTTAGTGAAAAGCTGTTATTTTGGTATTACAAACAGACACTTCAATTTTATTTATCTGTATAGATATATATGTATAGATGTATAGATTACCTAATTGTTTTCATATTTCACAGGGAATGAAGATAAATCATTTCTTAATAATCTCAATGCAATGTAATACAACTCTTTATGGCACACACCAAAGGAATAAGGAAAGTCTGTCTGTCTGTGTATCTGTCTGTTTGTTCCGGCGAATCTCCGAAACGGCTGCACCGATTTTAACGGGACATTCACTGGCAATTAGCAAATGTTACAAGGAGTAACATAGGTTACTCTGATTTAAAAAAATCATGAGCGATCTGCGTGTTCCCCGTGGAATTAACTCCACGCGAGTAAAACCGCATACATCTTTACAGTTAACAACATTTAAACAAAATTACGACACTACCGTTCCCTTTTTAGTGACCAGATATTTAACCTCAAACAATTTAGAACAAAAAGCCACATCAGCGGGGCGCAATTAATTTAAACAACTGTCATCGGTAATGCAATCAGCATTAGGGCTAAAACCGCACCAACAGCGATTGATTGATTGCAGACCAACGATCGGCACAAATATGTTTAAAGTAGCTGTGCCCCGCGGTTTCACCCGCGTAGATTTAGTTTCATGCTTCATGTCGCGGAACCCTAATATTTTTAATAAATAAAAGTAGCCTAAGTTACTCCTTGAAACATCAGCTACCTACCAGTGAAAGTCCGTAAAATCCGTCCAGCCGTTTCAGAGATTACCCGGAACAAACAGACAGACAGAGGAAAATTGTAAAACTTGTTTTTTTAGTGTCAGTATCGTGTATACTTTCATATGCATTTAGTGAAAAGCTGTTATTTTGGAATTACAAACAGACACTTCAATTTTATTTAACTAAATCTACGCGGGTGAAACCGCAGGGCACAGCTAATTTTTATATATAAAGCTAAATAACTGGCCTCTAATACTTTCGCCAAACGCACAGAAACTGACAGATTGACAGATCTTCCAAATTCAAATTCACGGTCGTCGCTTCGTCCGAATGACAGGGTAATGTCGATTAGAGTCAAAGATTTACCGAGCGAAAAATTCTTCATGCTACCGTGAACGCGCCGATACCGTCACGACGATTTACGTCGCATTAAATGTTCACCGACCTTATTTTATTGTTGAAGCGAAAATCCGCTGTTTTGTTAATTATTGATGCATTTGAAACTGTTTCGGTAATTAATTATTCAGATTTTATTTGTTTTGGTCGTGATTTTGATTGTTGCATCGGTTGCATATCAAATGATTCGAAATATTTGAACAATATCAAACAATTATCGCTACTAAACGTTAACAAACAATTGTTGTATGTTAATGATGTGTTTATACGCAATATGACGTCACTTCATGCTTAATCGGGCTTTTGGTCAATGTTAAATTACGATGTTGCAGGGTTTTAATTGGGTGTCCATATTTTATTGTTATTGTTAAAACGCGAGTAAGAACTGGATGAGTGTTACAACAAATAAACAACAGTAGAAGAAGATGGAGAAGGCTCTTACTTACAGATGGACCCATACACTAAAATTAACAAGGAAAAATTATAAAAATTATTGTGCTAAAATTTAAGTGTTTGGGAAATAAAGCTTTCTATACATACAGATAAATAAAATTAAAATGTTTGTAATTCCAGCTTAACAGTTTTTCACTAAATGCATATGAAAGTATACACGATACACATATTAAAAATACAATTTCTTTTTTTTATCTGGCTGTCTGTTGGTCTGTCGGTTTGTTTGTTCCGAGTAATCTCTGAAACGGCTGGACCGATTTTGACAGAACTTTCACTGACGGGTAGCTGATGTTTCAAGGAGTAACTTAGGCTACTTTTATTTAAAAATATTAGGTTCCGCGAAATTAAGCATAAAACTAAATCTACGCGAGTGAAACCACGAGGCACAGGTAGTAAATAAATAAATAATCTTATCTAACACAGCCAGTATTATCCCACTACTACAAAAACCTCTATCTTTATTTTCATAGTTCGCTTGGTTTCGCTGGGAATTTTTAGTTTTGACCGGATTCAAAATTTTCAAGTTACTCGTAGATTTCAGTTAAATATTCCCGAAACAATGCTAATACTTCGTGTAAAGCCACTTTAGGCCACAGTGGTGTATAAATAAACCTTCTGTTACTTAGTGCATGTGCTGATGAGATGCCGTGCATGTTTCTATTTCGGGACTCGACTCCCCGTCCCCAGTGCTTGAGATCGTAAACTGACGACTGTATCACCTGCGTGTGCGCGTGTACAGGTGCTCAAAAAAGGTTTAAGCTCTGATTTATTAATTTACTTTCATCACAAGAATCACGCATTTTCACACATTACCTGTATTCTATACACATATAGTACAAATAAATAAAATTGAAATGTATATTTGTAGTTCCAAAATAACAGCTTTTCGGTAAATGCATATGAAAGTACATACGATACTGAAAAAAAAAAATTTCCGTCTATCTGTCTGTCTGTTCCTGGCAATCTCCGAAACTACTGAACCGATTTTAAAAATTCTTTCACCATATGAATGCTACATTATCACTGATTAATATAGGCTATATTTTATCCCCTTACTCACACAGGAACGGGAACTACGCACGTGACGTCCGCTAGTCTAACATAAACTGGGCAAATTATCCTTTATAAATAATAAACGTGACGTAAAATGTGTGTAAAATAATGTAACAGTGGTCTCAATCTCTTTAGAATGTGATTGAATGTGAAACCAATATATCGGGTTTATTAAAAAAATCTAGGATTACTTTGACTGACAGAATTGTTTTCAAAGCATTCGAATTCAATCTTGTTCCAAATAAATAATAATATATTTTCGAGCAGTAATGTGTGTCTGATGTCTGATGAGGCCATATAAGTAATGAGTGGGCAATAATGCAATTATCACTTTCGCGCGCGACTGCCCTTTAGCACCTGCCCACGCGCCGCTGTTAACACCAGCTCAATGAGTCGTAGCCACAGTTGCAGCGGGACACAATTTTTTTTAAACTAAAAAAAATATATGGGCTAAGTTATACAAACGTAGTAAATCTAACATATAGAAATATCGAGTCGCTGTGTTCGTTACAAAACTCCTGCAAAACGGATAGACCGATTTGTATGACATTTTTATATCATTAATTCATTCATCATTATATCATACTTATCGGGTATGTCTGAGAATACGAAATGATTTTTCAAAATAATAAGGGTGATCCACGCCAATTGCCGGGCACAGCTAGTTATAAATATGAACAAAGCAATTATGAACAAAGTTATCTAATATTTGTATTTTTTACTTCTAAAGTAGGGTTTAGGATTGTCTTTCTTCCGCCAATGGGGGCGTGAGCGCTCCTGAAATGTTAAATTTATACGTGGGTAAAATCGTGGAGCTCAGCTAGAGTACTTAAGTAGAGTAAGTACTTATTATAATGAATAGAGCTATGACTACGTTAGAGTATATACTGCGAATGTTGTATGTATGCAAGCACACAGCCGAAGGCAATGATTGGATCAAGCTCGCTGTCAAAGAGACCACACCTTTACCTAGTGCTGAGCCATGTTCGACGCGACGTCCTAAATAGTAACGGTCGGGCCACTAAACAAGCGTATCAAAATCAACCTGTTTATTCTGTAGGCGGACTTTATTCCAACTTTTGGCCACCTATGCCTTGTAGATCGACGGATAAGTTTTATTGAGAAATCTGTGTTCCGTTCTAGTTTTGTTACCGTTGTGTTTGATTACACCGTAAAAATCCGGTGATTTATTTGACATCTGCTATTGCTTTTCAATGGTGGGAACGCATTTAAAATTACTTTGCAAGCTTTCTGGGATTTTAGTCTGGAAAAATTTAAAAAAATTAAAACACTGTAGTACAGGTGTCCTTACCCAGGTGTAATTTAAAGTTAGATAGCATTATTTATATTATTCACTAGCTGTACCGCGCAGTTTTATCCGCATCTGTGACTAATTTCAAATAAAGTTGACCGATTTACTCTATGTAATATCGGCTCTCTACCAGTTGAACTCTCGTTAAAAGCGGTCCAGCCGTTTCTGAGATTAGCCGGAACAACAGACAGACAGACAGACAGCATTTAGTGAAAAATTGATTCATTGGAATTACAAACAGACACTAACATTTTATTTGACAGTATGAATATAGATAACATATTTCTAAAGATTAAGTAAGTTTGCACTTATATTTTTATGCACATATTATTTGTAAAATGTCAAATGGTTTGTCACGAAGTGCATTATAATCCCGTGTACTCATCGTGGAGCATGTTAGCACACAGTCGCAGTCTGTGTGTACTGGCGCTAACGAAGCGCGCCGTGACTCGATTTCCTAACAGTGAGCGCCGCCCTAATCCCGTTACGATCCCATCTCCGAGTGTGCGTCTTGCGTTATTTTTTTACATTCCATTTTTGAATATTATATATGTTATTTTTTGTATTTTTTGAAGTTATATTTATATCTGATTTAAATTTAGTTTTTTGGATTTTACATCCAATTTGGTATAGATGCCTAGTTGTACCAATATCTACTTATATTTCTTTTTATATAGAATTGATAAAATTGTACGTGACGACTTAGAACTCTCCAAGCTCTCCTGCCAGTTTTTCTCAGAAGGCTTTATTCTTGAATTCATTTTTATTTTGTATATTTTTTAGCGAAAATGTCTAAGCAGTGTAGGAACACTGACACGTTTTAAGAAAAAAAATTTTGTCTTTTTCATTCATTTTATTTAAAAAAAATATATTATAAAAATTAAAACATATTATGTACTACAATTATAACTATGTTGGTGCATCACACAAAATACTTTTACTAACCACTTAACGATTCGATTGTACTTATATTTCACAAACCCAACGATCATATTTAAATATCGTATTCAAAATTTATGAAGATAAACTATTAATCTATCTCTTTCTATCACTAAAGAGCAATATACCCGTCTCATTCACACAATAGAGTTGCGATGCAAATGCAGACACTTTCACCGTTGAACTCTGAACTATCGGCCATTTGTCAAAATGTCGAGATAGGTACATCTCTATTACCGGTTTTTGCTCAACAATAGCTTATTTTGAAGTGATAATTATACGTTATTATAGCTTGTGCTACGGTTTTAAAGTGTACGTAATTGTGAGTGATTATGGGAACTGTTGGAACCACTTAATTTTATATTATACACTAGCTGTGCCCTGCGGTTTCACCCGCATAGATTAAATTTGATTACCGCGGAACCCTAAATTTTCTCCCTGTAACATAAGCTATCTGCCAGTGAAAGTCCCGTTAAAATCGGTCTACCCGTTTCAGAGATTACTCTTTGGCAAATAACTCATTATTAGGTACCAATTCTTTGCGTTTTAATACTCGTGATAATTTCTAAACGCAATGTCCTATTGGAATAAAACAAAAAGTATTTTACTTCTACATGAATACCCTTGATAGCATAATGCTTGATTCGGATAAGAATTAATATTATGATACACATTTAACGTAGTTTCTTTCTTCAGGCGATAATTTTTTTTTTATGAACATTAAAGCGGTTATTGTGACAAAACTATGAAAGTTAGATATATGCTCTCGCGGACTTTTTTGTAGATCTTAATAAGACCTACAAACCCGTAGTACATCATTTTGTTCTATTGTCAATAGTTTTTGCAGCGTACGCATAATTAGATTTTCGATTTTACACCTTAGGTTACAAAATTGCAATTTACTTACGGACCCCTAATTTTATGAGAATGAAATATAACCTATAGCCTTCCTCGATAAATGGACTATCCAACACTGAAATAATTTTTGAAATCGGACCAGTAGTTCCTGAGATTAGAGCGTTCAAACAAACAAACAAACTCTGCAGCTTTATATATTAGTATAGATGTGAAAGCTTAGATTTTTATTTCGTCAATCAGACGTCAATGGTGGAAATGTATGAAGGCTGAATTAACAGTTTTATCACGTCTCACGGAATAAGTGCTACCCAAACACAGATAGAAGCTTTTTGATAAGGTTGTGGTTGGTAAGTTGAAAGTTTTAAACCAGATTTTCATCAAATAAACGCTTTGGTAAAAAAAACCTATTCGAATTCAGAAAGTCTCAGTCCTTTTGAAGTAGGTTCAAATAATCTTATACTTACTATTTATATTCGTGGTAAAGTGTAGTTGATAGAGGTTACTAAATGCGCTTATTTTTTTTTTTTTAGTTTATTGCTTTAATTGCTTTATATTTCACCTTTCTGCTTTATGTTTTTTAAAGTTCTTAAGTATGCTACTTAATTTGTTAAATAATTATCAGAAAAACGTGTTGATCTGCGTATCATCCGTGCCGTGACGTCACCCACGCCCTGGTTTCAAGGGAAGACCAGCTCTGGCTTGTGGCCAGCATTATGCTGATTTGAAGGCTTTTTGTGGCACTTGGCATTTTTATCTTTTTTTGTTATATATAGATATTCACAAATAAACAAATATTCTATTCTATTCTATTCTATTCTATTCTTATTGGTGACAATGCTATTTCTGTTGTAAATAAAATTCTAAAACATTATAATGGCTCTAATTTTCAAGTCTCGACTATGTATAGTAACCTAACCGACATAAATGCTTTCAAAATGAGTTTCTGATACTTCAGACTTTACTTTCGGTTAAAACACGCTGAAATTTCATAGTTACGATGAAAAACCACGTAGCTCATGTTAACGCGCCCTTAACGATTTGCACTTATTAGTCGCGTTACGACTTCAACATTTATTTTAGGATGCCACACATGGAGTGTGTTCAAATGTCATTTCCTTGAGCTTTCCTTTAATATTACTTACATTAGAATAGCTTAAAATTATCGTTATTGTAAGTAAGTACTTGGGAAATTAGCTAAGGCATCGGCTATCAGAGATTATCAAAATTTTTTTTTTAAATTGGTTTTTTATGCGAGTTAATTTGGAATTTCAAAAAGACACTTCAACTTTATTTATCTGTATCGTATAGGGGGTAGGCAGAGGTGTTGTAATAACAACACCCACATTTCACCGAATATGATTAAGGGCCAACGTGACAGAGGGTGAGTCCATCGCAGTCTCAGGCACTATACATACGTCTTTGAATTACTTCTCAGAGATATGCAGGTTTCCTCACGGTGTTTTCCTTCACCGTAAAGCACGTGGTGTCAAATCACTGTACATAAGTTTTTAGAAAAACTAATAGGTACAGACCCCGCTGGGATGCGAACTTGCGTCGCTTGCGTAGCAGGCGACTGCTTTAACCTCGAGGCCACCACGGCTCATATAATCCAATCACTGAATATAATCCAACTATTAAATACGGACGGATATTTTTACGGACAACTTTGTTACTATTAAATACGCAATAATTTTTGCCTCTAACTATACATTTCATTATCAAATAGTACCTACCAACTAGATTAGTATGGAGCAAAATAAAAAAATAGGAAAAATATATTAACTACCAACATTCATTCAATTCATGTCATTCAAAATATCCTTATTTGATTAGACTTTTAACAAAGTACTTTCAAATCGTCTAAACACATGATTACACAAGTTTATACATCCTACCGCCAGGTTCGGAAGGTTGCTTTTACTGAGAAGAAGTTCAGTAACCCTTCAAACAATTTAATATCAAAATTAGGCTTATACGGTGTGCTTGGTAACCATGCGAGTGATAAATTCAACTTAATGTAATTTAATAATCTGAGACGAGCTCAAAGGGCTGCAACCCTTAGATAACACCACCCACACCCCACCTTGCTGCGCCGATTACCACCAAATTGTAGGGTTCGATAAATTGCCAAGGTAGTTACGGTGCGTTTTGGTAATCGGTTCACGAAATCACACATTATGTGTCGGTAGGTACAATTTTTTCTGTGGTAGACGATATCGTCGAGCTATCCAAGGACGAATAGAGGGCAAACGGTCTCGAGGTAAGGAATGAGTTTATAAGGGGAAGTTTGAAAGTAGCGCCAGTGACTGAGAAGTTGAAGAATAAACATTTGTCGTGGTATGGACATGTTATGCGGAGGGATGAGGATAATGTTGCCAAACAAGTTTTGTTTATGAATGTGGATGGTTACAAGGGGAAAGGAAGACCTAAGAAACGATGGATGGATTGTGTGAAAGATGATATGATTAGAATGGGAGTGAATACAGATATGACGGCTGATAGAGAGAAATGGAAGAGAAGAACACATTGCGCCGACCACAAATAACATGGGAAAAGGGCAGGAGGATGATGATGGTCTCGAGGTCGATCGACATCTAGATGGATTGATCTTATGACATCTTCTACGAACAGTTCCATAACGGAGTGCTCCACAAACGCACATAATAGAGACAAATGGAGGAGCATCGCTAATAAAGCTTGTACCAGTGCATCCATGACCACGACCGCTCACGACGAAATCAGCTTTTACGAGAGAGAATTCACTGCTACATATAATATATGCATTACATATATATAACTAGCTGTGCCTCGCGGTTTCACCCGCGTAGATTTAGTTTCATCCTTATTGTCGCGGAACCCTTATATTTTTAATAAATAAAAGTAGCATAAGTTACACCAGTGAAAGTCCCGTTAAAATACGTCCAGCCGTTTCAGAGATTACCCGAAACAAACAGACAGATAGACAGACAGACAGAGAACAATTTTAAAACTTGGTTTTTAGTGTCAGTAGCGTGTATACTATCATATGCATTTATTGAAAAGCTGTAATTTTGCAATTACAAACAGACATTTCAATTTTATTTATCTGTATAGATATATGTTCGTAATCCCAAGGTCAGTTATTACTCAATTGAGTGAGATTGAGAAGAGTGAGTTTCTAGCTGGTTCGTCTCTGAAGGCTAGTTTCCGAACCGGTGGTAAATTCTCGACCTTCATAAGTGCCTTACTAGGGCCTAAACTGAATAAATATTTTTCATTAAATAAAGCGGACAAAGTCGCGGGTAAAAGCTAGTTAAGGTATGAGCTCAAACTCAAAAATATAACTTTTAACAAAGTACCTTCATATCGAGAAACATTGATTAAGCCGTTGTAGCCTGTGTTTTTCGTGTTTCAAAAACTTTTGTCGACTACATCTACCGATATAAATAGACTAACGGACACCACGCGGTTTCACCCGCGTAGTTCCCGTTTCCGTAGGGGTATGGGGATAAATTATAGCATATGTTACTTGCTGATGACTAAGCTATCTGTTCCGTAGTGGAACAATATATGTATTTAAGTATCAACCTACTAACACCATTACACATACAAGACAGCACATTCATGGTTTTTTATATTTTCGTCTGTTTTTGTATGTACTGGCGACTTGCTACGATTTTCTGTTACCGCCATTATCCTTCGGGTGATGGCATCACTGGGCTGGATGGCAACTACTAGCGCCATCTAGTGAGTTGAGCCGTCGTCTACCGGCGTCTCGAACTTTGCAAAAAAATCTCTCTGCCACCCGCCGTCGTCGCGTGAGCATGTAATTACGTGTCCTTCTAATTAAATATCCCGAGATCTCTTTCTCCCTGGAGAATCGCTGAACCGCTGACCTATGGACTAAATGTGCGGTATCTTAGCTAAAGAACATCAGTGTAGTGTTGTGTGTCGACTGCCCACCGGACCGACGCCTAGCCCTTGGGACCCTTGGCGGTGTTGGATCATTTGCGGTGAGTCGCCAGATTTAGCTGAATATCGTACATAAAGTTTTTTGATCCGTTCGATCCGGATTGTATTCTCCAGTCTGTGCTGCCTTGTTGTGTGTATCAGTATTACGTACTAACCTCAACATTTTTCTCACACGAATTCCTACCCGCCATCTTTGTTTCGCAAAATGTCGGACGAGGAATATCCGTGTGAACAAGATATTTTCGAAAGAGACCTTATTTTTGACGAACTCAGACGTTCTCTTCAGTTCGCAACAACTGATGAACAACAGTTTCGTTCGCGAACTACAGACTTAACATCACATCATCGTAAATTCAATAAACTTCAAACTAAAATTGAAAAAACCCTAATCAAGTTAAAATCGTTTAACAAAGAGGAACAGATTAAGATTCGTAATGATTTCAATGACCTGTACTATGCCATTATAACCCATTTAACTCGTCTAAAGAAGTTGGATGAAGAACAGCGACGTATGAGTCGTCCTGTTGTCAATCCAGTTGCAACATCTCAGTTTAGTCACTGTAAAAATTTACCTACTTTACCATTACCAAATTTTCATGGCGATTCTACCGATTGGCCGTCATACTTCGATTTGTTTCGCTCACTTATTCATAACAATAGTGCCTACACCGATGCGGAGAAGTTTAGATACTTACTTTTAACGGTTCACAATGAGCCACATAATTTAATAAAATCCATTCCAATCACGGATGAGAACTATACGGTAGCACTGGATATATTAATCTCCCGCTACGAGAACAAACGAATCATTGCTACAAAACACCTTGATAGAATTTTCGACATCGAACCGTGTGCAGATAATTCCAACCAAAGTATACGTAATGTACTTAATATTTACCAAGAAAATATCAAGGCACTCGAAGCCTTGCACTTTCCCACAAGTCAATGGAATTTTATTTTATTAAATATTTTACTTCGTAAATTATCCCTCACTACACGAAAGCATTTCGAAAGGTCGTTATCTAAACCATCCGACATTCCAGATGTCAACTTACTTATTTCATTTCTTAACAAAGAAATATCTGCGGGTGAAATAACAATGACTGTTAGCGGGCAGTCCACTAATAAATATTTTATGAACGGGGGTAATCGGGGAACTTTGCACAAGTCAGATGGCAGTGTGCCGCATTCCACACGCCGCCAGTCATTCAAGTCACTCGCAGCTAACGTCACTCCGGCTAGCGACTCGCATCGGTTGTCGAGTCATTCTCAATCTTATGTTCAAGGTCCAAAGTACAAATGTTTATGTTGTGAGGCGCAGCATACATTAACTAAGTGTGCAAAATTTCTAAATTTCACCCCTCAACAGAGGTATTTATTTATACAAAATAAAAATACTTGTCACAACTGCTTACATGTAGGTCATGACGTACAAAAGTGCACCTCCAATTTTGTATGTCGCACATGCCATAAGAGGCATCATAGTTTGCTACACTTTACAAGTAGTCAGGCTTTACCAATATTACATGACACGGATAATAGTGCTGTCACACTCCCTCCCAGCGAGCAATGCAGCTCCGCTGCTGCGAGCGGTACAAGCGTGACTTATGAATCGAACGAAGTTTATAATAATTGTGCGTCGAATGCTCTGTCTGGTCAGACAAGCACGGTACTTTTATCTACTGCGCTCGTTGATGTTTGTGTTGGCGGAACGAAATTATCGACTGTTAGATGTATTGTTGACACTGGGAGTCAGGCATCTTTCATAACAGAAGCTTGTGCGCAGCGCCTTTCTTTGGCGCGTAAATACATTAAAATGCCGGTTTTCGGGATCGGGGACTCTGAGCCCGTGCAACCAAAAGGGATGGTTTCGTGCATTATCATGCCTAAGGGGAAACAACACCCTTCGATTCCAGTGGATGCTCTCGTTCTACCAAAATTAACTTCACAAATGCCAAGTGTTCCACTGCCTCATATGGGGTGGTCACATTTGGAAAATTTAAACTTAGCTGACCCTACTTATAAAACTCCCCAGCCAGTGGAGATGCTGCTGGGAGCCGACATTCTGTCTAACGTCTTGTTAGGTAACATTATTACGGGTTCGCCGGGATCGCCGATAGCGATGAATAGTATATTCGGGTACTTGTTGTTAGGTAAACTCGCTTTCAATTCCGTTGTTTCTCCTCCTCTACAGGTATGTTTTAGCGCTTTTGACAATGATAATCTTCAAAAATTCTGGGAGTTAGAATCGCTTCCTGAAAAAAGAAGCTACACCCCAGAAGAACAACTGTGCGAATCCTTTTATCAAAAGACGCACACGCGTGATGATTCAGGGCGATACATCGTCGCCCTCCCGTTCAAGCCCGACGCTCCGCCCCTTGGTGAGTCACGGCAGATTGCGCTAGCTAGGTTCCGTAAATTAGAATATCGGCTAGAACGTAACCCTAAGTTGAAGGCTGAGTATCACGCATGTCTTCAAGAGTACGTAGACAACGACCATATGGAGTTAGTCGACAAGGAGACCACCCCCGGAACTAGTTACTACATTCCGCATCACTGTGTGGTCAAAGAGGCAAGTGAAACGACTCGCACTCGCGTAGTCTTCGATGCTGGGTGTAAATCATCTAGTGGGCATGCTCTCAATGATGTACTTCTAACGGGTGCAAAACTACACTTGGAAGTGGTTGATGTGCTTCTTAAATTTAGAATACATTCCGTGGCGTTTACCGCGGACATCAAACAAATGTATCGAAATATCCTAGTCCGAGAGTGCGACAGGGATTTTCAGCGCATCTTATGGCGTCGGTCACCCGACGAGCCTGTGTGTGATTATCGTCTCCGTACAGTCACATTCGGTGTTAACTCGTCCCCTTTTCTCGCACTGCGAACAATTCAGCAGTTAGCTCGCGACGAGGCTGATCACTTTAAACTTGCCGCGCCTGTTTTATTGAATTCCGTATTTGTTGATGACGTAATATCTGGAGAGGATTCGGAGGTCCAGGCTCTCGCTCTACAAGCCGAGTTGATTGGTATCTGTGCAGCGGCGGGTTTTGAACTCCGCAAATGGCATAGCAACTCCCCAGCAATACTTGCAGCTGTGCGGACTCCAGGTTCTCATGGTGAGCGGCTGGAGAACGTGCCTATTGCTGAAATGGAGAACGATAAGCAAAT
Organism: Watsonalla cultraria; assembly: GCA_964035505.1. Classification (NCBI taxonomy): domain Eukaryota; kingdom Metazoa; phylum Arthropoda; class Insecta; order Lepidoptera; family Drepanidae; genus Watsonalla; species Watsonalla cultraria. The sequence goes on from OZ037723.1 coordinate 10,636,972, forward strand.
CAAGGTCTTAGGGCTCCAATGGAACCCCCACACGGACTGTTTTAATTTCAAGGTGCAGGTGTGCTCCGACCTATGCACAAAACGTTCCATTCTTTCTGAGATAGCCAGAATCTACGACCCGCTCGGGTTTTTATCTCCAGTGACTTTGTATGCCAAACATTTGATCCAACTATTGTGGATTGCTAACATCGATTGGGACGAATCTCCCCCGATTGATATAATAAATTCGTGGAAATGCTTTACAACTGAGCTCCCGCTCTTATCACAAGTTTCTTTTCCTCGTCATATTTTCAAGGAGTCGAATTTAATTCAAATTCATGGTTTTGCCGATGCGAGCGAAAGAGCTTACGCAGGTTGTGTATATATACGTCTTACGTGTAATAACGGTGTCAATCGCACTTTTCTCGTAATAGCTAAAACTCGCGTGGCCCCGATCCGTGTGCGTCTTAGTATACCCCGCCTTGAATTATTAGCCGCTTTACTCTTATCAAAATTATTAGAAAAGGTTATAATTACTTACGGCGATCGCATAAACTGCGACCAGGTTTATGCGTGGTCGGACGCATCTATCGTTTTAGCGTGGCTCCGCGCTCCTCCGCATGAATGGAAAACATTCGTGTCCAATCGCACCAGTGACATTTTAACACGAATTCCCGTGTGTTGCTGGCATCACGTGCGCTCGGCGGACAACCCGGCAGACTCCGCATCCCGAGGATTGCTCCCCTCGACGTTTACACAAAATGACTTATGGGTACATGGTCCCGCTTGGCTTAGGCAACCCCAAGACTGCTGGCCTGTCTCTAAGGAAATCTTAAAGACCTGTGAGGAGAGACGAACCCTTCCCTTGACCTCTAACACGACTACGACGAGTCCTGTGGAGGAGTTAGATATTTTTTCTCGATTTTCCTCGCTTGGTAAGCTCGTTCGGATAACTTCATTAATATTTCGGTTTTACAACAAATGTAAAGGGATTGACCAATCTTACTGCAAATATGTATCAGTACCTGAATATAACTTTGCACTAAATCGACTTATTTGCTTAGTTCAACAATCGAGTTTTAGTGATGACATCGATAATATAATGCGAGGTAATTTGCCCTCATATCAATTAAGACGTCTTACGCCATTCCTGGATAGCGACGGAACATTACGTGTAGGTGGACGAATCCACAAATCATTTTTACCGTATGAATCGAAACATCAATTGATTTTACCAAAGAAACATATTCTAACTAATCTTATTATCGACGACGCGCATGTGAGTCATCTTCATGCTGGGCCCCAGTCCGTTCAACATGCATTAATGCAGCGATACTGGATCATATCTAGTCGCGATATCGTACGTCAGCGCATACATCGCTGTGTGCGCTGTTTCCGCGTTCGTCCCGTGCGCAGCCAGCCGCGCATGGCACCTCTCCCTGCCACTAGATTACGTCCAGCGCGACCTTTTCTAAAGACCGCAGTTGATTATGCTGGTCCCTTTTACGTGCGCGCTAATAAAGTACGTAATGCTAAAGTAGTAAAATGCTATGTCTCTGTATTCGTATGTATGAGCGTTAAGGCTGTACATCTGGAGATAGTTTCGGAGCTGTCTACGGACGCCTTTTTAGCAGCCCTGCGACGCTTCACGTCCCGCCGGGGTCTGTGCTCTGATATTTTTTCGGACTGTGGAAAGAATTTTGTCGGCACTGATAATTATTTAAAAGAGTTATACGCGTTTTTACGTAACGATTCCATACAAGGCGCGCTAAACAAACAAACCTTGGATCAAGGTATTACGTGGCACTTTCAACCTCCGTACGCAAGTCATTTCGGTGGACTTTTTGAAGCTGGTGTTAAGAGTTTCAAACACCACTTGCATCGCGTGGTAGGAACACGTACACAAACGTACGATGAGATGCACACGCTTCTGTGTCAAATCGAGGCGGTCTTGAACTCACGCCCATTGTGCGTATTGAGCTCGGATTCCACAGATCCGCTTCCATTGACTCCGTCTCATTTTTTAATAGGAGAACCTTTAATGGCCTTGCCTGATGTCACGTTGCTGAATGAAAATCCTAACCGCCTCACACGTTGGCGCTGGATACAACAATCCATCCAGCATTTCTGGAAACGATGGAGTAGGGAGTATCTCCACCATATTCAACAAAGCACTAAGTGGCTTCATGATCGCGGCGCCCCCATTCGTGAAGGCACTATTGTTGTGGTGTGCGACGACAATCTTCCTCCGCTGCAGTGGAAGCTCGCGCGTATTCATGCCCTACATCCTGGACCAGACAACGTGACTCGCGTAGTCACGTTACAGTACAGAAGTACTTTTTTTAAACGCCCTGTCGTAAAGGTGTGTCCACTTCCCTTAGATTAAATTGAAATCTTTACCTATCTTTTTCTTACCTTAATATTAATTTCATTTCTTTTTTTTGTTTATTTTCTTGTTATTAAAAGTAACCACGTTCTTTTAAGGTGAGCGGCATGTTCCGTAGTGGAACAATATATGTATTTAAGTATCAACCTACTAACACCATTACACATACAAGACAGCACATTCATGGTTTTTTATATTTTCGTCTGTTTTTGTATGTACTGGCGACTTGCTACGATTTTCTGTTACCGCCATTATCCTTCGGGTGATGGCATCACTGGGCTGGATGGCAACTACTAGCGCCATCTAGTGAGTTGAGCCGTCGTCTACCGGCGTCTCGAACTTTGCAAAAAAATCTCTCTGCCACCCGCCGTCGTCGCGTGAGCATGTAATTACGTGTCCTTCTAATTAAATATCCCGAGATCTCTTTCTCCCTGGAGAATCGCTGAACCGCTGACCTATGGACTAAATGTGCGGTATCTTAGCTAAAGAACATCAGTGTAGTGTTGTGTGTCGACTGCCCACCGGACCGACGCCTAGCCCTTGGGACCCTTGGCGGTGTTGGATCATTTGCGGTGAGTCGCCAGATTTAGCTGAATATCGTACACTATCCATTGCTGAAAAAATTTTCAAAAACGATCAAGTAGTTTCGGAGCCTATTCAATGCAAACAAACAAACAAATCATTCCTCTTTATAATATTAGAATAGATAAACCAATAAAGTAGGTAAGTAAGTACTTAGCCTGCTAGCAAACCAAGTTGTGAATGAGATAATCAAATCAGCTTAACTTATCTACCTGTGCTACGAACCCTACTCTTCCTTTCCCAATGAAACCATTTTTCAGAGTTAAAAATGTATAAAACCGGGAACGTCGAATAAAAATAGGAATTTGATAACAGAGGGAAGTCGTAAAAGGTATTTCCGGAATATCAGGTGAATACAGGAGGCGGGGAGGCAGCTTATTTGAATTTTACGAGTGTAATATAACGGTGCATCCCTAGATATTTGTAAACGTAACGATTGGATTCCGAGAATCTATGGTCTCTACTTACTTTTTAACCTACATCAAAAAAAAGAGGAGGTTGGTGTTTGATACCGAGTTTGATGCTACATTGGGCAACAACTTTTTTTTTTCTCTTTTTGAAGGCGGTTTGAAAACGTCAGGGCACGTGGCAGATCACCAATGAGATGAACGGACCAGATTAAGGCTGTGATGGGTGTTACCTAACCACTAAACCTGGGGGCCTACTCGCTTTCTCCGAAAAACTAAATTTCGGCCAGAAGTTCGCATGTTACTACCACGGTTCTTATCTATACATCTATACATACAGATAAATAAAATTGAAGTGTCTGTTTGTAATTCTAAAATTACAGCTATTCATTAAATCCATTTGAAAGTATTAAGGCACAGCTATTCGTTCTAAAATAACGTCTGAACGTGGTCTGCTAGAAAATTCTTCGGCGTTAATTATGTTCTAAGCCTACTTTCAATAAATTACTAACAGAACGAAAACTTGAGTTTGATAAAAACAAAGCTATACAGAAACCACGTTTGATTTTCGTTCGTTTGCGAAGTTTCGTTTTCGGAGAAAGAGAGTTGACTCATAGTTTGTTTCAATCACGAAGTAGCGTGCCCATAGTTAAACAGCACCCTTTCAAGGGATGAGTCCTAATCAAATTACAAGGGCATGCGTTACAACCGCAGATAATTAATTACATATTCGACATCGAGAGCGAAGAGCTTACCCTCAGGATTATTGAATTCTAATCTATATCTATACATACAGATAAATAAAATTTAAGTGTCTGTTTGCAACTGCGAAATAACAGTTTTTCACTAAATCCATTTGAAAGTATACACTCTACTGACACAAAAAAAGCAAGTTTTAAATTTTATCTCTGTCTGTCGGTCCGTCTGTCTGTCTGTCTGTTTGTTCCGGGTAATCTCTGAAACGGCTGGACCGATTTTAACGGGAGTTTCACTGGCAGGTAGCTGATATTACAAGGAGTAACTTAGGCTACTTTTATTTATTAAAAATATTAGGGTTACGCGACAATAAGGATGAAACTAAATTTACGCTGGTTAAACCGCGGCGCACAGCTAGTATAGAAATAATAATTGAAGCATCTGTAGGTATTTATTGATTACTTTTCATGGACAGACATTTATGTAAGCCTATCAATGCAATGGGACAAGTTAAGGAAAAGGTGTCTGTCATGTCGTATAAGGAGGTCAAAGAGATGGCACTGGACAGAGACAAGTGGAAAGAGTTGCATCGGTTACACCGACAAGAGTCTCATTACTCTTAAATTCATGATGATGATCAATGCAATATTAATAGTACTACATCACGCTATCCCAGAAGGGTCTCTGAAGGGGTTAGCAGAGGTGGGTGTTGGAACAACACCCACATTTCACCGAATATTATTAAGTACCTAGGTGACAGAGGGTGACCATCGCCGCCTTAGGCACGCGTGGTTGAATTACTTCTCAGGCATATGCATGTTTCCTTCAGTGTAAAGCACGTAGGGTGAAATTACTGTACTTAAGTTTTTAGAACAACTCATTGGTACAGGCTGCTGGGAGTCGAGCTCTCTACCAACTGAATCATTGCTAATTAAATTACCTGCTTATGGAAATCATCGTGTTACGCCGGATCAAGCCGAGATGTTCCCTTACTGGCTGTATTCGATGCGTGTGCGCGGATCGATTGATCAACGTCTCGTGTGTATCGGCGCGAATTACTCACGACGACAGGGATCTTGATAAAGTGCAAGATTCAATGCGCACGCGTCGCTCGCAGGATTTAAGCTGGGGCTTTGCGGTCATGAAAAATGCCGTTTTATCATGTGCCGTAAACCTACATTCTGACAGAGTGCCTAATGCGAATTTTCTTAAAATCACCGTCACAAAGCATGTACAGATTTGTATGGGCTCACAATAGTGTCATGTTTAGGCCGACAGAGGCGCTGTTCCGATCCTATATAAATCTGCGTTTACGTCGACGCGGTGAATTGTGACGGCGGCAGTGAAAAACTCGCATTAGACACACTGAACTTGTATATTTTGTCCACAATAGATAAAAATGTAGGATTTACAGATTGAAGAAAAAATATTTTTTATTTTTAACAACACCTCACTTATCTTCTACCTACCTTATCAAGAATGGCAACACAACTTAATGAAAGACAAAATATAAGCCTTCACTCTACCCTATATCTATCTTCCGTAAGGTACAGTTCTTATTGGGGCAGCTTTCTAATTTTGAACAGAATATCCCGTTTTTCCCGTAACCTTTTTGAGGTAGACATGCATAAGCCCCGTCACGAGCTATGAGTGGGGATACTGCGCATATTTTTATTAAGATAGACAGAGGCAGACTTATAAGATAACTACTGCGCATTCGAGGTCCATGCTCATAGTTTGTGACAGGACCTATAAAACCATCCATTTAAATCAACATTTGTTTCAGAATTCCTTAACAAAATAAACTTCGCACAATTTGTTCCATAATAACTACGCATGAGAGCACTTTGAATTTAATTCCTAATGCTTTTCATGGTAACACCATCTTTGCCGCGGGCAACACCAAGCATCTATACATACATGATCCATACAGCACGGTTAATGCATTTGAAAGGTCGTGTGCCCGGAGGCACTAGACGCATTTTATTTTAAAGATAAAATATTTTTAATGTATCCCCAATGCGCCCGCGGCTCTAGCCGGGAATACTGGCAGCCACGGCTACTTTTAAAACGAGTCGAGATAGATTTGGTTAATGCGAAAGTGTTGTTATGCCTACTTTTCTTTTAAACTTAAACAGACCTGCTTGAATATAGAAGAAATAATGTTATAGGATATTTATATACTGATATCTAATTCTGAATTTATTTAGTTTAACTTGGGGAAATTCTTCAAATCACTCATCCGCTGTTTAACTACATAAATTGGTGATTGTTTTCATATTTAGTTGCGACCTTCATGCGATGTATTCTATTCATTTGTATTAAACTCTATTCAATAAAAAAAACATACAATCTCCTTCTTTATTTAAAAAAACTGAACTTTTCTTTACTTATCTTTTTTTGAAAACTTAAAACTACCAAGTCTCAATATTTGTTTTGACAGCAGTCGCCATCTTGTCGCCAATTTTGGCGGGAAGAGAAACTATAAATTCATTGAATTTATCGCGAGCCGCCATTTTGTATCAAACCGTTTATGGAGGGCTTAAATTATTATTAATCTCTATTAATCTTTATTATGCTCAGATACAAAATGCTCCTTCCTTGCGTATTTAAAGTTTGTCGAACTTACAACTTCTTTATATGGTCCGCGGGATGTAAATCACTTCATTCAAAGAAAAGATGATTATTTATTATGGTATACTTAATATCATGAGTGTTTTCTGTACTCACTTTATTATGGAGATTTAAACGTTTTTTTTTCATAGAAATATTAAAAAAGAAATTAGTCAAATACCTAAACAAAAATATTACTATTGCAGTGATTATGAATTTTGTATTTCTATAAGACAAATTAGCACCCCAACAATCTGTCTGGTCTTATGCTCAACCCCTGAGCCCAACGCAAAAACTATTTAAAGGAAAAATTGTTTTTTGTAACTTTTTTTTTGTTTTTTCTTCACTTTATTTAGACTCAGTATTCCGAAATCAAAATGAAAGTGACCAATTTAAGAATAATAAAACGCTTAATATAGATTTGGCACGAGTCGTGATGAGCTTTCCTCGCTTACTCATCATTATTATTATGATCAAATCAAATTGTAATAAAATTTGTATTTAATAGCTATGCATTTTGAACGGCATTACTTTAAAAATATAACGCAGAAGTATTTTTATTTCAGGATTAATTTTTACAATTCTATTTTTTTTACAGTGCCTGAGCCAAATGTCAGTCACTATCAAACAATCATACGAAATTGTGTTTAAAAAAAAAGAAAATTAATTTTTTTTATTCAGTGTAAACATACATTTTTGGATAGATTTTGATGAAATTTGGTATGTGGGTAGTTTAATAACACATTTATCCATACTAATACGCAATATCAAAATAAAAAATATACTTGGGGTAAAAAAGACAGACAGACCCGCAAGAGTTATGATAAAACAAAAAAAGTGCAGTTGCACTTTTTGGATACCAACGGCTCTTTCAAATTTATTGCAACGGTGTCGTTCTGAAATCCGATCACTCATAGACCCCAGAGAGACGCTGCCTTATTGAAAATACCTAAAGCATTCGCTTAAATATTAACCTTTTAATATTTTAAACATTGCAAGCTATTATGTGTATTTTCACAGCAAGTTCCCTTGCCAAGGCCAAAAGTAGGGTCATTGTTTTATTCGTTCCGTTCTCGCTTCGATTTGCCACGGCGGCTGCGACGTTTCTGAACGCTACCAATGCAATTTTTTTCTATATTCAACTTTAAACACTGAAAAATAGAGTTCTATTCCATTTGAAAATATTCAAAAGGACCGTCTATCTAAAAAGGATTTGCTCGAACGAAACGCAACGTGCGTAAAAACACACGTCACGCGTTTTTAAATGTAAAACTGCTGCTTTTAAATATTTAAAAACATTCTAAGAAGCAATCTGCGAAAGTAATATGGGCAACACGGTCATAATGTAAGTGCATTTATTATTACAACACATTTGGTAGTACTAATAAGCTGAAAATAAATAAAAACGGCGCAAAATGAGCTCATTAATCGGCGGTGAGTTGCGCTCGTTACTTTACTTGTCATTTAAAATGGCGCTGAGGTCGTTCTTATTTTGAATTTTAAAGGCCCAAGATGGCGGCTGACCGTTACAAATGAAATTAGGTTAGGATGAATGGTAGTCTAATGTTTTTAAGGTAGGAATCGCTTGAATGAGCGTGGAAATCTCGTAGAGAAAATGAAACGGTTCGTTGGTTTGGTGGGCTGCCAACTGTTACGGGCGGTTTGGCTGAATGAACGGCCCGGTTGCCACTCAATCACGATGGAGACTCGATTATTTTATCTGTGATTCGTAGATGTAACTGCTTCTGAAAATTAACGTATCTAACGTTGGTAACCGCATTAATATTATTAACTAGCTGCGTAGATTTAGTCTTATCCTTACTGTCGCGGAACCCTAATCTTTTTAATGAATAAAAGTTACTCCTTGAAACATCAGCACCTCCCAGTTTACCCGGAACAAACAGACAGACAGACAGAGAATAATTTTAAAACTTGGTTTTTTAGTGTCAGTAGCGTGTATACTTTTTCATATGCATTTAGTGAAAAGCTGTTATTTTGGAATTACAAACAAACACTTCTATTTTATTTATCTGTATAGATGTATAGATAAAGATAAATGTGAACCATATCCTGTCAGTTTTAAAAATATGAGTGTTTTATAGATTTTAGATTTTAAGACGGTAGTCATGTAAGTGAGAAAGATCTATTGAGAGGAAGACCTAAGAAAAGATGGATGGATTGTGTGAAAGATGATATGGCTGGAATGGAAGTGAATACAGATATGAAGGCTGATAGAGAAGATGGAAGAGAAGAACACATTGCGACGACCACAAATAACATGGGATAAGGACAGGAGGATGACTCATGGAAGTGAGAAATGCGAAAGTGACAGTTTGTACGCTTTAATTCTCCAACTAAGCTTCGAACTCAGTAGAGTGAAACACAGATGAGAATTTATCATCAAAATGATCCTTCCTGAGAAGAGAAAGGCTTCCATACTACATAAAAAGGATGTGCAAGCATTAAGGAGACCAGGTGGTCTCATTATGATAGCAATTCCACTGTGTTTCAAGCGTTCTAGTTCATTGTTCCTCGACCTCAATGAAGAGATATGAGACAGATGCAGCTATATACACACACAAATACATATATTCCCAATTATAGTGCACACATTTCGTAAGATATTTGCATATTTTAATAAGGGGCGAGCCTATTGCAATTCTCCGGTACTGGATCCAGACACTGGGCTGCTCATGAAAAATTACAAATGGAGAAACTCAATAACACTTTGCCCGACCCGGAGTTCGAACCCAGGTCCTCGTGTTCCGCAGAAGCATTTTGCGACCAACAAGACAGCAGATTTAAGAAAAAATTACAATGTTTATTATTGGAAATTCCGGCTAAACTTTGCATAACATACGAGAGAAAATCTTGCAACTTTCTAAGAAAAAAGTAGCAAGCTAAAGAATGCGCATATTGTGTGGGAGTTCTATGATATATGTGCGTTCCTCTACAGATTGGAGATTGCACCCTGATGGATTGGATCCGCGGCGCCTGAGGCGGTGAATAATTTTCTACATAAATTATGAATTATGGATACATTTGCGGAGCCAACTTTCAAGTGTACGGGTCTTTTTTTAAGGCAGGTGTGGCGTCGTCTCTGGGACATGATAGCATCGTATACTTAAGCACCTATCATGATTGGTACAAGTAAAGCTGGAGTCATTGGAATAGCCATGTCTTGTAGGATTGAACCCAAATCTTCTTGCAGACCGATTAAAAGATGCTATCAGGTGATTGGGGCCGAGGTTCCGGCTATTTGTAATCTCCGCCTATATTAGCAAACCGCGCTTAAACAAACTAAACAAATAAGCATCCTATTTACGTTCTTCCCATCTTCAACAAGGTAAAGACATAGAGCCTGTATTCCCCAAAGGGGTAGGCAGAGATGTTGTAATAACAGCATCCACTTTTCAACGAAGATGGTTAAGTCCCAACGTGACAGATGGTGACTCTAACTCCGTCTTAGGCACTACACATACGTCCGTTTATATGTTTATTTTGATTTCAAAATGAAATGTTAAATGCGGCCACATGGCAAATATAATTTATACATATTTAATTAGCAGCATACAAGCACAGTAGTAATTACAGTTCTGACGAATAACAACAATTAATAATTTTGAATTTGAACTAAATTTAAATATGCATGATTGCAATATATGGGCTCGTCCAATTGGTAATTAGGAGGGCTCGGGGCCAAAGATCCATTCATGCGTTCATTAAACCGTGTAAATGGGATTAATTTATGATTACAGGGTTTAAATGAAAGGCCGTGGGCTAGTGGGCGTGCGTTCGGTACGTTTGTGCTAGTGATCTCAGCTGATGGAGACTTGATTGCATTTGTATCAACAGGAAGAGCTGAAGAGGGCATAAGACCTACTATAATCGCTCTGATGATTAATCCCTAACATGTCAAATATTGAAGATAGCCTAGCCTAGCCTTCAACCAAAGTCCTATGGGTCACTCTTGCATTACAAATTTATAACAATTTGAAAAACAGTATCGTTGTAAATCTGATTATGACAAAGCCGATTGGAGAAGCAACAGTAATTTCAAAAACAAAAAATATAATGTAAAAATGTTAAGTTAAGCCCAACAGCAAACGCAAAACAAACAGGCTGATATTAATTGACTTACCTAATAAAATGGCTTGACAGGATAATTTATTGATCAGAATGACGAAAGATAATAGCCTCATCTAGATCGGACTGTGGGTCTAGTATCTTTTATTTCTTATTTAATTTAACTACCCATAATACTGATTATAGGTAATTAATTTATGATGGATCTAAATGGGGGAAGGAGGCTTTTACTCTACGAAGTCCTTAATAAATTATAAATGATATAATTATTAGTTAAATTTATTTTACCTAAAATTATTTCATATTACTTGATTTAATTTGTTTTGTATTCTTTGATTCATTAATTATAGGAATTTTATTATATATAGCATGCACTTTAATAACTGTAAAAAAATATTAAGCAAACAAAAGGATTTATTGTTATTTTTATTATAATTAACTAGTTGTGCCCGCGGTATCACCCGCGTAGTGGCGGCCCTAATATGTTTTCTAAATAAAATGATTCTAAAACACTCCTTCAAACAACAGCTATCTGCCAGTGAAAGTCCCGTTAAAATCCATCCAGCCGTTTACGCGTGATGTCGTGACCAAGGGAAATGGGGATTCATTTTTATATATACACAGATATTGATTAGAACATTCAAAGTCAATCTTAATATCAATGTACTAATACTCAAAATAGAGTGAGCATACAATCAAACAAACGAAGCAACAATTGCAAAGGAATTGGAAAAAGTTTTAACAAACCAGCGACCTCCATGTACAGGTAAACTTCTGAACAATCCCAAAGTTCTTGAAATCCACAATGAAGTCTGCGAACTCCACTTTGTTACGGCTCATAAGTTTTCATTGAGATTATTCGCGCGTTCCAATCAGTTTAGGGTGATTTTTGAGGAAAACGATGTGAATTGGGACAACTTATTCGGGTAACAACAAATGGAATACAAATACGCAAATCTTTAAAACAACCAACTTACTCAATTAAGACAAGTTGCATTGTTTAGGCAATCAACCACTATTATGCGATATAATAGTGTAGCAGCATCGTTACATAGATGGCGCTACTCGCTAACAAATGCGAAGTCGGAGTACAAATACACGAGAGCCTAAATCGCGCAATAAGAGTTTCAAGCGCATTGCAGAATATATACAAGTTTCCAACCAGAACTGTTGGAGCCGGTGTTCCCCAGACATGACACCCGCCTGACTGGAAGATCTTCTCTTTGCTGGGGATGAGCATGATCACTCTCTCTTCCCACACTAGCTTACGCCCGCAGCTTCACCTGCGTGGCAGTAAGATTCACAAACAATCTTGCAACCCCATTTAATCCCCTTAGGAGCGACATTTCGGGAGACCCTTTCACCCTTCAAATGTCAATGTCTCTAAGACTGTATGTGTGTTGATGTATTGGTCAATCAATCAGTCAGTCAGTCAATGATAGTAGAATGTCGATTTTAAAATAAATAAAACTAATTTTCAAAGAGGAACCAGTAAGAAACTCAGTCATGCTTCGTCTTGTTACTCAAGCAGGTAAAATACAACTTAATCGTTCTTAGAAAACCATCCGAAAATGTTCCCAACAATCAGCGCAAACTGGAAAGATTCCCATAATTTAACTCACGCACGAATTTAATACTCTTGTAAACATAGTAGGTAATCATTAAAATTAAACAAAGCTGCGAGACCAAACCGCTAGCCTGAGGGCACGCAACAATGGCAGAGATCCGGCGGGAAACGACGGGGAAATGTATGGAAATGCTCATGTGTAATTTGATTTCAACAAGGCTTAGGGAGAATGTACTTACAACATAACTCGTTAGGAATCAGCGAGGCGAAATTGAGAAAGATTTTGTAATAAACTCTGTACGATATTTATGATTAAACTAGCTGTGCCCTGCGGTTTTACCCGCGTAGAGTTAATTACTTGGGTGACCCGCGGAAACCTAATGTCAAAGTTACTCCTTGTAAAATTAGCTTCCTGCCAGTGAGTCTCGTTGAAATCGGTCCAGCCGTTTCGGAGATTAGCCGGAATAAACAGACAGGGAAAGAAAATATTAAAAAATTGGGTTTGCAATGTCAGTATTGTATATACTTTCATATGCATTTAGTAAAAAAGCTGTTTTTTGGAATTACGAACAGGCACTTCAATTTTATTTATCTGTATGTATATGTATAGATTAAAATTATCAAATAAGAAGTATTAATTAAAACAATGCGAAGAGCTTAGAAAGCTGGTCATAATAAAAGAGAACATGAGACCGATCAAGTGAAATCAGATTCTCCAACTACTAAATTCTTCCAGGTCGTGAGGGAATGCATGGATCGGAACTGATAGAAATCATGTGATCATATATACATACAAAAACGTCTCGTTAGCTTCATAATCATCCTCTTCTTGCAAAACTAATAATAAAAGAGGCTGTCAGTACATCCCAGCTTCTGATACAATAATCACTAGTCGTTTTAACACAGTCAATACATCTACGAAATAAAAGGAGAATAAGACACGTTGCACCACGGAACAGCGAACCCGATAATTTGGCCTTGCACCCTCAGGCTCCAATGTACTGCAAACAAAACAACTCAGTGATTGCTAGCGAGATGATATGATTGCCAACTCGTTCCTACAGCGGCGGACCTATGATGCTGCCTTGAGGCACCCCCGTTTCAAACTTCACTACACTAATCCCGATCCGTGTAAAGATTGGAAATAATAGGTAATGATGTTTGAAATAGAGCGAATTTAATATAATATACGTTCTTATGATCGTATTGATTAGGGTAAGCGTAGGTATTATGTATGTAGGACAGTGAAATGCTTTCGTAAAAACCAGTAAATGTGCCAAATGTTATAGAACAGAAATTAAACACATTTTAGTTCATTAAAATTAGCACTTAACTAAGAATTATCTTTCAATTCACAAGAATAACATGGCTTTGGAGAGAAGCAATTTAATGCTAGGATATGCATTAAATTGCTAAAAATATTAAAAAAGATGAAATATTTACATTTTTCCTTCTAATTATTTTACACTGACCTGATTTAAAACAAACACTAATAGAATGCTACATTATAAATGAGTAGCAGATTATAGTATAGTTAATAGATTTAAATTAGGGATCTCTACGAAAACTTCAAAATTGTTTCAGAAATATTAAGAATAAGCTTTAATAGGGAACATAGGCAATACAATCACGTGGGCAAGGCGCGGGCCTGTCATTTATACTGATTGACGTTTATCAACGCACACAGCTTAAATGTGGGTTGAATGTTTGTATGTGAATCCTTACTGTCACAGAGGTGAAGCTGCAGGCGCAAGCTAGTGCATAATATGAGCAAAATAGAGAGATTCGCAGGCTTATAATGTTCTTACTTAGAACGTGTACCATCAGTCAATCTGATGTCTCAAGCTCGAGACCGCAAGAAAATTACAATTCTCAACTGAAGCTACATCAAATTGAACAATTTATTGCATGATAAATAATGGATAGCATTTTCCTTACGGCTTAGTTCTCTGTGATAAAGTCTCTTTGTTATGACTGCTAAGGTTTCTCAGCGTCGAACTGGACGACGAGAGTTGGTTTTAATCATAGGAAATTGATACATAATACATAGAGGATAAGGTTCAATTTTGTATCTTTAAAACCGACTTTCGACGACGAGTGCGACGTTAAGAAACCTTAGTGAATAACGCGGCTGTTTACGGTAAGGCTGCGTTTAAGTACGATTAAAGCTCACTTTGAAGTCAGAGTACTGTTACATGAAACAAATGTCTAGCATACACCGGGTGGTGTCTGTCAATCTGTTTGTTACTTTAGTTCTACTGGAAATCTGAATGCGACATTTTTAAGGCTTTTTCCTTTATTTATTTACTAGCTGTGCCCCGCGGTTTCACACGCGTAGATTAAGTTTCATCCTTATTGTTGCGGAACCCTTATATTTTTAATAAACAAAAGTAGCCTAAGTTACTCCTTGAAACATCAGCTACCTACCAGAGAAAGTCCCGTTAAAATCTGTCCAGCCGTTTCGGAGATTACCCGGAACAAACAGACAGACAGACAGACAGAGAAAAACTTAAAACTTAGTTTTTTAGTGTCAGTAGCGTGTATACTTTAATATGCATTTAGTGAAAAGCTGAAATTTTGGAATTACAAACAGACACTTCAATTATTTATCTGTATAGATATACATTTTGTATATACATTAATTCTCGCGATCGATTTTTTTGGATGTCGTAAGAATTCATACAAAAGCCGAGGAGGTGGTGTCAATAAAATCATGGATTCTGCTTCTTCTGCCAACATTTGGCTCGCCCTCTATTACAGACACTGCCTACCCTTTCGGGGAAAACGGGCGTGAGCATGTGTGTACTATTTATAGTTTTTCAGATGCTATTGAATCCCAAAGATTAATCAGAACCTATACTGCACCATACCAGAAATTTAAAAGAGGGAATACGGCGGTAGACACCTTCTTTCTTCATTCAAATGTGGGTGTCGTAGCACCCTTTGGTGCCTTTAGAGGCGAAATATATGTGACCCCTAACCAAACGACATTTCTACATTATACAACAAATATAAACACTGGTTATAAATATTAATGAATTGAATGAATCATTCATTTACCTACTCCGCTGAATGGAAAGCCATAAATTGGTCGATCATTAACTTTTATGAGAGTTCTTTTGAATGATTATGTTCTCGATTTTTAACGATTTAAGTATAACATCGTTTCTGGCCGGTCATTTTCTGTTACTCGGAAAGTTTATATAGTGAGAAAGAAACAGATTTTTTTATTACATTTTATTTTTTATACAGTGTGCAGCTTATTTAGGTTAAAAATTACGAGCCACAGAGGATTCTAACCTCCATGGGTGGAATTTTGAAAAGCCCTATGTTAATGCTTAAAACGTACACCACACAAAGAACACACCCTCCAAATATCATGTCTAGAACCATCGGTTTGAGCAGTACCTTACGCTGATGATGTATCTCATCAGTCAGTAAGTCAGGGACTAGGTATTCTTGCATTTTTACAGAATAAATTTGTCGAATTTGCATCGTTAGTTCAATCGCTGGGTCGGACAAAGTGTTGTAGGGGATTTCCATTTTTCGCACTATCAGCCTCGAGTCTGGATTAGTCAGATTAATGGCTTACTCTTTATTATATCAAAGTACCTTGATGACCGAGACTTGTACATTTTTTAACCGAAATTTTCTTGCAAAATGAGACCTAGCTAGTTCGATTTATCGCACCCTTGTGTAAAAAATACAAGAATTGCTCATTTAAAGGTATAAGATATAAATTTTATATAATCAACACGAATATTATAAAGAGGAACGATTTTATTGTTTGTTTGGTTGCATTGAATAGGCTCTGAAACTACTTGACCGATCTTGGAAATTCTTTCAGCAATGTCTCTCAGTAACAATAGGCATCTTTTTTCCCTGTACTCCCATGGGAATGATAACTTCGCGGGTGAGACCGCGTGACGTCCGCTAGTATATATAGATAGATAGAATCTGACTGTACTATGAACACCTCTGCCTACCCCTTAAGGAACACAGGCGTGAAATTTGTAAGTAATTTATCGTAATATAACTTGAATTTCATTTGCTTAATAGGCATTATCACTCATCACTCATATTGAGAATGAAATCAAAATTTCTAACACAAAAAAGTACTTTTATAATGATGTTATTACTTACATAAATTGAACGATACATCACGCGGACAAGCTAACTCTACTTTATCACTGCGTCTACAAATGTCGTGAATAAATCAGACGCGTTCATCAATTGTTGGCAGTTTCACCAACTTTACTTACCAATTCTTTTTCCTTTGGACCCCTGATAACATGTTTGGAAGAAACTTTTTCTATGCTTTCCGAAGAACATCCAAAGATACTACAATCTTTTTAGTTAAATTCCTTTAGTCGTTTATTTATCATTCTTTATATTATTCATTCTTAAAAGTATTATAAATAGGTCGATGTTTCTGAGTTTTACGGTTCTGATCCACCACTGCCATGCTGTGATTGCCTAGTCATCGATTCACAAAGTTTTTTTGCATGACAAAACTGAAAAATCACGCTCGCAAAATTTCATGTGATCTATAGCCTATAACCAGCGGACAATCAAGACGTATCCAACGATTCTTCATTCTTTGTTAAATTATGATAAATAATATTGGAGGGAGCTCTAAGGGAACAGATGAACGTATATACAAACATACAAACCGGTCAAAATCATACAGTCGGGTAAAAATGGTTACAAAAAAACCTTTTCGGAAACCGTAATGAGAAAGAATTCACACAATTTTCCCTATCTATTCATCGTATACGTACGAGACGTCACTTTTTTTTAGCGGTCAGCAAGGTTTGGAATAATTGATAAAAATATTGGCGAAATAAATTTGCAATAGATTTTTGATCTTAGAACACCCTTAATTACTATTTCTGACGCTTAAGAGATCGAATTTGACCCAAAATAGCATTTTAAAAGTGCGTTTAGCATTAAATTGCGAATTTAAACACCTTTTGGGAATAATAAGACGAAATAATGAGCAAATAAAGGGAGGCAATGTTGCTGGTTATGACCTTAAAGCCACAATTTTTATAAAGCTCGCCTTCTACGATACCCCAAAGCATAATGAAGCTAACATTAAGCCTATTCTCGCACCACTAAAGGTTGCTAATCAAAAACACCGCGTACACATTTTCACTAACGCCAACATGAATCTTAATGAAAGCACTCTAAAGTTGAGTTTCCCATACGCGTGTGATAGATACAAAGCTGTCAAGATATACAACTGTAGGTTATATTAAAGAACAGTCG
This sequence comes from Watsonalla cultraria, assembly GCA_964035505.1. NCBI lineage: Eukaryota > Metazoa > Arthropoda > Insecta > Lepidoptera > Drepanidae > Watsonalla > Watsonalla cultraria. Next base: position 10,654,559 of record OZ037723.1, read on the forward strand.
TAAAAACGGATAATGTTCGGTGCAAGTCGGTTCTAACAGAAACCGTGCATTTCTAATCAAAGTCAGTGGAATATCTACTTAATCTTGTAGATGTTAAAACATAAAATCGAATGGCGATTGGTTTGGAATTTAGCGATGGTAAGTAATGTTTGGAAGACGTAACAATGAAGGTACAGAATGTTGTGAAAGCTGACACTTCGGACTTTTATGTTTTGGGTAATTTCAAGGTTAACTTGAGTGAAATATAGTCAAAAGAAGACAAGTTTATTACGACGACAATACAGACAGTTGTAAAGAAGTACCTAGTAGTGATTCTAGTAACTAGATAAAGGTGCTGTCACCAGTTTTGAGCGCTGAACTTGAATGCGCAGTAGTACTTTTTTGGATACGCCGTGGATTTGATCAGACGCCTGCTATGCAAGCGACACCAGTTCGAATCCCAGCGAGGTCTGTACAAATGAGTTTCTCTAAAAAAACTCATGTATAGTGATTTCACACCACGTACTTTACGGTGAAGGAAAACATCGTGAGGAAACCTGTATATGTCTGAGAAGTAATTCAAAGACATACGTATAGTGCCTGAGACGGCTATAGAGTCACCATCTGTCACGTAGGCACTTAAGTAATCATGTTCGGCGAAAAGTGGGTGTTGTTATTACAACAACTCTGCCTACCCCTTCGGGGAATACAGGTGTGAGCATAGTATGTATCTCATGGGCGTGCATAAGATTTTCCGAGGTAAGCATAAACAATAAGTAGGTAAGTAGGTAGGTTTAGTACATACCGATGTAACCGCGGCGTTGGTACATACGTTTTGATACACATAACACGAGTGTATTCAGTCATCACAAATGCTAAGCACTGCTTATTTGCTTATATATGGAATGCACCATATTTCAATTCTGACAGATAACTGGGGATAGCAATCCATATTATGGAAACTGCGATAGGTTATTGACAACGGCCGTTAGTCTATTCTTCCTGTTAGTAACTGACTTAATGCAATAAATATTTGTAAAGAATATTATGAACAAGTAAGCTAGTTTTGAACTTGAAATTTGGCATAAAGATCGCTCGAGGAACGCAACAAAAATCGGAGTAAGTTAACAGTATTAACCGAAGCATTATTTAAATTTTAAAATTCTTCCTGTACAGGTTTATTGGGTGCTCAGTAATAAAGAGTAAGCGGACATCACGTCGTATCAAGATAAGCATCTCAAAGGAGAATGCAAGGGAGAAATTCTTCACGCGTACCAATTCGAGACAATAATCGAATGCAACAAAACAAAACCGAATGAATCGAGACAATCGAACGCGAATGAAATCGACTCGATGCAAATATCCAAGCGGGGCCGATGCATTGTTTGTTTTGCCGATAAAATATAATGTCTTCAAGATCGTTGTTTCTTGCATAACGGGAAAGTTTAAATAATGGAGTTAAAAGTCGATCGATGGATTTGTGGCGTCGTGCTCGCTGCGCCGGCGCACATGTCTCGCCTGATCAATGTTTGGATCGATTACAAAATACATTGGGTTTCTGCAAGTTTTTTGGTGAAGGGTTTTCCGACATACAATGTTGTTGTTGTTGAATATTTTTACGATGAATCATATATCTAGATCATTGCCATATATGGAGTTAAAACTGATATTAGGTTAGAAGTTACATGCCATTAAGAAATGTTTATTACAATTATTTTTATTTTGCCATATCAAAAAAATATTTTTATTTGCATAGGGTAAGACAGAGATTATACCCTTATATTAAAATACACCCATTTTAAACCAACAAAAGATGGAGATTCTGTGATAGTCGCGTATTTGTTTTTAAGCTTGTCACCTGTCTTCTGGAAGAATTTCACCTCTATCCCTATCATCGAAAGTTTTCGTCCACCTCAAACAAAAACAGAAATCCAAAAATATTTTAAATGTTAATTATGCTTAAATATTTCCACCCAACCGTAAACGTATAAATATAATAAAGTACCAACATGAAATAAGTATGAGAAGAACATAAAAACATGTATCTATAAAGCAATTATAATAATGATTCGTCGTTTAAACATTATCAGTGGCGGGACAAGAACATCTGACGGTTTATTGGGCTCCCTTATTAAGATTATGTGGGTTAAGTTATGACCTGTAGAGGTGTGAGAACACTGTATAATTACGAGTCATAATAGGACCCTAGACACAGTATATATAATAAGATTATTAAACAGTATGGAATCTAGAGACTAATTTTTGAAATAAGGTCGTTTGCTCAGTCAAAATTCAAAAGATTTTTATTTGATTAGATTAGACGTCTTAAAAACTACTTTCAAATCGTCAGGACACAAAATGTACATTATACATGATCATAAATGTTACCACCGGGTTCGGAAGGTTGCATTTGTTGCGAAGAACCCGGTAATAATGATGATTTTTTATGAGAGTACCGTTTATACCATCATATGTATTTAGTGAAAAGCTGTTATTTTGGAATTTACAAACAGACACTTCAATTTTATTTATCTGTATAAATGTATAGATTTACTGTCAAAGTAGTCGATTTGCAATTTAGAAAACTGTTCGGAAACACGTAAATGAAGTTTACGAAAGTGACATATTTTAATCTGACATTACGCCTTTGTGGCTTAATCTGACAGATGCGCTGTCATTTCTAACGATTTGTGCACAACTGCAGAGCTTTATATAAGCCCATATGTTTTTATACTGTGTCTCTATGGCCGTCGACTTTTTGTACTTATTTGATCCGCGCCATTTTTTGAGTTATGATAGAACTTGACTAGTGTTCTAATTTCAAAATAAGTTCCCTGTACACAGTATAAGTCAGGTTGATATTTAACAACTGACCTTTACTATACAAGCATGAAGGACTGGCTATATTTTTTTCAGTCCTTCGGCACATCAAATTGACACAATTTATATACTTTTATTTCAAATGCCGAAAATGTATTACTTTCAAATTAAAAAGCTATCATTTTGATACGACAAACAGACACTCAAAAGTATCGAGTAAAAATAATTTGCAAAGATTTATTTAAAGTTGCACCACACGAAATCAGAAGCTCGTTCGGCAATCGGAAATCTCGCAACAGCCTGAGGCTTCGTGGCAAAAAGTCCCGTTAAAGCGAAAACCCTGGATATGTTCATTACTGAGGGAACTCTGCTGTCGAACATGTTCAACATGTACCCGGGTGTGAAACAAACCATAAAATATTGCATTCTGTAAGATTTATACGATTGGACATGCAGGTTCAATATCTTTTAGATAGATATTCTGAGATTAATTTACGCAAATTTTTAACTGTATTCATAGATGTTGGAAGAAATGTAGCTTATTTATATACTACAAAGGGGGTAAACGCACAAGTCCTCCTGATGGTAAGCTACTGTAGTCTAAGACGTGACTAACGCAAGTGTCACTCGTGCATTGACCACCTTAAAAATAATTGAATCAATAGTAAGAGATGAAAGGGTTCCATAGCTAGCAGGCTAGCACACTGCCTCCAATCCTTCCCCTCCTCCCCCCCCCAGCTCAGGGGCAGCTATGAATTTCAAGGGAGATCCCGTTACTTCTTATCGTTCTAAAAGTCAGAAAAAAATTTGCAATTAATAGAAAAACTATTTTGACAAACGATTTTTCTTTGTAATAAGTATACATTTCGATCAAAATTCGGTGCCAGGCAGAAATCACCTTAACCTTATTTTATACCAGCTGTGCCTCGCAGTTTCACCCGCTTAGACTTTATAGCGTAGATTTCATGAAAATTGGTCCAGTCGTTTCGATGATTAGCCCGACTGAACCGACAAACACACGGGAAGAAAAGTTTCAAAAAATTTTTTTTTATTTAAAGCTGTTATTTTTGAATTACAAACAAGCAGCCACTTCAATTATTATCAACTATATCATTTCGACGATCACTCTATTCCCTACAAAATCTATGGAACAAGCAATATATTAACTTAACGATTAAAAACGTGTCGTGTAGAGAGATAAAGGGTAAGGCAACGTTATTGGTATCGGCCGATCGGCGGCTGTTCACACAGATAACGGGTTACATTACGAAGGACATGACGCTACAATTTGTTACCGAGCTCACACTAGCGACGCACGGGGATGTAAACACGCTAGAGAGGCTAGACATATATTTGTATTTTGCTATATGGTGAAAGAAACCTTAAAGAAAAGTTATATTTCGACGTTGCGCGTGCAAAAGTCGCTATGTGTATTTCGTGAACTCTGTGTCAAAATTTCCAGTAATGTTTAATTTTGTCAATATTAATAATAATACCTATACAACATTAATCTAAAAAAAACTATGTAAATTTGTTATATGTATCAATAGTAAGAATATTTTTTTTGAATACTCGGCCATATTGCGAGAAAATCATTTTCTGCGTCTCCTAAAGTGTGTAAAAACACATAGCGACTTTTGAACGCACAACGACGATTTGAGAAACGTTCCAAAGGGGTATTCGAAGGACTTGGCAGAGGGCCGTGCTTCTTAGAAAATAAATCTTCCAAACCAAAACATTTATAATCTTAAAGGTGAAAGGCATTTTAATTATTATTAAAATGCCTAATTATTATGTGATAGTATAGTTTATTAAATGTGTAATCCTCACACGTACCATTGGTTCCATAACAAGGTAGAAAACGATTTCTCAAAATCACCTTTCATTGACAACAATACCTTAAACGAAATACACATTTAGGTCTCACGTGAAAACTTTCGTATATGAAAAACAATTTTTACATATTTTCACCCCTTCTGACACATTTTTGACATTTTATTCTCTAAACCAAAAACCTTTTGTCATAGATGGACAAACATTTGTGGTTCATTTTTATCTGCAAGCTGAGCAGTCACAGACCATACGCGCATAACATGTGTTGATTGATAGCTATTGTTGACACATTGGGAGTGTCCTTATATTGTCACTGTTATCATGAACCTACACTTCATAGAACTTCATTGAATTCTGGAGATTCTGTACAAACGGACATATTTATTTATTTACATACATACAGCTATCTTAACCGGTTTACCTAAAGCGATTGCATTATACGTACGCCTGTATCCCCCGATGTAGGGGAGGGGGAAGGCAGAGGTGTATTTAAAGGAAACCAACGTTCAACGTTTTAATATATTCTACTAATATTATAAGCGCGAAAGTTTGTGACAATGTATGTATGGATGTATGATTGCTACCTCTTCACGTAAAAACTACTGAATGGATTTTGATGAAACTTTACAATAATATAGCTTACGTATCAGAATAACACATAGGCTTTAAGAAATACATATTCGTCGGGGCTCAGCTAGTCTAAGTTATATAAGTAAGTGAAGTTTTAAGTACCATGTAAAAGGGGGCGATCCCATTGCCATTAATCGGACTAATCTAGACTCCGCGCTACTTGGAAATTGCAGATGGAAAACCCAATAACACTTCACCCGACCCGTGAATCGAACTCAGGACCTCATGTCCTGTGTATCGTTTTGCGACCACTAAACCAGACGTGTTGGGCTAAGCCCAGCATAGATTAAACTTGCTGTCAGTAATCAATTCAATCATATCTTTATTTTCAATTGCCTTATTTTCCTAATCCCACAAGAAGCTGTCAAGATTCTCAGTTGTTGATATAAAATAACCTAAAGTCTAATTTCATACTAACAATGTAAATTATAAATTTCTTGTTTGTATCGTATCCAGTATTCTTCAACTCTTTGTCTCGCTTGCAGTATCTAATTGCAGGGAGGGCTTAATAGGATGTTATTGAATTAGGATCACGCCCCCTCGCTACCTGTCCATTAAATATACATACCGACGGACAGGTTTACATACATATATGTTAAGTTTTAGCTAGGAAAGAGGGGTTTTGTAACAGGCAAGGAATTTTGATGAATAAATACCTACTTAAGTACTTTAAAATCATCATAAGGACAAAGAAAATAAAATTAACATGATTATAAAAGAACTAGCTGTGCCCCGCGGTTTCACCCGCGTAGAGTTAATTTAATGGGTGTCCCGTGGAACACTTTTGTTTTTTTTAATTAAAAGTAAGCCTGGGCCTAAGTTACTCTTTGTAAAAATAGCTACCTGCCAGTGAAAGTCCCGTTAAAATCGGTCCAGCCGTTACGGAGATTACCCGGCACAAACAGACAGATAGAGCAAAATTTCGTTTTTCAGTGTCAGTAGCGTGTATACTTATATGCATTTAGTGAAAAGCTGTTATTTGGAATTACAAACAGACACTTCAATTATATTTATCTGTACAGATGAATACCCGACAAGAAGTAATTAATAATTTACTTTTCAAAAAAATTAGGAAGTTATTATATTAAGATAGTTCTTGGTATTAAAGTAGCTCCATTTATTCATGTGATACGGATTCAAAAAGGGATAGACATAGTTTTAGTCTAGTCTTCGTTTAAACCATGATTTGTAATAAAGTGATCAGTTTTTAAGCAAAAAAAATATGTTATGAAGTCTACTAAGCTTTACAGAAAAAAAAATTATGATATCCACTATCTGACACCCATAATACAAACTGTGCTTAGTTTGGGATTAAAGGCTGTGTTATAATGTCCAAATATATTGATTAAATTTGAAATGAATAAATGACGTACACTGCGATTTCAAAACACCGTACATCTCCGGATGATAAAGCTGTAGTTGTGGAATGTTTGAAGTCGAATCCGTGACTGTAGGCTCGATAAATCGATCGCTAATCGCTATATAAATATATCGCTATTACTTTATCACGAAAGTTGGTGTAGGGGGTGGGCTCACGGCAAAGCATGTGAAAACGTATCACGTGTCATGTGTGAAACACCATGGGGTTAGCCGGTGAGAGCCCGGCATAACCATTCGCTGCCCCCGCAGCGAGTGCGTATCCGAAATGGATTACCCGTGTTAAAAAAAAAAGGGGGTAGCGATGTGTCGGTTCCTCGAGTGTGCAGTGTTGACTTACCTGAAACAATAATTTTTTTTATCATAATATGTCAAATATTTTTTTTCAAATTTTTTTGAAATTTGATTGTAATTTAGCAAACATGAATTTATAAATTTGACAGAATAGGGGATATGTTATAAATCTTCGGTAAACGTGGTTTGAGTGAACGCAAGAGACCTAAGTTCCTTCCCAATTTCTAAAAACTCAAGTGGAGCGAGTTTTATAAGGCATTGAATTATTCAGCAAAGAGCTAAGGCTGTAAGTCAATAAGAAGAAAACCAAGCTGATGGTAGTCGACCGTTCATCTTTTATCCAACGCTCTGATGCACTTAAGGACTATGAAACGGTAAATGAGATACATTCGGTGAAAAATGGGTGTTGTATTTTGGGAACCCTTTTGCAAACTGAATTGTAGAAATGTTGTGTTTGATCGATTGTTTCATTCAAATGTAAACCGAAAAGATATATTGCAACAACCACAATACGCACAATCAATCCTGCAACGCAACCCCAATTGTTTTTATTGTCATATCTGTCAGACAAACCGCACAAAAACTATATGAAAGCGTAAATAAATACCTCAGTACAGGGAACAGGCCAGTTTTGTTATTTGGCGAGTGTTCTGTTTGTTCTAACCATTTCGATTCATTGGTTTTGTTCTGGGATATTGCAATTTGGAAGTGGTCCGTGGTAATCCCTACTAATATTATAAATGCGAAAGTAACCCTGTCTGTCTGTTACGCTTTCCCGCTTAAACCTCTCAACCGATTTTGATGAAATTTGGCACAGACAATCTTAAGACCCTGAGAAAGGACATAGGCTACCTTTTATTTATTAAAAATATTAGGTTTTCGCGACCATAAGGATGAAACTAAATCTACGCGGGTGAAACCGCGGGGCACATATAGTGGTCTGATAAATTAAAAAGTTTTCATAACGATTGTCTGATATGCAAGCGATGCAAGTTCGAATCACAGCATTCTGTAATAACTTTAGGGTTTCTGGACACATTACTTAGACTTCGCTGTTCGTCTGTCCGTCCGTCGGTCTGTTTGTCTGTCTGCCACAAAGCTGTATCTCATGAACCGTGATAGTAAGACAGCTTAAGGAGATTTATTTTCAAATGTATTTCTATTGCCGCTTTATCAATTATAAAAAACTGAATAATCCGTCCGTTTCAGAGATTTAAGTTAAAGCTATATACACTACTAGCAGATGTCACGCGGCTTCACCCGCGTAGTTCCTTTTCCCGTGGGAGTACGGGGATAAAATATAGCCTATGTTAATTTGTGATAACGTAGCATTCAAATGGTGAAAACATTTTTAAAATCGGTCCATTAGTGAGCCAATTCGTTACAAATACCTATACATAAATCGTTCCTCTTTAGAATATTATTATAGACTAGCTGTGCCCCGCGGTTTCACCCGCGTAGATTTAGTTTCTTCCTTATTGTCGCAGAACCCTAATATTTATAATAAACAAAAGTAGCCTAAGTTACTCCTTGATACATCAGCTACCTGCCAGTCCCGTTAAAATCGGTCCAGCCGTTTCAGAGATTACCCGGAACAAACAGACAGACAGACAGACAGACAGACAGAGAAAAAATTTAAAACTTGTTTTTTTAGTGTCAGTAGCGTGTATACTATCATATGCATTTAGTGAAAAGCTGTTTTTTTGGAATTACAAACAGACACTTCAATTTTATTTATCTGTATATATATAGATACTGTAGCTACTATAGTGTGACTGCCATCGGAACTTAGTGTAACGGAAGTAATGTGCAAGGAACGAAATTTTCTTCAATTTTGAAGAATATTTTTCTTTGTACATTACTAATAATTCTTCTTCTTCAAGTCCCTCTCCAATTAATGAAGGTTGGCAACCAGCTCTGAATACTTTGTTCCTGCGGCCAACTCCTCGTCTGCCGGCTATTTTGCCCATCATGATGAGTTGGAGCAGTTGCAAGTAATGTAACTAAGTAATGTACGATATATGCAATTGCGATGCACTGGCCAAATGGCGAATGGACCTACTGGGCGTATCCGAAACCAGAGGACTACAAGCTCCTCCCCATGGGCAAGATCTGCCTTGTTCAGGCAGTATTTGAGGAGTCAGGTACGTAGAGCATAAGGGCAAGGGCGGCACAAAAGATCCCAAGGGTCGACGTGCTTCCAGGCAACCGGACCCAATAATGCCACAACAAGATAAGATAAGATAAGTAATGTACGAAGACCAAGGGGCTTTTCCTCCGTCGTCAAGTTGCAAGTTCCGCCAAGACTCGACAGGACCAAGTTTATATTGAAACAGGATCGGAATTAAGTTGGTATTTGTAACTGAACTTCCTGTTTGTTGCTTAGTAGGTATTACTTGATTGGATTTAGCTATCATCCTAACAAGGCTTCTATCGAGGTGGGGTTCATGTATTCACGGAGTTTTAGCGTTATTCTATAAGGCTTCGATCGACCCTTGGTTTCAATTATAGGACATTGATACATAATACATAGAGGATAAGGTTCAATTTCGTATCTTTAAAACCAATAAACGACGTCGAGTGCGAATCATGTATGAAAAATAGATGTTGAAAAACCAAGTTTTAAAATTTTTCTCTGCCTGTCTATCTGTCTGTCTGTTTGTTCCGGGTAATCTCTGAAACGACTGGACCGATTTTAACGGGACTTTTCACTGGCAGGTAGCTGATGTTTCAAGGAGTAACTTAGGCTACTTTTATTTATTAAAAATATTAGGGTTCCGCGACAATAAGGATGAAACCGCGGGGCACAGCTAATTTTATTATAGACTAGCTGTGCCCCGCGGTTTCACCCGCGTAGATTTAGTTTCTTCGTTATTGTCGCGGAACCCAAATATTTTTAATAAATAAAAGTAGCCTAAGTTACTCCTTGAAATATCATCTACCTGCCAGTGAAAGTCCCGTTAAAATCGGTCCAGCCGTTTCAGAGATTACCCGGAACAAACAGACAGACAGACAGACAGACCGACTGACAGACAGACAGAGAAAAATTTTAAAACTTGGTTTTTCAGTGTCAGTAGCGTGTACTTATACTTTCATATGCATTTAGTGAAAAGCTGTAATTTTGGAATTACAAACAGACACTCCAATTTTATTTATCTGTATAGATTTAATTATTAGTTCTCAATACGTTTTGTTTGCATGTCATCCCTTTCATCGCTTCATCCCCTGTCCATTCCGCATTCCTTAATTACGAGTCCCCTGTCATACTTCACAGGCAATAACGGTCACGACAGCTTTGCGCAATGAATATTAAACTATTTGTAATTGTATTATGTCAGTAATTGATTGTATAAATGACCTCGTTGCAAGTTTAATTTTGTGCTATTCTGTAAATATCTCCGAGCGAAAATTGTGGAGATTTATCTGATTTTGTCACAAGATATTATACTTTGGGTACCTATATATTATTACATGTTAACATGCATATGTCTGAAAAGTAACTCAAAGATATGAATAGTGCCTGGTACTTAATCATCTTCAGTGAAAAGTGAGTGTGTTGCGAGACTCCTTATTTTTATATTCTTTAAAATGGTTAGGAAGAATAATAAACAAGGAAAGATGGAAACATTCGACGCATGAGGTAATTTCACGAGAAGCTCAATTGGCAGAGCAACTGCACTTATGCAGAAACGAAATCTGCAAGTGTTCGAGGATTCGAGTCCCGCCTCGTGATGGTTTTTTCGTGTCATTTTTTCCCTAACGATTTTCAAGAACACTTTTTATAGCCACGTTTATCTATCTATACTCTATACAGATAAATAAAATTGAAGTGTCTGTTTGTAATTCCAAAATAACAACTTTTCACTAAATGCATATGAATGTACGCTACTGACACAAAAAAATCAAGTTTTAAAAAAATTCTCTGTCTGTCTGTCTGTTTGTTCCGGGTAATCTCTGAAACGGCTGGACCGATTTTAACGGGACTTTCACTGACATGTAGCTGATATTTCAAGGAGTAAATTAGGCGACTTTCATTTTAAAAAATATAAGGGGTTCCGCGACAATAAGGCTAAAACTAAATCTACGCGGGTGAAACCGCGGGGCACAGCTAGTGGCAAATAAATCTTTATTATATTCACACCTCTTCACTTCAATCAAAGATAACATAACTTATAACTGTAAGTAATTTAATACCAACTCGCTAACGCTTGTATCATAAGCCACTGATTGTAAAACCGTTGACAGTTTGACAAATTAATACGGAGACACGCGCGTGCCTCGCATTACCCGGATTATAGTGATGCTCTTAGTGAGCACGGATATACCCGGATGCTCGGATGGACGGGTGGAGAATATTTAATTAAATACTTTATCATTTTACAAGTTACTAAAAAATATTACTTAATCCGCCCTAAATCTTGTTTTACCTTTAATAGCGGTATTTTAAGACTTACGAAGACGGATTTAATGAGAGTATTTGGAAAACAGTCGATTAAAGTTAAGAGTCTTTTATATATAATATAAATATCTAATCCCATCGTGAGCTTCTGCCCGCGACTTTGTCCGCGTGGAATAGTTACTTTGGGCTACCGCTGACTTTTACATTAAAAAATAATGTACTTGAATCAAGATAAAAATAATTTGAACATTTGCCACCAACTTCAAAAGTAAATAAGTAAGTAAGTAGGTCCTTAATTTATTTCATACTAGCTGTGCCCTGCGGTTTCACCTGCGTAGATATTAATTTCATGGTTGACCCGCGGAACTCTAATGTATTTAAAAAAATCAAAGTATCCTAAGTTACTCCTTGTAACATTAGTTATCTGCCAGTTAAAGTACCGTTAAAATTGGTCCAGCCGTTTCGGATATTACCCGGAACAAACAAACAGACAAACAGACAAACGGACAGAAAGAGAAAAATTTTGTTAATTGGATTTTTATGACAGTACCGTATATGCTTTCATATGTATTTAGTGAAAAGCTGTTATTTTACAATTCTTTAAAATTTTACATTTCTGGAGTAAAAAACATTAAAAAAACATACAGTCGATTTATTTGAAGTCTGTTAAAAATTCTAATAATAATGCCTTCCCTATGTCACGTTGGCATCTGCAAATGAAAAGTTTGAGCCCTAGTAAGGCACTTATGAACGTCGAAAATTGACCAGCGGTTCGGAAACTAGCCTTCTGAGAAGAACCAGCAAGAAACTCAGCTGGCATCATGTAAATTTCGTCGAAACAAAAAAAAAACATATGAAATCATAATACAAAAATCAGTATAAATATTCATCTCGGTATCGTTTGTTTTATTTCGATGTTAACACACCTGCTAGCATCTCTTCACAACTCCTCAATCCTACTACGGTTTCTTCTTTTGGAATCCTCATGTATTAGCATTGTTTTCTGATAATATTTCCCACAAAAATAACAAGGTACATAGCACATTATTAAGTACGACACGAATGCCATCATTACCGGCGTCCATCTTGTTAAATTGCTCGGAACAGACAAATGAGGATGTAATTGTAGCCTTAAGGTACCATCTTCCTGTTCGCTATTATTTTGTTGAATGCCGAAAATTGGAAATAGGTGGACCATTAAAAATTATACAGGTAAGTAAATATCGTTAGCGTTTCGCAACGTTGAATATTGAATTATTAAATGCCCACTCAAATTTATAGTCAAAAGTCAAAGTCAAAGTCAAAAATATCTTTATTCGATTAGACTTTTACAAAGTACTTTCAAATCGTCAGAATGACATTAATTTACAGGATTATACATGCTACCGCCAGATTCGGAAGGTTGCTTTTACTGAGAAGAACCTTGCAAGAAACTCAGTAATGACTCTTCAAAAATATTATACAATTTAAAAAAAACAAAGTAAATCACTTGAGAAATGTAAGCCCATGGACACAGTTCCAATGCATATATATAGATGTTCAGATTTATACTTATTAAATTCAAAGTCCCGAATAATTGATTTAGAGACATGAGATTTGAAGAGTGTGTTGTTAGTGTGGTGTCTAGTTCAAAAAGTCATTCCAAAGAGATGTTTTTTCGTCGTTATACTTACTATTTATTTTTGTGGTAAAGTGTTATTGTTTAAGGTTCGATGCTTTTTGGATGATATGAAGAACATAAGACAATGCATTTTTTTTTGTAGTGAAAAACTTCTAGAAACTATAATGCTTCAAAAGTTATGGGATTTTCTTTATTAATTTCATATGTACCAAGCGATGCTCTTTGATAAAAATGTGTGCCAAAAAGTCTAGAACCTCCGCACACACACACACACAATATTATTGTCAACTAGTTGTACCCCGTAGTTTTACCCGCGTAGTGTCAATCATGGGCGTCACGCGGAACCCTTATGTTTTTTAAAATATAAGTAGCCTAAGTTACTCCTTGAAACATCAGCTACCTGCCGGTGAAAGTTGTTAAAATCGGTCCAGCCGTTTCAGAGATTAGCCGGAACAAACAGACAGACAGACAGACGGACAGACACATTTTTAGATTTTGTTTTTTTTGTTCAGTACCGTATATGCTTTCATATGCATTTATTGAAAAGCTGTTGTTTTGGAAACAAACATACACTTCAATTTTATTCATCTGAATAAAAAGCCTTTGAGAATTCGTTAGTGTACTTTCACCTAACAGACATGCCAAAAACATCAAGAAATATATGTCTCATTCAATTTGTTCTTCAACTACAACAAATCATAGCAATTAACAGATTATCCGCCATCTTATTCTTCCACAAACAACTCAATCATCATCTAATAACAAGTTGTAAAATCCCGCCAATTAGAACCAGCAAACATCCAACGTGTAATTACATGAGCAAGTTTACTCCGTGTTTACACTCTGTGGCTGTGAGCTATGGTTTACCATAAACACGACAGTCTACATGAGGTTTGTCTTTGGTTGGCTACTTTGTAACATGTTGAATTATGTTATGACTCACATATGCTCACGTCTGTATTCCCCGAAGGGGTAGGCAGAGGTGTTGCAAAAACAATACCCACTTTTCACCGAAGATGATTGAGTGCCAACATGACAGATGGTGAGTCTATCGCCGTCTTAGCCACTATACATACGTCTTTGAATTACTTCTCAGACATATAAAGGTTTCCTCACGATGTTTTCTTAACCGTAAAGCACGTGGTGTGAAATCACTACACACAAGTTTTTAGAAAACTCATTGGTTGACCCGGCTGGGATTCAAACTTCGCTCGCTTGCGTAGCAGGTGACCTGCTAAAAACTCACGGCCACCACGGCTTTCTTTCTTGTCCAAATAAAAAAATAAAAAATGTACTTTAAACCATAAAACATTAATTAAAATAAACATGATTCCGCGAACAGCTCAACACAAAAACGAGATGTCTCGAATTAACACGAACGTACTTAATCTAATAACTCATGCGTATTATTAATGTTTGTGACACTTGCGGACACTTATCTCAATAACTCCCTGGCTCTACTACTTATTAATACCGTGTATACTTAGAGGATTACGTTATTATTACACTCGCTTCCTTCCCGTGACTCTGTTTACGAGAATTTTAGTCAATAATCGCTTTAGTAGGATATATATAATGACACATGTCACGTGCCTCATTTCCACACATTTTGTGTCGCTTCTATTAGCGCAAGCGCGAGATAATGTTGTAGCATAGAGTATATAAAACTGAACGAATAATTGAGTTTGTGTTTATCTGTGGAACTCTGTGTGTCAATGTCAAATGACAATTGATCGATATAGAGTAGTAGTATCTGTGGTGTTTCCACTCTCTACATTATAAGAAATATTGTTACAGGAGATTTTTGTACGACTCAAGGGCCCTGACCGTTAAGACTGTGCGTGCAATACCTTTCTGCAACTCCAGCTTACGTGCTCAAAGTACTTTTATACTATAATATTGTACTGCAATAAAAGTTCTACAAGTTGACACCCGTCTCCCCATTTCACTAGGCTCTTTCTCTAGGCCAGTTTTGACTTAGATTTCTCTAAAAATCTTAGTTTTCTGATCTCTGAGGTTAAGCTCCAATGACCTCTAAAACAAATCAAGTTAAAAACGCTGGGTAGATAGATAGGTACATAGATATTGAATTTTCACGAATGACACTTTGGCAGCTTACAGACTTTTTCCTCGATAGTAACCTTTAGTCTAGACTTTAAAAAATGGCTGAGTATATATCATCTCATTTTAATTACAGTAAAATATTAAATTGGCAACAACTTCTAAGCATTATAAAATTTTACAAATGTGTCAGATGTGTGTTCATATAGATACTGACTTATTAGGCGAACGGTTATATTGTTATTTATTTATTTCTAAGTTGGCAAGGCAAGCACACATTCAGAAATCGCTGTGCCATACTTTATTAAATTTTAATTAAACTCAAACTCAAATATATCTTTATTCGATTAGACTTTATACAAAGTACTTTCAATTAACTTAGTACTCATGTGTTCTACAAAATTAGTTTATGCCCATCCAAAGCTACATAATTATATGTAGTACCTACTTTAGTTTTTGTATCGACTTTTATGATGATATATTTTATCGACTTTTGTGCACTGGAACTGTGTCCAGGGACTTATATTTTTTTTTATGATTTATATTGTACTACTAAATACAACATACAATTATACAAATATACAATTTTTTTTTCAATAGAGTGAAATACCGAGTCTCTTGTCAGGGTCCTCTCAGTAAAAGCAACCTTTCGAACCTGGCGGTAGCATGTATAATCCTGTATAATTGTGTCATACTGACAATTTGAAAGTGCTATGTCAGAAGTCTAATCAAATAAAGATATTTTGAATTTGAATTGAATTGAATCTATACCATAGATTGTCACTTTGTGTCAACTTCGTCTCAAAAAAACCACAGAAGAGAAATCAGAGAAATGAAATCATAAAAGTGTTGCGCGGCGGGTACACAAACAGATTAGTGGCGCGATAGTCGCGCGATTAATTGCCGCGATATGGCCCGTGTGCGCGCCCCTTAGGAATTCCGTTTTTATATTCCTGTCATATTTAGTGGAGGCGTGATGTCAGAACTTACTAATGTTTATTGTTGCCACATGTTTGGCTAGCAGGTAATGGGAGGATAAGGCTTCAATCCGGGAGATTCATAGATAATTAAATTTATGAGTGAAACACAATCTGTGTGCGATTTCTGCACTGTTTCTTTATATATAGATACATGAAGTGTACTTAAAATGCATCCACATTTTGCCAGTTTTGTTAAATCCCATGTAACAGGGGCGAGACTCGGGGCAGTTTCTCGGAAATTACAAATGGGATAAGCCCAATAACACTTGCCTAACTCTGGAATCGAACCCAAGAACTCATGTTCCGCAATAACGCTTGCGACCACCACATCAACGAGACTATTGAAACCGCCTTCATAAGAGAGATGAAGATTTACAATTTGCCTGTGTTCTTTATATTACGGACACTGGGAAGACAAAAAAATTAAAGATATGGTTTTCATAGCATCTCGTCTGACCATTCACAAACCCAGGCAGGTGATTATTTTTCCCGTCTAATCTAACAGTCGCATTGTTTCAATTAACGTCAGTACCATTGGAAGCTTTTAAAGGTAGCCTAAACAGTAAATTATATGAAACTCGATAAAACATGTCTCCACACAACCGACGCCGCTTTGATCAAATCATCAGTCACTTCAAAGAGAAGCTATTTACAATCTGTATCGATTTATCGACTACGATTAAACAGATGTCTCGATTTTATTTGCATAGTCGATTTCACGGAAACGAGTATTTTTATTATTAAAACATTTCAAAATTAACTATGTGTTCCTCATTCGAAAATTGTTCGATTTAGGGATGAATCACTCTTGACCGAGCCGGGTCCGACCCGAGCGTCGGTCAACCTTAGTCAAAGTCAAAAATATCTTTATTCGATTAGACTTTTTACAAAGTACTTTCATTTTACTTTAGCGTACGGTGAACTAATGTAGTACAACTATCTATACCGATAAATAAAATTGAAGTGTATCTTTGTAATTCTAAATAAACAGCTTTTCACGAAATGCATATGAAACAAGTACACTTTTCCAAAGCAAATAAATAGTAATAATAACGTGAGTTTTTTTAAAATAAGTTATGGGTTTTATGTACTACCAGTGGTACCAGCCGATGATCTGTGACAAAAATTAAAAAAAAAGTCTCGATTCTGCATATACCATACCATAATCACAGACAAACACAGTTTCCTATTATGTATACTAAGTCACCTAAACAGTATTTGCCTTTTCAACAAATAAAACACCTAAGAGTTCCTTCATACCTTTCTAAAAGTCTCCTTAAATATGTATTGTTGCAAATATAAGAACGACATAATTCTCCCAATATTATTAAGAATATTAATCTTAGAGTTAACCCCCCAGTCAGTGCTACTTAAAAAGTTATCTGGTAGCACAAAGGGGAAATATAAACAGAATACAAAATTTATCAAAGTGAAAAATCGTTGTTTAAGGCATACTTTTTGCGATGCACTGGGTGGACGATCGGTCATCAATCATGACATGCAAAAGAGCCTTTTAAAAACAAACAGTTGACGCGCGAAATTCGAACGCTTCGTTTTTTTAATCGTTCACAAAAAAAGAAGCATTTTGTTAATCGAATCGAACACTCATTCGACTAATTAACTGTTAAATTGAGAAGAGAGTTGCTTATTTATTGCGTCTTGAAATTTATGAACGTTGATTGGGATACGGTCAGAAATTTAAATGCAATTTATTACACGCGTTTATTGATTGACTAAGCTTTTTGGAACAGTGTTAAAATAACATATTAAAAAAATATACGAATCCGCTAATAGTATGCCAACACTATTCTATTGTACATACTTTTTTTTTTAATTTTCTGCAGTTGCTGGTCTAGTAGTCACAAGCGTTATCGGTGAACACGATGTCCTGGGTTCGATCCCCGGATCTAAGTGATATTGGATTTTTCCATCCGTAATTTCCCAGAAGCAGGCCGATAATTATTATTCAATGCCAGCAATGAATGAATGCTGATTTTCTGAATAAGAAATAGCCCGCTACTTGTTTATTCTGACAAATCTCAGCACGAAATAAACACACAACTTCGTTTCCGATATCGTAAATCAAAATATTAACTAGCATTCACTCTACATTGTGAAATACCGTTGACAAATCGCATTTAGACAAGACCAAAGTGAAACGTGGATGCGGACAGATTTAGCTGCGTCTAGTGCGTCGCTGTCGCATTTAGAACCGTGTTTGTGTACGGGCATCTTTATAGGGTGCTAATGACAGCCCGCACACTGGCATCGCATCTTACTATAAATTGTAGCCATTTCACGCGTTTTAGCGATGCGTGATTGAGAGATGTTTCAATAATCGGAGTCGGTAAAATTTACAATCGAGTCGACCATCGACTGGCGATGAAATAATCGAGACGTATTTCGATTTTTCTAGTCAATCTAGCCGAGTCGATACATTGCGCCGAGTACGATGAGTGGCGACTATACGCAACTCGCTACTATGACGACTGCGATTGAAAACAATTGAAATGCATCGAGATGTTTGAACAATCGAAACAATCGCGATTAACCTCTCGCCATTGCGCATCACTAAAGCATTTACTTCTAAACATTTTACCGTTCTGTCATATTTGTTTCAGTCCGATTTTTAGTAAAGTGATGGTGATCGATTTGTTTGCTTAGACGATTTTTGACATTGATGAATCTACGTTCTAAACAAGAATTCGAAATAGAATACCTATGATTTGAAATTGGCAAAAGCATTATCTGTTACCGCCTACGTTTCGCCGCAAAAATTTTCTTTAACTTCATACAAATCCCGCGCCGTATACCTTTCTAGCTAGCGAAGCAGGTACGAATTAATTAGCAACCGTGGTGGCCTTGAGGTTTGAGCTGGCGCCTGCTATGCAAGCGACGCGAGTTCGAATCCCAGTAGAGCCTGTACCAATGAGTTTTTCTAAAAAAAAACTCATGTGCATTTACCCCGCTATTTTCACTGAGCGCTCAAACTCGTGACAGCTGTGCCAAGGTGTATTATTTTAGGCTCATAACACTCCTGTACTCAGTAGTATCGAGATTCCGGATTGTAAGTTCGGTGATCCAATAAGTGCGGCGTTGGACCGACCGACGACTGATTTACTAGCACAAGTGCACTGAGACACTACAATCGGATACATTCCCAGACTGTTTGTTAATATTGTTTATATGTATGTACTAGCTTCTACGCCCGACTTCGTCCGCACGGAATAGTTAACTTGGGCTAATGCTAAAAAAATATGCCTATGGCCTTCGTTAATAAATGGGCTACAAAAATAATTTTTCAAATAGTTCCTGAGATTAGCACGTTCAAACACAAAAACAGATTCTTCAACTTTATACATTTTACACACGTAAAAAAGTTTGCACCAAAATTACGGTTTTCACATTTCCTCAAGATAAGGTTTGTCGTACCGGTGTTACGGTTATGAAAATGTCTTCAGGAAAAAAATACTTATTAGGGTGCAAAGATACTACAGCATCAAACCTTTTCGTACTGAAATAATAATATTATCTTTTGACCTTAAATCACTTTTGGAAGAATTTTAACACGTTTCAGCCTTTTACCATTATTTCATTCATATTTTTTTTCATGAAAGGCGTGGATATTGTTTTCATAGTGCATAGTGATATGGGTATAAACTGAATGATTGAGAAAATGATTTATTCAGTTTAGGCCCTGGAGGCCTACTCGCTTTCTCCGAAAAACGAAGCTTCGGCCGAAAGTTCGCAAAGTTCCTACCACGGATCTTATTCGTTCTAAAAATACGTCCGAACGTGGACTGCTAGAAAATTCTTTGACATTTATATATCTTAATCCTACTTTGACAAAAGTATTAAACGAACGAAAGTTTGAATTTGATAAAAACAAAGCGATACTGAAACTACGTTTAATTATCGTTCGTTTGCGAAGTTTCGTTTTCGGAGAAAGAGTTGACCTCCTGGTAAGGCACTTATGAGCGTGGAAAATCTGACCACTGGTTCTGGAACTAGCCTACTGAGAAGAACCGGCAAGAAACTCAGGGAAGGAAGGCTAACCGGCTATAATTCTTTTTAGATAGATTTTACCTTGATAACCACAATCCTCAGAAACTTCTAACCTTTACATCACCGTACATACCTGTAACAAAAAAAAAACATATTAAAAAATTACAAATTACATATTTTTACAATTACATTACATATGCTCACGCCTGTATTCCCCTAAGGGGTAGACAGAGGACAGAGGTGTTGTAATAACAACACACACTATTCACCGAACATAATTAAGTGCTAACGCGATAGATGGTGAGTCTATCGCTGTCTCAGGCACTATACATTCATAATTGATTTACTTCTCAGACATATGCAGGTTTCCTAACGATGTTTTCCTTCACCGTAAAGCACGTGGGGATTCGAACTTGCGTCGCTTGTGTAGCAGGTGACTGCATAATCACCACAGCCACCACGGCATAATAAAATTAAGACAATTTATTATTTTTAAATACGTCGTAAAACTGACATGCAAAACACCCATGTGCCACGCCCTTGCGTGCGTAAAAATAAAAAAACTCAGCGTCCAATTCCGTATGTTGTGCATGAAATGACATCTGTCAGAACGTGAAGGCTAAATGGACGAGTTTGTGACGAGTGACAGACAGCGGGTGAAAATATATCTATACTTACTAATATTATAACGAGGAGCTCGTGGCACAGTTGCTATTGCGCATATGATTCGATCAGCGAAGTTAAGCAACCATACGCCTAGCCAGTAGTTGGATGGGTGACCGCCCGAGTTCCCTCCGTGCCTCGGAGAGCACGTTAAGCCGTCGGTCCCGGTTGCCAATTTATCATCTTTGGCAATCGTTACAGGTCAGTCAGAGGCCTAAGAAAGTCTGACAACTGGTTTAACCCAGATTGCCGATTGTCCTCGAAAAAGGGGTTACGAAGGTCAGATGGCAGTCGCTTCGTATAAAAAGCAGGTGATCAGCCACATCGAGTTGAATCAAGTGCCGACCCCAAATACATGGGATAAGGCCAGGGAGATGATGACTTACTAATATTATAATGCTGAAGCGTTTGTTTGTTTGTTCGGTTGAACGCGCTTATCTCAGGAATTACGGTAGGCCAGACTAAGTAAAATTCTTTCGCGCTTGCCCTTATAGAAACGATACAAAATGTATTGAAATGACATATGTCACGTGACTGATTTATGTCATTTCCATACATTTTGTATCGTTTCTCTAAGCGAAGGGTGAGGATTATGTTACTTTGTCTACAAGTCCTGACGTGAATTGAAAAAAAATGAGTTGGATAGCACGGACATAATAAAACAATACTATTTTAATATCTGTGTTGGATCGCTCAGTTATCGATGAAGGTTTTAGACATTTTAAAATGTTCCTGCGATCAATAGGAACGAAGCATCAATGGTAGGGGCGTGCATTGGATTTTCAGATTTTCAGGCATAAAAAATAAGTAGGTAGATAGGCAGGTTAAGTACATACCTATGTGATGCGGCGTAGGTACGTACGTCTTGGTAAAGATACACATACGAACATGAACACACACACACAGTGTACAACTACCTACATCACACAGGACACGAGTGTATTCAGTGATCACAAATTGTAACTTCTGCTGCTTGCTTATATGCAATGCACGTCACTGATCAATGGTACATGTAAAAACAAGAAAATATATTTTTTGAGAGCTTCCTATGCGTGTGCTGCGTAAACAGTTTACCTCGGCCATATAGGGGAACGATAGAGGAAAATGGGACCAATCTAAAGTAGAGGTAATATAAGGGAGCTATACATGGTGATGGTCATATAGGCGTGTATTAGAGGTGATATAAAGGTGTAGTAACGGCCAACAGTCATATAGGGGGGGAATGTGAAGTAGAGGTCCTAGTTTCCACCCGGACGCAAATACATACATTGCAAGTTAAAAATAAAAGCTTATAAAAAACTGACAGCAGGTCCTCGTGAGACATCTGTCAAAAATCGAGATGCGTACATGTAACGGAAGCCAGCCATTCCCCCGCATTTGACACGGGACTAGCGTCGGAACGAAACTTTCAAAATATCAATTTGAATTTGTTTCATTCTGTTTTGTTTTTGATATGTTATGCATGATTCCGGATTGACTATTTTCTAATTCGACAGTGTTTTTTGACACGCTAAAATAATAGAAAATAATGAATATATCTCATTGATTCTAATTTCGGGTCCCTACCACAGCATACATATGCTCACTTATGTATTCCCCCAGTGGGTAGGCAGAGGTATTGTGTTAACAACATTCACTTTTTACCGACGATGATTAAGTGCCAACGTGACATATGGTGAGTCGCCGGCTCGGGTACTAATACGTACATACTAACTACATACATCTTTGAATTACTTCTCAGACATATGCAGGTTTCCTTACGATGTTTTCCTTCACCGTAAAGCACGTAATGTGAAATCACTGCACATAAGTTTTTAGAATACTCATTGGCACCCGCTGGGATTCGAATTTGAGTTAGCTTGCGTAGCAGACGACTGCTCTAACCCCACGGCCACCACGACTCTTTAGGAACATAACCTACGCTCAAATAACCACCAAGTCACCGATATAATTAAAACAAGCGAGGAAAGACCTGCTGAGTACATAATTGAACAAAACCTTACTAGAATCGATTTGTCGAGGTTCAATTCGAGCGCCGAAATTTTTAAATTGGGATAAGATTACAGGGTGGAGTAAAAAATTTGATTTCCGTTCGCGACCGCGCAACGATAGCGAGAGGATCGCAAAACAATGGGTTATTAGTGTTTTTGCCGACGGTAATAACGATTGTCGGGCATTGCGACCGACCGAGCGGAAAGCTTGTAGGGACAACACAAACAATCGCTTTGAACACTGACGACCCTTACATCCTTATTAATATTGCCATTGTAAGTCTGACTAGCTGTGTCCCAAGGTTTCACCCGCGTAGATTTAGTTTCTTCCTTATTGTCGCGGAACCCTAATATTTTTAATAAATAAAAAGCTAATTACCAGTGAAAGTCCCATTAAAATCGGTCCAGCCGTTTCAGAGATTACCCGGAACAAACAGACAGACAAACAGAACAATTTTAAAACTTGTTTTTTTAGTGTTAGTAGCGTGTATACTTTCATATGCATTTAGTGAAAAGCTGTTATTTCGGAATTACAAACAGACACTTCAATTGTATTTATCTGTATAGATTATATTCGGCGGAGACGCTAGCAAGTGTAGATTACGAAAACGGTGACTAGCGAGTTTTTCACTGCCGCCGTCACAAGTCACCGCGTCAAAGTTAACGCAGAATTATATGGGATCGGAACAGCGCCTCTGTCGGCCTAAAGATGACACTATTGTGAGCCCATACAAATCAGCGTTTACGTCGACACGGTGACTTGAGACGGCGATTTTAAGAAAACTCGCACTAGGCACTCTGTTCGTCTGTATTTGCAGTCGGTACGAGATGAAGGCGCGGTCACAGTCAGAGCCGTGTCATTACATCTGGAGTTGTTTAGATGCTGATTTAATGATACATCCCTACACCAGTATATGTCATTGTATAGCATTTATGGCACTGTGCCTACATTTGATGCACTACTCATATTGGATGTGTAACAGCGTTTCTCCACTCGCTCATAGAAAAATGCGAAGGTTGAGCATGATCATACTCATCCCCAGCAAAGGGGAGATCTTCCAACCAGGCGGGTGTCATCTCTGGGGAACACTGGCTCCAACTGTTCTAGTTTGAAACTTGTATAACTGCAATGCGCTCGAAAACTTTTATAGCGCGATTTAGGTACTCGTGTATTTGTACTAAAATTTCGTATTTGTTGCAGTAGCGCCATCTATGAGCAAGTGGAGAAACGCTGCTACAGATGTTTAAGAGTTGCTGATTGGCGAAGGCGTTTGCAATTCTAATCCTGTATTAAGAAACTCATGCCCGCTTGCCTACAACCACGACGAAACCTTCATTCTGATTTTAATTGTATTTCCTAACAGGGTTTATGTTAGTATATACTTAGGATAGTTTGTGTATCTTTTGCGTAGACTTAATTTCGTGGGTGCCACGTGGAACCCTAATGATTTTATTTAAATAAACGTAGCCTAAGTTACTCCTTGTAACATTAGCTACCTGCTAGTGAACGCCTCATTAAAATCGGCCCTGCCTTTTCGGATATTAGCCACAACAAACAGACAGAGAGAAAAGTTTGAGTTTTCGTGTGAGTACCGTAAATACTTTTAATTTGAATTTACTAGGGAAAACCTGTTAATTTGGAATTATAAACAAACACCATTTCATTTATCTGTATATTCATACTGCATATATAAAACTGAAACAAAGAACGAACCAAACTTATAAATACATGGCGCAATCCTTTATAATAACACACTAGCAATAAATATATTAAAACATTGCACAAACCCGCACAAGTAATTTCAGAAGAACACGACAAAACTACATGTAATTAGCGAGCATGCGCTTAAATCACGATCCTTACAGACCAATTATATTCCCATTTATCTTACAACTAGCGGACGTCTCGCGGTTTCTCCCGAGTAGTTCCCGTTCCCGTGGTAGTACCGAGATAGAATATAGCCTATATTAGTCAGTGATAATGTAGCATTCTAATGGTGTAAGAATTTTTGAAATCGGTCCAGTAGTTTTTGAGCCAATTCGTTACAAACATACATACAAACCGTTCCTTTTTATAACATTAATATAGACATAATGCTTAATACCACTCTTAATGCACGGTCTTATGGTACATAATGCCGTGAAATGACAAGCCAATTATGAATTGCAGAATTTGCAGACTAGATCCTATCAATTGTATAATAATTATGGCTGTTTACGTCAGTCAGTACCTAGATTAGGGTCGTAGTGAATTGCTTTGTTTGTCAGGATATTATCTCCCTGGCCTTAGCCTGTGTATTGTTGGGGTCACCATCTGATTCCACCCAATGTGGCTCATCATCTGATGTTCAAGCAAAGCGACTACCATCAGGTTGATATTTAAAAAAATAAAGTTTAGAAACTAAAACCCGACTAAAAAAATCACACAATCGAATGTATGAAATGGGATAGTCGTGGTCATATGCCACTATACTATTAAAAAGTCCATCTTGATGTGTGTCGATGATCTTGGAGTAGACTTGCGCCATTTGTTGGCTGGAGTATCCGACATACCAGAATTAACAGACTTTTTAAGTCTAAGAATATTATGTTTGCATTATGGTCAAATACGTAAAAGTACTGTAGAAACATAAAAATATATATTTGTATGAATAATTTATTCGATAGTTTTATATAGTGTAGGCAGAATTACAATTAACACCAAACCAATACTAAATAATAATAGTTTTCAATATCAATAATATCTTCAATAGCAGTATGAATTCATTCAAGAGTAATAAATACGCCTGCGTATTTATTACAATCTTAAATTGTTCTAAATTTAAAATTTATTTAATTTTTTGTAGAAGGCCAACATAGATTCGCGCCGTCAAATTGGACAAATATAATACATACACAAAAAAACATAGTAGTATCGGAAATCCACAAAATCTACCTCCTAATATCCCTTTGTATATTATTTAAACGGTATTTAATTCTTATATTGTTAACAAAATTCTACGAAACGTGAATAGCATGTTAATCCCTAAAGTTATTTCCACTGAGTTTAAGATTTGGACGTGTATCCGAACAAAGGCGCGTAAATTTAACGTTTTGCCAACTGACATTACACAAGCTGTCATTGGGCATTGTTTTTGTAAAGTTGGCTGCTTTAAGTTGAATGCTTTCAATTGTTGAGTTAAATTTTAATCTGTGCGACGTGATTTTATAATATTTGACACAGTATATGTATATATAGGGCTTAGACTTTTATGAGCATAAATTTTTTTAAACATATTAAAAAACTATCTGTGCCCCGCGGTTTCACCCGCGTAGATTTAGTTTCATCCTTATTGTCGCGGAACCCTAATATTTTTGATAACTAAAAGTAGCCTAAGTTACTTCTTGAAACATCAGCTACCTGCCAGTGAAAGTCCCGATAAAATCGGTCCAGGCGTTTCAGAGATTACCCGGAACAAACAGACAGACAGACAAAGAATTTTTTTAAAAGTTTGTTTTTTAGTGTCAGTAGCGTGTATACTTTCATATACATTTAGTGAATAGCTGTTATTTTGGAATTACAAACAGACACTTCAATTTTATTTATCTGTATATAGATTTAACCTATATTGTAGTTTTACCTACCTACTTTATTATTCCACATGTTTTCATTTTCATTAAGTTTAAGTTGTTTTGTATTATTTATGGCGACGAATAATTGAGATATCAATCGATCTCGATCGGCCACGGTCAAATGGCAGCCCATACTGATATTCCATCGTCGCTTATGTGGCATTTCGACTGGTTGTAGTAACTTATACTGTGGGTCTACTCTCAGGCACTCCACTTTCCTGAGTCTTGTAAACAATGTAATTCAAGCTAATAACAAACGTATCCAACCATTAGCAAATTAAACAATTTATTTACGCAAGTAATGCGAAATGGTGTGAAAACTAACAATTGGTCGGTTGGAGAGTTAGCGGCTGTTGCCATCTGCCACAACGTAAATGCACTGTTTGTTACCAATTGTTTGCTGAGAAATACTGCATGTGTGTGTCCTTTCAACAAAATAATGTTGTTTTGTTAGTTCATCATCATCCTGCCATTTATATTATACACTAGCTGTGCCCCGCGGTTTCACCTGCGTAGATTTCGTTTCTTCCTTATTGTCGCGGAACCCTAATATTTTTCATATATAAAAGTAGCCTAAGTTACTCCTTGAAACATCAGCTACCTACCAGTGAAAGTCCTGTTAAAATCGGTCCAGCCGTTTCAGAGATTACCCGGAACAAACAGACAGACAGACAGACAGAGAGACAGACATAGAAAAAAAAATTAAACTTTGTTTTTTTAGTGTCAGTCGCGTGTATACTTTCATATGCATTTAGTGAAAACCCTAATGTTTTTTAAATAAGAGTAGCCTAAGTTACTAACATCAGCTACCTGTCAGTGAAAATCGTTCCAGCCGTTTCAGAGGTTACCCGGAACAAACAGACAGGCAGAAACTTTCAAGTTTTATTTGGGTACCGCGGGTCTCCAAAAACAATACTAGATCAATATCCAATACTAATTGCTTATGCCACTTTTACATAAAAATTTTTTTTTATTATTTTATAAATTTTTAGAAGGACATACGATAAATTGCTATAATTATTCAACTTTAATACAAAACCTAGCTGAAATAACCATTGTTTCAAGTCTAAACAGTGGGTGCAGTGTACGCCCTCAACGGACAAACTGACGGACAAATATTTACACACAGCTACGTGCACGAGGCCCTGTTTATGGTGGAACGTAGTTAATAAAACTTCCTAACAACAAGATTAAATTAGGCTCTGAATAAAGGTGCCTTCATTTTGATGGATGTATCAAAGTAAAGACAAAGTAAGTATAGAGGCGTGGTGGCCGTGGGGTTAGAGCAGTCGCCTGCGACGCAAGTTCGAATCCCAGCGGGGCCTGTAGCAATGAGATCTTCTAAAAACTTATGTGCAGTGATTTCACCCCTCGTGCTTTAAAGTGAAGGAAAACATCGTGAGGAAACCTGCATATGTCTGAGATGTAATTCAAAGAAGTATGTATAGCGGCTGAGACGGCGATGGACTCACCCTCTGTCACGTTGGTACTTAATCATATTCGGTGGAATGTGGGTGTTGTCACAACACCTCTGCTTACCCCTTCGGGGACCCCTCTGGGATGGCGTGAGCATATTTATAGTATAAATATAAGCATTACAGTCAGTAAGGAAACTAGTTTTATATTTTGAAAAAATATGGTCTTCGCTAGATTATTATTTCGAGTAGATTAGCGTGCCGTATAAAAGAACTTTTCGTCATACATTACATGTGTAACCTGCAGCCTTACCACAAGTTCTTATTGCCACCATAGTTCCATTGTGTGACAGTGACAGACTTATACACGTCATATACATCTGTCTCATAATAAGGGTTAAACTATCATGGCAATAAGACGTCATGGTAGGGCCCCTGCACTGCACGCCAGAATAGCTCGCAGATGGTATCGAGGAGATTTTCGTTCGCAATACACTTAAATACTTCTTAAAGGAAGAATTTAATTTAATGCGAAGTGAAATAGTAAGCTCCTTTTTTTTACAAAAGCTCGCAACATAAACTTTCACCATTTAAAAGAGTAGTTTTGAAGCAATTCCAAGGTGTTTTCTTAGTCGATGCGTAAGCTTTGTTTGGTCACCAAACAGCACTAAACATGGTTAAATAACGAAATACCAACATTATGTTTGAGCCAACCGCCTTAATTGACAGACAGCTAGAAAGCTAGCAACCAAACTATTATTGCCGTGATGGACTAACATCTATCTACACTAAAATTATAATGAGGAAAGATTTGTTTGTTTGTTTGCATTGAATAGGCTCCGACACTACTAGCACCTTAAAAATTCTTTCAGCAATGGATAGCTACATCATCAGCGAATAACATAGGCTATATTATATCCCCGTACTCCCACGGGAACGAGAACTACGCGGGTGAAACCGCGTGACGTCCGCTAGTTTATTATAAGACTGATATGTACAGTAAAGTGAAGAAAAACATCGTGAGGACATCTGGATGTCTGAGAAGTAATTCAAAGACGTATGTATAGAGCTAAGACGGCGTTGGACTCACCATCTGTCACGTTGGCCCTTAATCATCTTCGGTGAAATGTGGGTGTTGTTATTACAACACCTCTTCGGGGAATACAGGCGTGAGCATATGTATGTATATATATTTGCTAATGATAAGGACCCTGAACAAATACATCACCCGAAGATGATCACGAAATAATCCCCAATATTTCAACCAAACGTTTAGAACGTCACATTGAACCGCGAAATAATTTAACGCTAAATGCACGCTAACAAAACCAAGCATAACAATCTAAATCAAACCATACAGCTTTAGATTTAAAGCTCAAATCCTTTCCACAGATAAAAATCTCGTAAACACAAAAAAAAGGTATTTAATATGAATGGCCAGACGTATTGGTGTTTTTTTTAAAAGGTTCTTTTTGTTGCCACGATGTCTGCCGTAAATCGTCGTCCATTGAGGACCGGCGAGTCGGAGAAGCTAAAAAAAGTTAACAGGCTAATATCACAAAATATAAACGTAACAAAAGGCCTGCTTCCTAAATTGATCCAGTTTATAACGTAACGATCAAAATTATAAATATTTTTTTTGAAAAAATATATTGTTGAATTCTCGCTGGGTTCTTTTCAGTAAAAACAACCTTCAACCCGGTGGTACAGATAAATAAAACTGATGTGTCTGTTTGTAATTCTAAATTAAGCTTTTCATTAAATGTATATGAATATATATTATTATAAGTAATGTAGAATGAAAAAACAATTTAGAAAAAAATTCTCTGTCCGTCTGTCTGTCAGTTTGTTTCGGCTGATCACTGAAAAAGATAGCTGATGTTTCAAGAATTAACTTAGGAGACTTAGCTTTTTGGAGATGTAAAACTTCCTACACTCGCCGCTTGGGGCGCTTTTTAACGTTCCCATACAAAATGTAGAAAATACGACGGCGATATCGTCAACGTGAAAAATATTAAAACCTTGAGGTACAGTAAGCTTGTTTATCACTTTTACTACTACTGACACTAAAAAACCAAGTTTTAAAATTTTTCTCTGTCTGTCTGTCTGTTTGTTCCGGGTAATCTCTTAAACGGCTGGACGGATTTAACGGGACTTTCAGTGGTAGGTAGCTGATGTTTCAAGGAGTAACTTTTATTTATTAAAAATATTAGGGATTCGCGACAAATAGGATGAAACTGAAAATCTACGCGGGTGAAACCGCGGGGCACAGCTAGTAATAAAATAAACTTAGAAAAAAACGTCAACGTGCAAGTGTTTCCACCGGTGGGAGCGCACCTTCTTGATGTTTTTATTTTGTGCTATGGAGAGATCTTTGCCTACCTGCGTGTTACATAAAATTGTCGAGTCAGCATTGTAACTGAACTGGGCAAGAAATTGCTTTGTCAATATTGGACTAGTAACTTGTAGCTGTGTTTAGTGCCTGCGGTTGGAATTTTGAAACATTTTTGCTGCTTACTGATCTTATGGATTTCAATGGCTATTGAATAAAAAAAAATCTAAGATCCTAGAATATGTTGCCCTAGTCTTCATCAGGTTAAATATTTGTTATTTTCAACTAATTATTTTTTCTGATGTAAGCATTGTAAAGTAACCTAACCAAGTCTAAGAATACAATTAAAGACTTGCATATAGTGCCTGAGACCGCCTTACCATCTGTCCCATTGGCCCATAATCATCTTCATTGAGAAGAGGGTGATGCAACATTTACGTGGAATTTTAACACGACGAATAAATGAACTATCTGTCTAGCTTTGTTTAAATTTTCTTTTAAATATAATTTGTATGGAAGTGATTTCGAAATATATTCTTCACGTATTTTGACTGTTTTCGATATTATCCATGTCTACTTCAGCTGCGTTTTGCCTCAATTAATGTTCACTGCTCGCCTTTATATATCGGAGGAGCTCGTTCCCCTAAATTCTTCTCAGACGTACGATCGTGATATTTCACGGAAAAGCTAGTGATGCGCTATATCGGCTCTTCTCGGAACAAATATAATCTCAATCACGTGTCACGTGCTAAACGGACGAACACATGTGTCCATTTGTCACATGCATATTTGTTTCACTATCACCAATAAACTACTACTTAGCAGCAAGGTGATGAGCATCTTGGAATTGTCATCATTTTAGGCGTTGTTCTGCCTGTATATCACTTCCTAAGACTTCGTTTACGTGATGATATAGCCTATAGCCTTCCTCGATAAATGTTATCAAACTCTGAAATTATTTTTCTAATCGGACTAATAATGTCTAAGATTAGCGCGTTCAAACAAACTCTTCAGCTTTATATATTAGTATAGATAGATAATACGGAGTCTAGCTAGGACTAGTGTTGGTACCCAAGATATCCGATGAACGATGCGTTAATTCAGACAAACAAATTCATAATTTGGAAATGGTGACTTCAATTTACATTATTTAAAGATATAATACGGAAATCAATAATTATATCTATAATAATATAATAAAGAGGAACGATTTGTATGTATGTATGTTTGTAACGAATTGGCTCAATAAGTACTGGCCGATTTTAAAATTCTTTCACTATTTGAATGCTACATTATAACTGATTAATATAGGCTATATTTTATCTCCGTACTCCCGCGGGAACGGGAACTACGGGTGAAAACGCGTGACGTCCGCTAGTTTTGTTTAAGCACGGAAAGAATAAGATTTGCCTTACCATAGAGAATGGAAGCACAGGCCGAACAAGGAAGCCTGGTTAATGAACAAACCGCCAAAACATAATACTTTAACAACATGTACAGCAAATGTCACTGCGCATGTTGTCCGTATCGAGTTACAGCGCTTTTTATACAATATACAAACATACAGACGGTCGGTTGCCGTACATCGGACAGATGCGCACGCAACAGAAATATTTTTATATGTGTCTCGTTCGAACGTTACTACTAGAATAAGTTTGACGAGTATCCGCGGATCTCATAAAATTTATTACTTACTAGCTGTGCCCCGCGGTTTCACCCGCGTAGATTTAGTTTCTTCCTTATTGTCGCGGAACCCTAATATTTAAAAAAAATAAAAGTCTAAGTTACTCCTTGATATATCAGCTACCTGCCAGTTAAAGTTCCGTTAAAATCCGTCCAGCCGTTTTAAAGAATACCCGGAACAAACAGACAGACAAACAGAGAAAAATTTAAAACTTGGTTTTTTAGTGTCATTTGTATGTATACTTTCATATGCATTTAGTGAAAATTGTTAGTTTGGAATTACAAACAGACACTTCAATTTTATTTATCTGTATAGATGTATAGATAAGCCACCCATAAAATTACGTCTATGCGCGTGAAACCACGGGTTACAGCTAGTTAACATTTCATATTCTGCCGACTTTTCCAACCAGTCGAAACAAGATTGAAACACAACATAATCCGTGCATCAACATTTTGTACGTAATATGGGAAGCTGGCTTTCTGATACGTTTTTATTTTGTGCTTTTTGCGAGTGCCGCTCAATTAAACGCGTTTAGAAGTTTTTGTTACACTTATTATGTTATGATATAAAGGTTTGGTTTTTGCGCGGATGTTTGTCATGTTTGATCGTATGAGATACCCGCCCACGTATTTGTTTTTCATACTAGCTCACCCATTCCCTGACGTGGTAATACCTCCCGCTTTATTAATTAAGGTTTCTCTACGTCGCACTCATCATCGAGTGTCGGTTTGAAAGATACGAAATAGAATCTTATCCTCTATGTTTTATGTATCAATTTCCTTTGATTGAAGCCAACGCTCGTCGCCGAGTACGACGGTGAGAAACCTTAGTGAATAACGCTCCAGTACTTTATGCCATCTCCCTGGCCTTATCTCACACATTCATCGAGTTGAACACCTGGGGCCCAACCATGAGCTCTTATTGCAATGATAATTCAGTTGTGCAACAGTGACAGATGTATACACGTCACATACATCTGTCTCATAAATGAGTGAAACTATCATGGCAATAAGAGCTCGTGGTATGGCCCCTGACTTTTTTTACGTAGCGTACCCCTTTAACAAGTAAAATAGGTATTTTGGGTAAAACAATATCCCCATATCATTGAATAGAGTTAATTTTGAAACAGCTTTTAAATAAACATAAATTTGGGAAATTTGGGAAAGTCCCGCTAAAATCGGGCAAGCTGTTTCAGAGCCGGAATAAACAGACAGACAGAGAAAATGTAATATCTATTCACTTTCATATGCATTTATTGAAGTTATTCAATTGGAATTACACACAGATAGGTACTGTAATTTTCTTTATCTGTATAGATCTTAGATAGATCTACTAGATTTGAGTCTTATCAATGAAATTGTCTACAAAATAAACTGTATAGTAATACTAGCTGTGCCCCGCAGTTTCACCCGCGTAGATTTAGTTTCATGCTTCATGTCGCGGAACACTAATAAAAGTAGCCTAAGTTACTCCTTGAAACATCAGCTACCTGCCACTGAAAATTCTGTTAAAATCGGTCCAACCGTTTGGGAGATTACCCGGAACAAACAGACAGACAGACAGACAGAGAAAAATTTTAAACTTGGTTTTTCAGTGTCAGTAGCGTGTATACTTTCATGTGCATTTAGTGAAAAGCTATAATTTTTTAATTACAAACAGACACTCCAATTTTATTTATCTGTATGTATGTATGTATAGAGTATAGATAATGTAGCAAAATATCACACCTCTATAAACACGCCCGTGGGCCCGGCAACCAGTAACAGCTTAATAATATAACTGGTACACCATAAAGCACGCTCGTATGACGGCTACATTGATATTTTATCAGTTACAACTTGCTAGGGCTACCATAGTGTGTAATAATATAAATAAAATTGAAGTGTCTCTTTGTAATTCCAAATTAACAGCTTTTCAATAAATGCCTATGAAAGTAATGTCATCATCTTCCTGCCCTTATCCCATGTTATTTGTGGTCGCAATGTGTTCTTCTCTTCCATTTCTCTCTATCAGCCGTCATATCTGTATTCACTCCCTTTCTAGTCATTATCATCTTTCACACAATCCATCCATCGTTTCTTAGGTCTTCCTTTCCCTTCTACCAGTGAAAGTCCCGTTAAAATCGGTCCAGCCGTTTCAGAGATTACCCGGGTTAAACAGACAGACAGACAGACAGACAGAGAAAAATCTTAAAACTTGGTTTTTCAGTGTCAATAGCGTGTATACTTTCATATACATTTAGTGAAAAGCTGTTATTTTGCAATTACAAACAGACACTTTAATTTTATTTATCTGTATGTATAGATGTATAGACTAAGTAGAAAAAATCAAGCGAGCATTTAATAAGAAAAACATCTTTTAAAGTCTAAGAGGAAGTCACATTTTCCCAAAGAACTATCATAAATTACAGACTAAATTTTCCCCGTTCACTTGACTATGTTCAATATACATTCGTGTCGACTATAATGGGCCAATAAGTTAATTAAGAGGAGATTTCCCCTCGAGACCAACGCCACTCGGACGTCATAAAATTAATTATGCTTAAGTAATTTATAACTTTCGCGAGCCCTGGAGTTATAGGGCTAGTTTGAAATTAAATAGAGTTTAGAGTTCGTTCACCTTTTTAACCGACTTCCAAATACAGAGGATGCAAGACGTATGTAAGATTTGCACCTAATATGAGTTTTTAGTATCATTAATTAACTAGCGAACGTCACGCAGTTTCACCTGCATAGTTCCCGTTCCCGTGGGAGTACGAGGATAAAATATAGCCTATGTTACTCGCTGATGATGTAGATATCCATTGCTGAATTTTCAAGATCGGTCAAGCAGTTTCGAAGCCTATTCAATGCAAACAAAAAAAATAATCAAAATATCTTTTTTTATATATTCTTTATTATATTAGTGTGGATTATATATTGCGTGAGCTGTGAATTCTTACATCTATATGAATACAGATAAATAAAATTGAAGTGTCTGTTCGTACTTCAAAAATAACAGCTTTTCACTAAATGCATATGAAAGTATACACAATACTGACACTAAAAAACCAAGTTTTAAATTTTTTCTCTGTCTGTCTGTTTGTTCCGGGTAATCTCTGAAACGGCTCGACGGATTTTAACGGGACTTTCACTGGTAGGTAGCTGATGTTTCAAGGAGTAACTTAGGCTACTTTTATTTATTAAAAATATTAGGGTTCCCCGACAATAAGGACGAAACTGAATCTACGCGGGTGAAACCGCGGAGCACAGCTAGTGAAAGTATATACGGTACCGCCATAAAAAAACAAATTTCATTTTTTTTCTCCGCCTGTCTGTTTGTTTGGACTAACCTAAAACAGCTAGATCGATTTTATCAGGACATTCACTGGCAGATAGTTGATATTACAAGGAGTTACGTGATTTATGATTATGATATGATTTATTCAGTTTGGGCCCTGATAAGGCCCAATGAACATCGTAAATTTACCATCTATTCGGATAATAGCCTTCTGAGAAAAACCGGCAAGAAACTCAGCCAGGCATCATGTACAATACATCAATAGAATACAATATTAAAAACATTTTATGTAGGTACGTATTTATATCAAATTGAATGCAAGTAGGTAAATAGCAAAACTTCATGTTCCTACAAGGTACCACAACTCTTACAAGGATTTCGCCATTGTCCTACGGAACCCTAAAAACTTAAAACAGTCATTAGAATAAACAAAACACGAGCACAATGAGAATATTGTAGTTACCTCGGGTTGAAATGGCCGCCATTACAGAAACAAAGCCACGAGATTACGTTACAAAACCCTTGTTAACGTATAATTTAGTCGACATTACCACTATAAATACTAGTCGATAGGGCTGGCGTATCCACTATCCACTGTCGATATCGATATATCGACAACGACCGGGACATTTATTAATATAAAATGAGTCTAATCTCTTGATCTAAAATATAATGATCTAATTTAAACGAAAGTTTTTGCGATAGCATCTGCAACTTTTTGGTATGAAGAAAACATTTACCTAAATCACTTTCAAAAATATATATAAAAAAAAGAGCCGTGTTGGCCTTGGAGTTAGAACAGTCGCCTGCTACGCAAGCGACGCAAGTTCGAATCCCAGCGGGGCCTGTACCAATGAGATTTCTAAAAACTTATGTGCAGTGATTTCACACCACGCGCTTTAGGTGAAGGAAAACATCGTGAGGAAACCTGCATATGTCTGAGAAATAATTCAATGACGTGTGAATGATTCAAATGGACTCACCTCTCTGTCACGTTGGCACTTAATCATCTTTGGTGAAAAGTGGGTGTTGTTCCTACAACACCTCTGTCTACCCCTTCAGGGAATACAGACGTGAGCATTATGTGCCTTCGTGATATGGCACATCGACAATTGAAATCGATACATAAGATGTCAATGATCCATAGTAATTTATGCACTGCAAACACAGTAGACAATAATTGTATAATCTAAATCAATTTATCACATCACACGCCATATTTGTCGATTGGTGTATTAGAAAGTTGTTTATGCTTGAAGTATTTATATTTTATCTAACCGACTATAAAAAGAGAAGTACATTTTTTATGTTGCTTTTTGATTTGCAAGATAAACTAACCTGTTAGGTAGATGAAGACCAGAAGCTGAATGAGCTACATTTCAAAATTATATACCTACTTTTTTGTATTAATTTTTTACTGGACTCTAGAACAAACCAAACAAACTAAAATAAATATCACTTGAAAATAACAACATTTAAAAATGTTCGTTCAAGAGGAATAAGATTATTTTCATGAGAACCCACTGATCCCCTAATATTCGTCCCCTAGAATAATAGTTGAAGATTCCACCTCTAAATATATGCCCATCCATTAGTCCCCGGAAGGAGAACAGAGAACTCATCTCCTGGTATAAATTTTGAAGACTTTCTTTAAATTTCGGACGCCCTAGTACTTTAGATAGATCAGAGGACGAGTGGACACCTCAAAAATATAAGGGGACAAGTGGTGCGAATTTCAGGGGACTAGCGGGTCCTGCCCTTTTTCATGCAACATTGTCAAAGACTGTTCACAATAATTCTATAAGTGATCTTTTATCGATAAAAAACCGATACACGCGCACAACACTATTAAAGAACAAAGGGTTACCGATAGCGGACGATCTTCGATTACTCTGACCCAATTTGCTGACTAATGAAACCTATATTTTAAATTTCTTGTTTATATATAACCTGTGGCACTTATTTTGTTTCACATTTCAGGCAGGAATTTGGTAGTTTATTTTATAATACTTTTGAAAGTATTTCTCAGGTTTTTAAAACATATACAAAAGTCCTGACTGAAATCAACGCACAGGCTAAGCCGCAAGTGTTCTCGAGATATGAAATTTGGTGTGTTCTTAGTGAAGTATAGGTATCAACTAAGAAAGAGGATGCTCAGAAATTTTGCCCGTAAGGTAGTGAGAAAAGGTATGAAGGTTGTATGTGTTCTTACAGCTACGCAGGCGAAGCTGCAGGTGGAAGCTACCTTGCAATAGTAAATGTTACCGCCGGGTTCGGAAGGTTGCTTTTACCGAGCAAGTAATTCAGCAATTATTCATAATTTTTTACCGTTCCGATTGGAGAGTAATTTTCAAAGAACGTAAATTTTTAACAAGATGGTTGATCAGAAAAATAATAAGAAAAAAAATTATACAAAAAGACAAATTACCCAGAATTACTTCAACTTGAAAATGTAAAAGCTAAGAAGTTTTTTATACGCGCTGCTAAAACGTACGTAGCGCTAACATACTAGGCCTCCAGGCCACGTTATAAAATCTAGATGTTATACTTTTTGCGCTAAAAGAAAGCATGAAAGCCAGTCAAGTGTCAGTTAGATTGTACAGCGCCTCGGCGGAGCGTACGGTCACTGGTTCCAAGTTGTCAGTGTCGAGTTACGGACCCCACGCGGGACATACTTGTATGGACTTGTATGGAATTGTATGTATGTATGTACATGGCAGGTTAAAGAACTAGGAATCCTTGCAGTCCTTGGAACATCGTTTTGTCTACAGAGTATATGTGACGTCAATATTGTGGATATTTTTGATTAGAGATTCATGGGTACAACTAATCGTTTTTTTTATTAGAGTTCAGCTGAACGATAAAGTCATTTATAATTAAGTCTTCGCCGGTGGGTTAAAATCGTGTATACTTTCATATACATTTAGTAAAAAGCATGTGAAATTACAAACAGATAATTCAACTATCCTTATAGACGTATTAAATCCAAATACGCATTATTTCCACAAAGCGGCCATCCTACTGAGTAGGTAACATGTCGTCGCTGTCCGTTCTGGAGGCTGGAGTCACATAATGCGAGGTGGAACAATGGACCAACCCACATACGACCAGATAATGTTTCTTAGCTTAATTCGCTTTGAAACACTTGGATTAAATACAGTCTCCTTAGTAGTCTTTCATTCCTAAGCCGCATTCATGGTGTTCTCTACAAACTTTTCGAAAATATTCTTCTATATCTACATAGCTCTGCCCTGTGGTTTCACCCGCGTAGATTTAGTTTCATGCTTTATTTCTAAATAAAAGTAGCCTAAGTTACTCCTTGCAACATTAGCTGTCTGACAGTGAAAGTCCCGGTAATATCGGTCCAGACGTTTCAGAGATTACCCGGAACAAACAGACAGACAGAGAATTTTTCATATTCATTATTTTTCATCACTGTACTTAAGTTTTTAGAAAAACTCATAAGTACAGGCCCCGCTGGGATTCGAACTTGCGTCGCTTGCGTAGCAGGCGACTGCTCTAACCCCAAGGCCTAAAATCTGCCTCCAAACACAACCATTTAACAAACAAAGCCTGAAATGCAAATCTAACATCCTGGCAGGCGCAACCAGTGCAGAATTACGTGAAATTAATGACCGCCTTATGTAGACCTCCCTTGTCCGTCTGTTACACACAATATTGTGGAGAAGAAGGGTTTTGTTAGCAAGGCGGGGAGTCATTTTATAGTAGCCGTAGTTGGATAGTAATGAAATGTCCGGATCAGTGGGCGCCCGCGGGCGTACACTCGAAGAGAGTAGTGTTCATTCAAAACATTAATCCTGGTGTCCGTTCATTCATGTGCCAAAGTAGCGGGTTCAATTTCCCCAGCATAGAGTACTACCCAATTTATGCGTAGTACCTACTATAAGTTTTTATATTCTTTATCGGTGATGGGCATTTATTTTGTAATGTAATGTGTTACTCAAAATTGTGTTTCTTGCCGAGTTCTTCTCAGTAAAAGCAACCTTCCCAACCTGGCGGTAGCATGTATAATCAAGTCGTTCAGACGATTCGAAAGTAAGTACTTTGTTAATAGAATTGGTTTCGTTCCGAGCTAGGAATGGGCAATATTTGCTCTCTATCAATGAGGAGAGAATTTTATATGCGAAAGCATCATAATTGTGCGACTTAATGGACGTGTGGTGACATCTTATGGGTAACAATTGGGCTGTCTGTCTGTCTGCTTAATTAAAGTAGTACTTAAAATTTCTTCAACTTTTATGAAAAAAAAGATAGGTTTACTATACTTTACTATCTCGCTTCTGGACACAGACATTGGTCATTAGTCATTATTAGTTTTCAGTACCCAGTGAGACCTAACCTAAAACTAACCTATCCTACAAAATATCAGAAGCCAAATAACAAAATATTTAATGCTTTATTTTGAACGCCATGAGCTTATGAGCCCGAGTGTACAGTGTTGCAGCAAAGTTCATATTACCCCATTAGGGGTTACAGTCACCCTCTCACTTGCAGCTTATTATCTGAGGTTGATAGTCAGTTTCATAACAACTCAACATTATATTTCTACTTGCTGTGCCCCGCGGTTTCATCCGCGTAGATTTTAAATTCATGGGTAGCACGCGTTACCCTAATGTTTTTTACTATATGACGGTAGCATTTATAATCCTGTATATTAATGTCATTCTGACGATTTTAACGTACTTTGTAAAAGTCTAATCGAATATAGATATTTTTGACTTTGACTTTGACATTATATAAAAGTTACTCCTTGAACATTACTTATCAGTCTGTCAAAGTCCCGTGCAAATCAGCCCAGCCGTTTTGCAGACAATCCGAGAAAAATGTTACATACTTTCATTTTCAAGACTATATGCGTTTGGTGAACAACTGCTTATTTGGAACTAAAAACAGACACTTCAATTTTATTTATCTATATAGATATATATTTGTTAAATCTTGACTCTTGGGGTACAGGGTAAGTCAAGTTCCATACAGTCTGAAGCCCTATGACCTAGGTCAATGCCTCTAACTTTTAAGCACTGCTAATGCGATGCATTATGTATCGACTATCGATTGCTCAGCCCCTCGTTTTTATCGATTACTCGCCTGCACTCGTAACTCGATATCTCGGATTAATGTGTAGGTTAAAACGGGCTTAAGCAAAAGTTTGCCAACGTTTATAGCACATTGGGGAAGCGAAATTACTCACTTTGTGAACAAGACAAATATGTAACTTAGCTAAGTACTTCTCAAATTGACTTTGCTTATTTTTACTTACTTTAACAAATGGAAACAAAAGGGAAAGCTTAAGTTAGAAGTTAGTTCGTCTAAGTCATTTATTTTGACGCCAATTCAAACCTATGTCTGAACGAATGAGTTTTTGTTGTAAATTTGAAAAGCAATCATACGCCCAAGCAGCCATGGTGTTCGTCGGGTTTGAGTAGTAGCCTGTGAGGCAAGCAACGTTAGTTCAAATCCCAGCGGGGCTTGTACCTATGAGTTTTACAAAAACTAAAGTGCAGTAATTTCACCCCACGGTGAAGGAAAACATCGTGAGGAAACCTGCAAGTCTGAGAAGTATTTCAAAGACGTATAGTGCCTGAGACGGCGATGGACTCACCCTCTGTCACGTTGGCACTTAATCATATTCGGTGTAATGTGGGTTTTGTTGTTATTACACCTCTGCCTACCCCTTCGGGGGTGGAGTGAGCATATTTTAATTTTAATTTTCAATATAAAATAATTACAAAGCTCTCTTAAGCTGTCCTTGGATTTACATATAATACTAGCTGTGCCCCGCGGTATTACCCGCGTAGATTTAGTTTCATCCTTAGTGTCGCGGAACCCCAACATTTTTAATCAATTAAAATAGCCTAAGTTACTCCTTGAAACAACAGCTACCTGCCAGTGAAAGTCCTGTTAAAATCGGTCCAGCCGTTTCAGAGATTACCCGGAACAAACAGACAGACAGACTGACAGACAGACGGACAGACAGACAGACAGAGAAAAATTTTAAAACTTGGTTTTTCAGTGTTAGTAGCGTGTATACTAGCATTTAGTGAAAAGCTGTTATTTTGAAATTACAAACAGACACTTCAATTTAATTGATCTGTATAGATGTATAGATATTAATTACGCTCCATTGATGAAAACAAAAGAAGCTCGGAGAAAAACTGTGGGGAGAACTGCGCAATCACAGACAGCGCTCAAAACTCGTGACGGCACCTAAACCTAATTATGCTGACGGATTTAGGCGTATGATGGATATAAATCTCATAGTAAACAACATTTTCTCCAGTCCACGCAGTTCAAATGTAATTACCGTGAACATATCCAAAGGCCCACTCGATTTCTGTGCGTCAGAATACATTATAGATAAGAGGAAGACTAATCGCTCCCCATTGAGTGATCGTAGCCACTAAATAATTATATACAGAAGGCCGGCTCTCGTACATATTCGGTCACAGACTCACGCACTCACATATAGGGTTCAGACTCCAGGCGCACATTTTCGTCGGCTGGTAATATATCACAGAAAAAATTCCCAACTTTTTTTTTATTTTCCCTTCCTTATACTTATTATTTATTTTTGAGTTAAAGTGAAGTTGTTAGAAGTTACTAAAGGTTCGTGTGCATGTGTGGAACCCGAGGCCCTGTGTTTGAGGCTACTTTTTATTTAAAGAACATCAGGGTTCCGCGAGTCACCTATAAAATTAGCTCTACGCGGGTAAAACCGCGGGGCATGGCTAGTATTACCTAATCCTTATGCCTGTTTTATATCTATCTAATACTTTTCAACGAGCAATTATTGTTAAAATTACCCCTTAAGAGCAAAGAGGCATAATAGATGACTGGTTTTAAAAATGCCTGGGCAGCACATTCGGAGCCTCTACCAATGCAACGTAGGAAGGCCTTCTGTTACCTTGCATTATGACTCGCAGGCTTGTGGGCGTATCTACATACCTTCTGATAATGCTATCAGATATAAGGTCCCGAATTGTGAACGTTTGTGTAATCATGGATTTTTCTATTCCAGGTATATCTCGGTGGTTATGGTAAATTGGATTAGCGGGGTTGGTAAACTTTTGCCGGATTTTGTCTGCTTACATTTATCTAATTATCTATATCTATACAGATAAATAAAATTGAAGTGTCTGTTTGTAACTCCAAAATAACAGCTTTTCACTAAATGCATATGAAAGTATACACGGTACTGAAACTAAAAAACCAAGTTTTAAATTTTTTCTCTATCTGTCTGTCTGTCTGTTTGTTACGGGTAATCTATGAAACGGCTGGACGTTTTTTAACGGGATTTGAAAGAATACACGATGTATTCTTTCATATGCATTTAGTGAAAAGCTGTTATTTTGGAATTACAAACAGACACTTCAATTTTATATTTATCTGTATAGATGTATAGATTAAGTGTATAAAGTATAGCTAAATGGGTTTAAGTTATGACAGTCGCGTCAATCATAAACAATAAACAAAATGGCGCGTTGACAGCAGATGGCGGGCGCAAAATGGCGGCTAATAAAAAAGCCATTTGTCCAGTTTGCCGCTCAAATCAGTTCAGTAGCATGTGTGGCCGACACAATCACTGCTTTGTTGTTTGGTCATTATCATTAATTTATTTGCTTTTAGCGGCATTATTTTATAACTGGGACTGAGTTAGTCACCTTTGATGTTTCTTGCCACATCCGAAGACATTTTTAAATTAGGCTGGTAGACGCTTACTGCTCGCGATTTCATCTAATAAATGACATTAGTTTTAATGTCACAAGGTAGTAAATCTCTTTCAGGGGTTAAAAATAATAAGTAGGTACCTCAATTCATAATTTGAGATTCAAAACTAGTTACTTGATTCAAGCTATATCTATGGAAATTCTCAAGAAAATCGTCATTTCGGTTAAGATGTCAAAACAAACGCCCAATCGGTAGAATAAGTGCTGCAATTTGGCATATCATAAAAAAATATATTCTTAATATATAATCTATTCTCTCTCAATCTAGTTTCATACTAACTTTCATCCCCTATTTTATCCCCATGGGGGTAGAATTAATCAAAATCCTTAGCGGATGCCTACGTCATAACATCTAGCTGCATGCCAAATTTCAGCCCGATCCGTCCAGAGGTTTGGGTCGTGCGTTGATAGATCACTATGTCAGTCAGTCAGTCAGTCACCTTTGTGTTATATTATATATATATATTTAGATAGACAGGTAAATATGACGACCTCGAGATTTGCTCGTTATTTTAAAAAACCTAGCCAGGTCGATTTATCGTGCCCGAAACCGCATACAAATTTTCTTGAAAATCGTTAACCGTTGCAGAGATTCAGATTATAAAATTATGTATATGTTTAACAAGAATTGTTCGTTTTAAGGTAACTAAAATATTATCCCTGTTTTATATTATTTCAAAGCACAATCTTTCAACAAAGGCTTATCACGAACGCTACAACACAGCTATATATAGTATGTAACGATACTATTCGTTTCTTCAATAAACAATGTGCAATTCATTACACCGTCACAGAACATAAATTTTAACTTCGACCCTGTATTAATACTCGATCTGAATTCCTTCCTACAAGCACAGTAGAAATATAAGCTATACAATCATTGAGGAATTTATGCCTAAAATCCCAGAAGGGTCCCCTAAGGGGTAATCTGAAGTGTTGTAATAACAACATCCACTTTTCACTGAATATGATTTAGTGCCAACGTGACAGATGTTGTGTCTATCGGCGTCTCAGGCACTATACATAAGTGTTTGAATTACTTCTCAGACATATGCAGTTTTTCTCACGATGTTTTCCTTCACCGTAAGCACATGGTGTGTAATTGGTACAGGCCCCGCTGGGATTCGAACTTTAGCAGGCGACTGCTCAAACCCCAAGTCCACCACGGCTACATTAATCAAATCATACACAACTAAGCTTATATAGATATATTTGAACACATATCCCGTTTATGAAATACTAGCTGTGCCCCAAGCTTTTACCCGCGTAGATTTAGTTTCATGCTTCATGTCGCAGATCCCTAATATTTTTATAAATAAAAGTAGCCTAAGTTACTCCTTGAAACATCAACTACCTGCCAGTGAAAGTTCCGTTAAAATCGGTCCAGCAGTTTCAGAGATTATCCGGAACAAACAGACAGACAGATATAGACATATAGATATACTATCGTAGTAAGATAGTGTATACTATCATATGCATTTAGTGAAAAGCTGTTATTTTGGAATTACAAACAGATACTTCAATTTTATTTATCTGTATAGATGTATAGATTTACATACCGCACTGTTTATGAAACATTTACATAAAACTAGAAATGAATAACGTATCTATTTGCCAGCTTATTGAGAGCAAAACCAATAATGAAATTCCTGTAATTAGTTGAGTCAATATATCGAACGGCATAGTATCTTATTATTCGCAATAATAAACTGCATACTTTAT
Organism: Watsonalla cultraria; assembly: GCA_964035505.1. Lineage (NCBI taxonomy): Eukaryota > Metazoa > Arthropoda > Insecta > Lepidoptera > Drepanidae > Watsonalla > Watsonalla cultraria. The sequence goes on from OZ037723.1 coordinate 10,699,007, forward strand.
CTACAAACGCCTCAATTTACTTGCTATTTATCGACTGTGTAAATGAAGTGAGGTGCAAATATATACGAATCGATTATTTTCTCAAAACGATCGCCACTCGAATACTAATATCGAATATGCTACCGAACTACTCGATTGCCGGTCAGTGGTTTCGTAATAACTATTTCAATATTAAACTTTGTGCTTCAAATAAAGGATTTCTGAAGGGCTTTATATAATTTTCATCCCACCATCTCGGAAAGAGTATTTTTAATCTTCAATGTCTGAGTGGAAAAGCCGTTTTTATTCACTAGAGGATAAAGTAAATTGAATTTAGAACATCGTGTGCACTAAGTTTGTGAATTAAAAAAAACATTAAACCTATTTACTGCTACCTCTATGTTGCCGAATATATCATACAACTTTTTTTTTTTTTCATTTAGTCATTTCCTCGCTGAGGTGGAATGAAAAGTTACGTTACTCGAGTGCATCGAGTGCAAAGATTTTTCACCTCGTGCTCTTTTGATTCCCTCGCTAACGCTCAGGATTATAATTTTCAATTTTAGAATCCTTCGCTTGCTCGGTCATCAAAATTGAACACGCGGTTAAAAAGCAACTTTGCACTCTTGTATAACAAATAACTATTGTAATTTTATGAAGTTATTTAATAAAGCGCCGTTGTGGTCGAGGTGTTTGAATGAACGCTTTTAAAGCAAGTGACGTAGGTTTAAGTAAAACGTTGTAAGGTATTCTAAAAAACATTCAATGGCGTAAGTTTAATGCCTGAGACGCCGAAAGAATAGCTATCTGCCATGTTGGCCTACTACACCTAAACATCTTGGGTGAAAAGTGGGTGTTGTTAGACCTCTGTCATCACCTTCGGGGACGCTTCTGAAAAGGCGTGAGGATATAATTATCATCCTCCTGCCCTTATCCCATGTTATTTGTGGTCGGCGCAATGTGTTCTTCTTTACCATTTCTCTCTATCAGCCGTCATATACTGTAAGGGTTCTGTCGCACTTGACGTCGAGTTCTGGTTTCAAATATACGAATTTAAACTTTATCGCCAATGTATTATGTATCAATTTCCTATTATTGAAATCAACGCTCGTCGTCGAGTTCGACGCTGAGAAACCTTAGTGAATAATGTGACATATATTTATTCAGCTTTAAAACGATTAAACTAGACGAATAGCCACTTAAATATCCTTTCAATCAAAGTGGCACTTCTAAAGTGAATTATGGAAAACAAATTGTGTTTGGTGTAAACATTTTAAATCGTTCTAAAAAATATTTTGACAGGTATCGATATTTCATTCTCAATTATTTTTGCGATTCTTTTAAACACACGTCACTAACAAAGCGATCGTTCTATGTTCAAATTATCATAAATATGCCAAGTGCGTTCGTCATTTTATATTTTAGGATTGCAAAATCTGATAGTATCGTGTCTAATAAAAAAAATTTCGGTAGAAATAGGTACATAGGTTTTTAAATCATAAGTACTCTAAATTTGAGTTACTTTGTAACATTTTTTTTCTTTGCTCTTCATGCTTATATCCATAGCATTACTCTACGTATTATTTCTAAAATAGAGGTTACAAACTTACCTTTAAAAATAAATACGGTCGCGCCATCTCATAAGTATTCCGGAAGTGTTGTAATAACGACACCCACATTTGACCGACTATGATTAAGTAAATATAATCGGATATTGCATATCAAAAGTTAGAATTTTACAAGCAACCATTATATTACTCTTCATCCACTTACGCACACACATCCGAGAATACAATCAAAACCTCAATCAAATTTCAAATCATAATATAATTAGTGTTCTTATCGACGCAGTGTAAAGTGTACCATTAGTTGCGCCCGCGCAACTGAGTATCTCCGTTATTCACTAAGGTTTCTCAGCGACACACTCGTCGGCGAGTGTCGGTTTTAAAGATACGGAATTGAATCTTATCCTCTATGTATTATGTATCAATTTCCTATGATTGAAACCAACGCTCGTCGTCGAGTGCGACGCTGAGAAACCATAGTGAATAACTCGGCTGTTTATCGCGTCTCACTAACCGCTGGGCCGGACACATCATATCACTATTAAAACGCATTCGTGACTGGATTGGACGAAATACTTGGACTGTGGGCCAAGTCAAAAAATCTTAAATTATCTTGAAAATGAAAATGAAAAATATTTATTCAGTTTAGGCCCTGGTAAGGAACTTATGAAAGTCGAGAATTTACCACCGGTTCGGAAACTAGCCTTCTGAGAAGAACCGGCAAGAAACTCAGCCAGGCATCATGTACTCGTACATATCATTGAAACAATATAAATCATATGAAATCATCATACAAAATCAAATCTATGGGAAATTACTGGTGTGCGTTAAGCATGAGTGTCAAATTCTCGACACCAGTGCTCCAAGTAACCTATACTTACTTGGGGCACAGTTTTAACGATGACTTTATCGTATTGTGCAGTTTCCTCATTTTGTATAGGAACGTTAAAAAGCGCCCCAAGCGGCGAGTGTAGGAAGTTTTACGTCTCCATACAAAAAAAGCTCAAAACGCAAGGTCAAGGGACGACGATCGAACGTTTCAAAACCTTACCATAGACACTGTTCCCTTATTAGGGGTTTTGCAGCGTTTTCGTAATCTATACAGATAAATAAAATTGAAGTGTCTGTTTGTAATTCAAAAATAACAGCTTTTCACTAAATGCATATGAAAGTGTTCACGCTGCTGACACCGAAAAACCAAGTTTTAAAATTTTTCTCTGTCTGTCTGTCTGTCTGTTTGTTCCGGGTAATCTCTGAAACGGCTGGACCGATTTTAACGGGACTTTCACTGGCAGGTAGCTGATGTTTCAAGGAGTAACTTAGGCTACTTTTATTTATTAAATATATTAGGGTTCCGCGACATGAAGCATGAAACTAAATCTACGCGGGTGAAACCGCGGGGCACAGCTAGTCTATAATATAATATCATCTCTAATCTATAATCTAGACATTCATAAGTGCCTTACCAGGGCCTAAACTGAATAAATATTTTTCATTTTCATTTTCATTTTTATTTTCATTTTCATATACTTGCTAGCGTGACCCACAATATTCACATATGCTCACGCCTGTATTACCCGAAGGGGTAGGCAGAGGTAACAACACCAACTTTTCACCAATGATAATTCAGTGCCAACGTGACAGATGGTGAGTCTATCGACGTCTCAGGCACTATACATACTTACGTCTCAGACCTAAAGGTTTCCTCACGATGTTTTCCTCCAGCGTAATGGCGTCCATCGTCTTCTGACTTGCGCCGAAGCTGCCTCGAGGCTATATCACACCTGGTTGGATTATCGACACGCCATCTATAGGCTACAGTTCAACGTAATTCTATTTATTAGGTGCCTTCTACCAGGAAGATACAAGTTTAACGTATGTAGAGAAATCAGGCTATAAAGGCGTTATTGGGACATGTTTATTTGGGAGAAGTTTTAATGATCTAATTCTTATCTTTACTCTAGTTATCGTTGAGAATGAACAAAATCTTTTATACTAAGTAATAAATACATTGAAATGAGTAATTGGATTTTCGAAATGACAATTTTTACTGTGCATGTTTATAATATCAGTGAGGAGCTCGTGGCACAGTTGCTATTGCGCATATCATTCGATCAGCGAAGTTAAGCAACCATACGCCTAGCCAGTAGTTGGATGGGTGACCGCCCAAGTTCCCTCCGTGCCTCGGAGAGCACGTTAAGCCGTCGGTCCCGGTTGCCAATTTAACATCTTTGGCAATCGTTACAGGTCAGTCGGAGACCAAAGAGAGTCTGACAATTGGTTTAACCCAGATTGCCGATTTTCCTCGAAAAAGGGGTTGCGAAGGTCAGATGGCAGTCGCTTCGTATAAAAATCAGGTGATCAGCCACATCGGGTTGAATCAAGTGCCGACCCCAAATACATGGGAATAAGGCCAGGGAGATGATGATGTTTATAATATCAGTAAAAACTTTTTCATATTCAAGAAACTTGATATTGTGCTATTAAAACCTGTAAAAACAATTCAACGAAGATAGCATTTTAACAGGTGACGCTTTTTACGTCTGCAAAGAAGAACTGTAATTAAAAGAAATATAAACGCCTTTTCGACTACTGTTCCGAGAAAATCTTAAAAGTAGCCGTTCCGTATTTGATAATACCATAAAGTTATGATATACCTTCAGAAAGCCCCGTGTTACGCGCATCGTAAACATATTGCGACAAATTCGTCACATTCCACGGCGCGTGTTCCGTCCCAAGCTCGTCCCGAAGCTATAATTGCCTTCCCTAACCACTCCAAGATATAAATCTTTCGACAACATATAGATTAGACGCTATAAAATGAAAATAAACAGCGCTGGAACGCGACGCGGTGATGGTATGACAAATTAATTGTGGATGGAACGCGGACTCTGTTTTTTAGGGTTCCGAAGTTAGATTAGGAATTTCAAAATTATATTCAGATTAGTTCAGAAAGGCGAGAAATTACTCGTTTCGGAAACTAGCGTTGTGGGAGAAACTGGAAAGAAACACAGCTAAGAATCTAGTAGAAAATTTATAGAGAATTGAAAACATGACGATTAATGAATTAACCTTTTATAATTTATTTCAATACTTAAATTTATTATTAAATCTTAGCTCAACTGCATTCGTGAGCACTTCGTAAATCGTTCAACAAAACACCAGCACGGCTATCTATATAATGAAATAATGAAAACAGTGTCTGTACAATAGCACCACTTAGCGCTATCGCCGCGATCTGATCGATAGCTTCAGATAACATGTTTAATTGTATTATTTACAATACTGTTAACTTACACTTAATTGTTGGACTAAGCGTTTCCAAAGTAAACGTAAACACTACAAAATCAATTAAGTATTCAGTTTACGCCCTGGTAAGGCACTTATTAATGTCGAATAACTTGCCACCGGTTCGGAAACTAGCCTTCTGAGAAGAACCGGCAAAAAACTCCCCGTTTGTACATTACGGCTTTGAATCTTTTTAGTCTTCATCGCCCATGCGTCCCGTGAATTATTCCAGCACTAGATTGAGCTTTGATTGTCTCGTTGCTCTAGTGGTCGCAAATGCACCTGAGAAACACAAGGTCCTGTGTTCAATCCCCGGGTCGGGCAAAGTGTTATTGGGCTTTTCCATCTGTAATTTCCCAGGAGCAGCCCGGAGTCTAGACAGCCCGGTTGATGGCAATAGGCTCGTCCCCTATTACATGAGACTTAATATTATTGGCGAAATACCTAAATAACACATCACCTCTGCCTTACCCTTTGGGGAATCCATGAGCATATGTATTTCACGTACTTTTGGACATACTTTATCAGAGGTACAAAACAGGATATGAATACTTCATAACCACGAGTAAAAGCTAGTATATATTACGCGGAACACATTTTTTTTAAAACAAAAGTAACCTAAGTTACTCTTTGTATCATCAGCTATCTGCCGTTGAAAGTCCCGTAAAGATTAGTTCTGCCGTTTGTGAGATTAGCGGGATCAAATAGACAGACCGACGAAAAACTGTATAATATTCTTTAAAAGAGTAATTACCGAGTTTCTTGCCAGGTTCTTCTCAGTAAAATCAACCTTCCGAACCTGGCGGTAGCATGTATAATCCTGTGTAATTGTGTCATTCTGACGATTTTAAAGTACTTTGTATAAAGTCTAATCGAATAAAGATATATTTGAGTTTGAGTTTGAGTTTGAGTTGAGTTTGAGTTTGAAACAGAGAGACAGACAGTGAAAAAAAAATTAAAAAATGATTTTTATGTTTGTACTGCATATACGATGCCATCATAGACAAAAGCTTTTAATTTGAAATTACAAACAGACACTTCGATTTTTTATCTGAAAATGAGTTGTAAGGATTCAGAATCCTATATTATATTGCAACATTACAAGACAGGTGCCGATGCAAGAGACATCGACAATGACAATAAATAGGGCTCGTATTGACGACCAGTTAACAAGCGGGTCTTTACTGCTCCTCACGATATTTACGGACGTCGTAAACTGTACCAAAGATCGCTACGGTTTACTGGCACTGCGAATTGAACTTTGCCAGACTGATGGATTTAATGAACACATTTAAATAGTCTAATTCTGGTAAAAACAAACGATTCAAATATCGTTGAAGTACCAAGCTGGATCGATAGTAATCCTATCGAGACTCGGTATTCACGAGTTTTCCGATCGCGCTTCGATAGAACTACTACAACGATACTTAAACTTAAACCGAGTAGGGTCTATTAGAGTATGTTGCTTCCCTGAGCCTGGTGTCAAAGAGATTTTACGAAAAGAGCGTCCTTACTCTCGCCTTACCACGAGCATTCAGGGGCCCAACCATAAGCTCTTATTGCCATCATAGTTCCACTGTGTGACAGTGACAGACTTATACACGTCATATACATCTGTCTCATAATAAGAGTTAAACTATCATAGCAATAAGATTTCATGGTAGGGCCCCAGGTCCCGAATAAACCTGCATATATTTGGGAGTAAGTAGTTCCTGAGACGGCGATGGACTCATTGCCTCGTGGGGACTGAGAAAGCATTAACTTAAGTAAACTTAATCAGATTCAAACACACACACAAAACATGTTTTGTATCGTAAATCTCCATTAGAAATAACAAATGTGTATGAACTGTGAATACGGCGATATTTTCCTGTAAATTATTTCTTGGTGCAATGCGATAATTATCATATTTGATTTTGAATCCATTAGTTTGCGTACATTTATTTACCAGATAAAACTATATTTTATCTCTGGCAATATTGGATGCAACAGTATTAAATGAATATAATTTCGTCGTACACAAAGCGTTGCGGTAAATCTATTTGTAGTGGTGCGCCCGCGGGGCTCGCTTTAAACTCGGAATGAAATAATTCGGACCCTTTGAGGCATCAGGGTGCCCCTGTATTTACTGACAATTAATAATGAAATGCTCCAACTTACAGCTTATTACATTCAAATTAATAGTTGAAGGTTCAAAGAATATGCATCTACGTTTTAATTAAATATTTCCAAAGGAATTACAGACTTTGCAATGAAAATTCGCTTCTAGTCTTCAGAAGAGGATTCCAGATGTAAGCAGAGGTATATCTGCTGAAATTATGGGTTGATTTTTTTTGTAAAACTTTTAATTATCTACGTAAAACGCGAGCTTAGCCGCAGATGAAGGCTAGTTAAGCTATAAAACTTTTTTTGAATACACTCATCATAATACTTCTAATAACAATAAAACCAATATGGCATACAGAACATACTTTCAAATACAAAATATAAATAAATATAAAATATTTTCCATACTATTTGATGATCGAGAAAAGTCGGCAAACGTTCCCGTAGGTGGATCTAAGTGAGCGTTAAACACGAAATACCCATAAAAATATCACTAGCTACGGTATACCTACCCACTCATGTACTACGATATAAAAACACAAGACCGGCTCCCACACATTAACGGCAACACACGCGAGAATCTCGCTCTAGAGTCACTGCATTAGCCCACTGGACCTCTACTATACATGTGGTAGGCGTGTTTGAAGTAGAATAAGAATAACTTTGTCCTCTTAACTGCACAATAAAATAATTACACCACTTCTGCTATCCGTCGTCTTTCTTCACACTAATCCGTAAAAAAAATTCCGTTTTTCATTCTTAACCATTCAAACATTGCCTAATCGCATACAAACTCATTTCATCAATACCACATACATGTATTGGTCTGGCTATTCCATAGAAAACGTATGCGAGATAATATGAGTGGGATCGGACCTACATTTCATGTTCAAAGAGATTCATTTGTGTTCTATCACTCTCTTACAAAAAAAAACCGGGGAGTTTGTTTCGCCGTTTCTTCTCCTGACAGGTTTACATTTGGAAACGGTAGTAAATTAACTTAAGTTAGCGTAAGACAAATGACGTTCAATAAGTTCCAAGTGGCCCTTATGTTGAATAAAACTTTTTTTTTTAATTTGATTTGATTCATATCGTTATTAGAAAACAGCGCCAAAATGGCTCGAATCAAATAGATACAATACTAGCTACGTTCATTGTCATTTTCAGTTTTCAGTACAATACCTAGAGGTCGAGGGAATTATGACCGATATGAGCCGAGACCCTCGTACTTGCATGTCTATGTGAGCGGGTGACGTATCTTCACCTATAAAAGCTGACCTTCTCTTACTTTTTTCATTGCATTTTTACAAAAATATTTCTTAACAGACTTCAAAAGGCGAATACTTCAAACGTAGATCTTAGATAGATGTTCTCAATTTGAGAGTATTATATTAGGTATCTTTGCTAAAATTTCCGGTATTTTCTAGCGTATTTAAAAATAGAATAGAATAAAATAATCTTCGGATATTATCACACAGCGCCATCTAGTGCCCAACTAATAATAATTAAATATTAAATATAATAAAATAACTAAATATTTTGGGTTTCATATGATTTATATTGTTTCGATGAAATGTACATGATGCCAGCTGAGTTTCTTGCCGGTTCTTCTCAGGAGTCTAGTTTCCGAACCGGTGGTAAATTTTCGACGTTCATAAGTGCCTTACCAGGCCCTAAACTGAATAAATCACTTTCAACGGATATAATATTTTTTTTTGTAAGTAATTACTTTTATGGCATACTAAACCCAGACACAAGGCAAACACAGATGCCCTCAAGCGGGAATCGAACCCGCGAAACCTAGTTTAGCAAGTCCTGTCTTGCTACACTAGCTGTGGCAGGAATCCTACGATGGCAGTTGTCAGTAAAAAAAAAAACTAATTTAAATTTATGTAAAATGCGGTTTCCAAGGGGATGTCGTAATTTATCAATATTTTCCTGATGATCTTATTCGCAAAACATAAGTTATATACAAAACAAAATGATATGCAGTTTCCTGCGATTGTTTGTGTGTATTGAACACAAGGCAAGTATGTAAAGCAGGCTGGAGAGATGTCTCGTAACATAGGACCGACACGCATCGGCCCAGGCAGACTGGTAATGGAGCCCTCTAATAAATAACTGACCCCTGCGGTGACGACCGGGGCCAGGGCATGGGCTTATGGCGAAAATATTATTTTCCAGGAAAAAAAATTTTTTTCAACTTTCCTTTTCTTACCGAATGAGAGTTCATTTGTGTTTTTATACCGAAAGGGGTTATATAAATAAAAAAATAAGTTTAGGACGCATTCGGTTGTGTTCGAATCAAACTTTCGGCTGCCTGAATTTAGAACGCACGCCTTTCTACAGCCAATTTGATTTGGGCAATTGTTTTTTTTATTTTTTTTGGGCATTTTTTTTTAATTGATTCATTATAACTGGCATGCTCGAGTGTAGCAAATTAAAAAGATATAAAAAAAGTATCTTTGCATGACATGTGACATTTCACCTAATGGGAAATCAAAATCCAAATCATTTGCTAACTTTAATTTGACCTAGATATTGGTATGGATAAGAGATTACTTAAAAATCGTATAAACATTTTAATAAGCACTAGCTGTGCCCCGCAGTTTCAACCGTAAATTTAGTTTACACAAACTTTCATTCCCTATTTTATCCCTCTGGGGGTAGAAATAATCAAAATCCTTTCTTAGCGGATGCCTACGTCATAACATCTACCTGCATGCCAAATTTCAGCCCGATCCGTCCAGTGGTTTGGGCTGTGCGTTGATAGATCACTATGTCAGTCAGTCAGTCACTGCGTTCCGCTCACCGCTTCTCCTATAACTCGCGCCAATCTTCAAACCAAGGAGATAGTGTTGGGAAAACGATCGATACTCTAGTATCTGTCGACATATTTTATCGACTAGTGTTCTTCTAATGGAGATAATAATGCCGTGTGAAAAATTAACGCCATTTGCATTCGTAATTAGTCGCGTCTTGTTTCCAATTTATGTGGCGATTTTTTCTCATTTATTAAACGATGAGTTATGATAAATGGACGGACACGCTCTCTCTGTTCGGGTTATTGGTATTTATGTTACGTACAAATTAAGGTTTATGTATGGTGGAATGTTTGACCGCATTTTGCGTAGCCACTGTAGCTACAGACTATAAATTTGCTTTGATGTTGCCAATAAGACGCCAACCGTGGTGACCGTGGGGTTTGAACAGTCGTTTGCTACGCAAGTGACGCATGTTCGAATCCCAGCGGGGCCTGTACCACTGAGATTTACTAAAAACTGACGTGCAGTGATTTCACCCCACGTGCTTTAAGGTGAAGGAAAACATCATGAGGAAACCTGCAAATGTCTGAGAAGTAATTCAAAGATGTATGTATAGTGTGCCCGAGACGGTGATAGACTCACCATCTGTCACATTGGCTCTAAATCTTCTTCAGGTTTTGTGAATGGTTGATCGCATTTTGCGTAGCCATTGTAGCGACAGACTATAAATTAGCTTTGATATTGCCAATATATTGCCAGCACAGTGCTTCATCAAGAAACAGCATTGTAACTTTGAGGTCAAATTAAAATACAAAGTAACATGTTAAAGCTGCAATAAGAAAGTGTTACTATTGAGTGTTTCTCCGTTCACTACATAGATGGCTCTATTGCTTCAGGCGACAACCTAAATCACGCTATCGAAGTTTTCTGAAGGCCTAGTGCGTTCACTGCCGCTGTCATAAGTCACCGCGTTGACGTAAACGCAGATTTGTATAGGATCGAAACAGCGCCATCTGACGGCCTTAAGATGGCACTATTTTGATCTCATACAAATCTGCATTAACGTCATCGCGATGACTTGCGACAGCGATTTTAAGAAAACTAGCATTACACACTCAGCACATAATTGGCTTAGGTAGCAACTCACGCTATAAAATTCTCACCACCGGGGTGAATTCACCACTTTTTGAATCTTTAGTGGTATATTCACCCATTAGGGTAGTGAGCGTGGGTCTGAGTGCCTAGTGCGAGTTTTATCAAAACCACCGCCACAAGTCACCGCGTCGATGTAAACGCAGATTTGTATGGATGAACTCACAATAGTGTCATCTTTAGTGCAAAAATTCGAGTTTTTCACAGCCGCCGTCACAAGTCACCGCGTCAAAGTTAGGTTCTAAAGAACACAATTCCGTTAACCAAAATGTCAGAGTAACAACAGAGAGTCCAAAACGCCACCCCACTTTAAAGTCATGACATAAATTATCGAAGACCACCCATTACGTTCTAAACCCAAAACAAACCATAGAGAATGGACGTATTTATGTACAACCATAGACAAAACCTTAATACAATACATGATTGAATGCCCAAGGTTCACTTGTGTTTATTCCGTAATTATTTTAACATAAAACGTATGTCTGGGTAAAATAATTTTACATCACTAAAGTCAGACGAATGTCATTCTATTTCAATCCCTACACCCTTTTGATAAGATTAAATTTTAATGGAAGTTAAGGGTAGATAAGACGTTTTATTTAAGAGTATAATTAGCGATGGTGCGCTTGCGCAAGTGTCTTGGGTGATTTTGACTAATTGTGTGTGGTGAAACGAGTATAGGATTAATTTACATAGTTTTTTTCACCTTGAAACATCTATTTAATTTGTATTTAATAGCATTTATTTGAGATTTTTCTTTTTTTAAACTCTATACTAATATATACATCATCATCTCCCTGGCCTTATCCCATGCATTGTTGGGGTTGGCACTTGATTCAGCCCAATGTGACTGATCACCTGATTTTTATACGAAGCAACTGCCATCTGACCTTCGTAACCCCTTTTTCGAGGAAAATCGGCAATTTGGGTTAAACCAGCTGTCAGACTTTCTTAGTCCTCTGTCTGACCTGTAACGATTGCCAAAAATTTTAAATTGGCAACCGGGACCGACGGCTTAACGTGCTCTCCGAGGTACGGAGGGAATTCGGGCGGTCACCCATCCAACTACTGGCTAGGCGTATGGTTGCTTAACTTCGCTGATCGCAATCATATGCGCAATAGCAACTGTGCCACGAGCCACTACACTAATATACTCGTAACAGCTGAAGATTTTGTTTTTTTAAACGCGCTAATTTCAGGAACTGCTGATCGGATTTGTAAAATTCTTTCAGTGTTAGATAGCCCATTTATCAAGGAATGCTTGAAGCTATATATAATCGCGCTACGTAAACGAAGTCAGAGGTAAAAGCTATTTTTGAAAAAAAATAGTAAGTATCAATAAAGGTTCACTTACTGTTAGCAAAGCATCGCCACGAGTATTTTTAAATATCATTTGTTATATTGTTGTATCATTCCGTATATATTTCAGCAAAAACTCACCACTTCAAAAATCACCAATCACGTTCATACCAAAATAGGCTTACCTGCAAAAAGAAAGTACGCTTTATTACTGGACATGGACATTAGGGTATATTATATTTCTTATGTTTTCAAATTTCAAGAAGATTAGTTCAAAGGTAGCAGACAGCTAAACTATCTATACAGATAAAATTGAAGTGTCTGTTTGTAATTCCAAAATAACAGCCTTTCACTAAACGCATATGAAAGTATATACGGTACTTACATAAAAAACCCAGATTTATTTTTATTCTCTGTCTGTCTGTTTGTTCCGGCTAATCTGAGAAACGGCTCAACCAATTTTAACGGGACTTTCACTGGCAGTTACCTAATGTTACAAGGAGTAACTTAGGCTACTTTTATTTAAAAAAAACCATTAGTGTTCCGCGGGACACAGCTAATCCACAATATGGAACTAAATTATCATCGCGAACCCAAAGAGAACCTATACAAGACAACCCTAGCGTCAAAGCTAGTCGTGCGTGGGCGCTGGTTTGTAATAAACAGTTATTTGTCACAAATTACATGTTATAAACATGTATACGCGTCTTATCATGTGTGAATGATGTTTGAGTTCGAATAACTTGTTGATTTCTTGTGGAGTTAAAACTGATGATGATTAAGTGCCCTAAGGGGGGAGGGTCGCTGTGCTAACTATGACGGCTTTTTGCTATTGATTAAGTTGGCAACGTGAAAATATTTTTGAAAAGAGTAATTACTGAGTTTCTTGCCAGGTTCTTCTCAGTAGCATGTATAATCCTGTGTAATTATGTCATAAGTGATGTATATTCGGCCTACTCTGACTAATAACTGCCGCGTTATTCACTAAGGCTTCTCAGCGTCGCACTCGTCGTCGAGTGTCGGTTTTTAAGATACGAAATTATACTTTATCCTCAATGTATCAATTTCCTATGATTAAAACGACCGCTCGTCGCCGAGTCCGACGCTGAGAAAACTCAGTGAATAACGCGGTGTAAGTCTGTGGAGTGTACCATAGATTGACTACGGCGCGGAACTACCGATATCTATGGTCGAATGACGGAATGCAATTTGGAAAGGATATCTATAAGTATATCAAAAGACTTTTCATAAATCCTGTATAATTATGTCATTCCGAATATCGAACGGGAGATTCCGTTATGACGTACTTTCATATATTTAAAAAGGAAATTTCACCAAAATCAGACCGGGAAGGGAATATTAAAAATTAACATTAACAGAAACTTGAGGAGCTCGTGGCACAGTTGCTATTGCGCATATCATTCGATCAGCGAAGTTAAGCAACCATACGCCTAGCCAGTAGTTGGATGGGTGACCGCCCGAGTTCCCTCCGTGCCTCGGAGAGCACGTTAAGCCGTCGGTCCCGGTTGCCAATTTAACATCTTTGGCAATCGTTACAGGTCAGTCAGAGACCTAAAAATAATCTGACAACTGGTTTAACCCAGATCACAGATTTTCCTCCTAAATGGGGTTGCGAAGGTCAGACGGCAGTCGCTTCGTATAAAAATCAGGTGATCAGCCACATCGGGTTGAATCAAGTGCCGACCCCAACAATGTATGGGATAAGGCCAGGGAGGTGATGATCTTCTGTAAGGTGGAGTTACTGTCCCCCGCTACAAATATCGAACGCGATACCCCGTTATGCCCCACCTCTTTCTATTTAAAAAGGAAATTTAACCAAAATCAGACCGGGAAGAGAATGTTAAATATTTACATTTACAGAAAACCAAACCCGGAACCATAGACGATACAGTTTCATTTTGTAAAGCTCGGTCACAGTTGCGACAACATTACATATTCAACGCATGCACTGCGATTATTGAGTGGTTGGGACTGCGTGAGATGGGTACTAGGCCTTTACACATAATACGACAGAAATTACACTAAAACCAACAAATTTCATATCTACAAATCACTTAACTGCGTATTTTTAATTGTTTTTCTTCGTAACTAGCCGTGTTCTTCGGTTTCACCAGCGTACACTTAATTTCACGGGTTTATCAAGGAAATATATATTTTTTGCTTTAGTAAAAGTGAGCCTAAGTTACTCCTTGCAACATCAGCTATTTGCGGGTTTAAGTCCCGTTCAAATCGGTCCAGCCGTTTAACAAAGTTTTGAAGCACATTCACATCGCATATACAGTTTTTTTTTATCATTTACTCAAAAAAACAACGTAAATCTATTATAATTGTGAATTACTTAGCAATCAATACAATAGACATCAACGCGCGCTAAACAGGAAACAAAATATGTATAGTGCCTGAGAAGGCGATGAACTCACCATCTGTCACTTTAGCACATAATCATAGTTGGTGAAATGTGGGTGTTGTTCCACTAATCCCCAAATATAAGAATTACGAAGCCTAGTTATTTTAGAAATAAATAATATTTAATGCGAACCACGTTAACTTTTCTTCTATTAAGGCTTAGTATCTTTCCATATACGGGCTAGTTATGTCATAGCAGTCTTGGCCACGCCAATGCGACGTCGTATTTTTGATTCTGCTATTGATTATAGTGATTTTTGAACTTTTTTTCCACAATTCCCTATTGATGGGGATTACGAGAATAACCCAGATGTGGGTGTTGATATTACAGCACCTCTGGTTACCCTTCGAGGACCCTTCGAGGACCCTTCTAGGAAGGCGTAAGCGTATTTATTTATTTCTCAAACGTCAAAATGTATATTCGGTTTGAATTGATGACGAAACCCCATAACCAGTAAACATAAAATACGAGACATGTTATGTACTTAATAGCTAATAGCTAGTTACAGACCTGTGGGCGAGGTTGCAGTACTGCGTGCGAACTGTACTATGTATTCAAATGCTGATATTGATTCTAGCAAATTATTTATAGGTGGAGATAGCGAGGAACATACAAAGTCACTTTGAACCTCGCCTTTCATTGCAACAGCCTTTGGTACCTTTACGTCAGTGCAACTTGTATCCTCGAATAACTTTGTCTATGGCAGATCCGAAAATCAATGTGGTAGATATGTGATAATGTGTGGCGATTCAATTCCATTTTTGCGGCAATAAAATTAATTGTAGCATTTTTGCTGCGTTTTCTGCCAGGTTCTGTTACAAAACCACCATACAAGTACGCTGAACTGAGGGACTAGTGCGAGTTTCACTGCCGCCGTCACAAGTCAGAGCGTCGACGTAAACGCAGATTTGTATAGAATCGGAACACCGTCTCTGTCGGCCTAGACATGACACTATTGTGAGCCCATACAAATCTGCGTTTACGTCGACGCGATGACTTGTGACGGGGATTTTAAGAAAAGTCGCACTAGGCACTTTGGCTATACTCGTATCAGTTGAGTTTCGTATTAAATCGTGCTATTCTCGTGCTGTTGTCATACCGAGTATGTGGCGGTAGTTCTGAGATATTATGATAGAACACAAAAACTCAATAAACGTCAAATTTAGTTCCGAACACTCTCGCTAGAGGCGCTTCGAATGGATACACAGTGAAGTGAACTTAGATCTAGTCCAGTGGGTATAGTATAGTAGGGGTCAGTGCCCAAAAACTATTCCAAAAACGGTTGTATCTTGGTTGCAATCAGCAACCTTGTTCAACCTTGCAGCGTTTGTCGCATAGATCACACGTCTCTCCATGCAAGACACGCTCATCTAACCTACTAAGAGATCTCGATAGCTTATCTGTCGCAGTATGTCGGTAGATGTAAAGAACACTAGGATGGTAGTGAAAGCTTTTTTCATTCTTTGCGAGACAAACACATATTTGTATTTAAGTACTCCCGTCGCGAATAATGTTTTACATACTACACGACGTCACACGGTTTCACCCCCGTAGTTCCCGTTCCCGTGGGAGTACAGAGATAAAATATAGCCTATGCTACTCGGTGATGATGTAGCTATCCATTGCTGAAAGAATTTTCAAGATCGGTCAAGTAGTTTCGGAGCCTATTCAATGCAAACAAACAAAAAAAAACAATCAAGTCTTTCCTCTTCATATTAGTGTTCTCGTCACATGCTGATTGGAAAACAGTAAACAATGCAAAGCTAACATTTAGATAAGGATTGGGACCAAGTTGTCGAGATAAACTCTTATCTATCGTAGAGGATGAGTTTTATCATTAAGGGATCAGCTGTTACGGATATGAACGTTATGCAAGCTTTCATAGTTATCATTGAAAGACAAGTGTGTCATCTCCTTATCTATATCTGTACATATACATATAAATAAAATTGAAGTGTCTGACTGTACTAAACTGCCCGACCGGGTAATCGAACCCTGGACCTCGTGTTCCTATCCCTGTCTGTCTGTTAGTTGTAGGTAATCTTTGAAACGGTTGGACCGTAACGAAACTTCACTGACATCTGTCAGCGAAATAAGCTGATGATATAAGAAGTTAGTTATGTTATTTTTATTTTAGAAAAAAATATCTCTAAGTGCTTGCATTGGTCAAGGATACATATGTTCTGCGTTTGCGGTTGAAACTCTGGGGCCTTGGGGTCCGGATACTCATCAGCTTTTTAAAGAGCTTACACGTCGTCTGGTAGAAGCCTCTCGTGACAAGAGAGCTGGGGCTTTTCTCGCCCAGAGAATCAGCTATTCAACGTGGCAATGCTGCCAGCCTTCTTGGCACGATCCCGAGAGACACCGACTTGGGACAAGTTTTCTACCTTTAAGTACTGTTCCTTGTATATACAATTAAGTTTTATTGAATAAAGTATTACAAAGTCTCTAAGTTACATAATTTCATTGCGGGTAAAACGAAAGGACACAGCTAGTCTTGGAATACGAATAAACGTTTACCGCGAACCAAAAACGATTGCAAATAAACAGCGATCAGTTTCAACATTTGCCGAAAAAACATTCATAAATTCGTCCTTAACACGGCTCTTTAACATTTAATAATATTGTTAACATATAAACATACTACCAAACTCTCTTGAGAACTAATACCGCAACCAAATAAGTCCAGTGTAAAGTTGTTACTCCCACTTTAGTACTGCAAATTGCATATCACTTGGATGACTGCATTGTAAAAGGTGTGATAATGTTAAACTGTGGTGCTTCGAGCGACAATGTATTCTTACACTGTTGTTGAGATCACAATACTTTAAAAGGACCTCCCAATTCATGCTTTTTGACACAAATTTATTACCTAACTAGCTGTGCCCCGCGGTTTCATTCGCGTTGATTTAGTTTCATGCTTCATGTCGCGGCACCCTAATATTTTTAATAAGTAAAAGTAGCCTAAGTTACTCCTTGAAATATCACTCTTCTTCGACGTTCATAAGTGCCTTACTAGGGCCTAAACTGAATAAATCATTTTCGACTAACTAGCGGAAGTCACGCGGTTTCACCGGAGATAAAATATAGCCTATATTAATCAGTGATAATGTAGCATTCATATGGTGAAATAATGTTTTAAATAATTTTTAGAGCCAATTCGTTACAAACATACTTACAAACCTTTCCTCTTTATAATATTAGTATAGACTAGCTGTGCCCTAATATATCTATACATCTATACATCTATATACAGATAAATAAAATTGAAGTGTCTGTTTGTAAATCCAAAATAACAGCTTTTCACTAAATGCATATGAAAGTACACACGCTACTGATACTAAAAAACCAAGTTCTAAAATTTTTCTGTCTGTCTGTCCGTCTGTCTGTCAGTCTGTTTGTTCCGGGTAATCTCCGACTCGGCTGGACCGATTTTATCGGGACTTTCACTGTCAGACAGCTGATGTTTCAAGGAGTAACTTAGGCTTAACTTTTATTTATTATGAATATTAGGGTTCCGCGACAATAGGGATGAAACTAAATCTACGCGGGTGAAACCGCAGGGCACAGCTAGTTTTCTAAATAAAAGTAGCTTAAGTTACTCCTTGAAACATCAGCTGTCTGACAGTGAAAGTCCCGATAAAATCGGTCCAGCCGTTTCAGACATTACCCGGAACAAACAAACAGACAGAGAAAAAAACTAAAAATTGACTTTTCTAGTTCATTACCGTGTATACTTTCATAATACGCATTTAGTTAAAAAGTCTAATTTCAAAATTACAAACAGACACTTAAATTGTATTTATCTGTACCTATATAAGATATAGAGTTTCGTGTTTATGGTAGTATACAATGTAAATCGTTTTAATTAGCGTTAGCCAAGTTAAACTACCTAGCAAGCGCTTGCAGCTACATTATATAGTGTACATTATGGGCAATTATGTTGTATATACGATTTACGACTTTATCTTCGTATCGTATTAAGTGTTAAATCGTAAATTTCTCGTTATGCCTGCGTAGGGTACGTTGTTTGCCCAATATTTGAAATTGTTTGCAGAATTTTCATTAATTTTCCAATTAAAATCAACAAATAAATAACGACGAAGCGAAAGGAGTATGTAAGGATCGTAGCATGTGGCGAACGGTGGTCTCTGTCGATCCTCATGGGATACAGGCATGTGCATATGTATGTAAACAAAAATGTGTTATTACTTAGTTCATAATATTTAGAAAACGTTTAACTTTGCCGTGCAAATAATTAAAAAATAGAGTTAGTACAAGATAAGATTCGCTCGGCCAGCTGTTTTCAATAAGTATTATAAAGATTTAAATAGTAGACCGATTGGTTGATATTTTATTATTTACGACTAGCTGTGCCGGTTTCACCCGGGTAGATTTAGTTTCATCCTTATTGTCGCGGAACGTTAATATTTTTAATAAATAAAAGTAGCCTAAGTACTCCTTGAAACATCAGCTACCTGTCAGTGAAAATCCCGTTAAAATCGTTCCAGCCGATTCGGAGATTACCCGGAACAAACAGACAGACAGGCAGACAGAGAAAAAAAATATAAATTGTTTGATTATTATACGAAGCGACTGCCATCTGACCTTCGTAACGCCTTTTTTCGAGGAATATCGGCAATCTGGGTTAAACCAGCTATCAGACTTTCTTAGGCCTCTGACTGACCTGTAACGATTGCAAAAGATATTAAATTGGCTACCGGGACCGACGGCTTAACGTCCTCTCTGAGGCACGGAGGGAACTCGGGCGGTCACCCATCCAACTACTGGCTAGGCGTATGGTTGCTTAACTTCGCTGATCGCATCATATGCGCAATAGCAACTGTGCCACGAGCTCCTCAACAGTTGGTACAGGCCCTTATTAATTTAAATTATTGTCAAACAGAAATACTAAGATATTAATGAATACGATCTGAAATCTGAAATCCCCGCCTTCGTTGAAATCTGAGGACGAATTAACGGAAACGATTGCAGAGGAAGTGACGTCATGACTTATTCATGGCGCCATTCAGGTGATTTAACGAGGTGTATTCATTGAAGGAAATAAAAGACGCCTTTTGGAACTGCGGGGAAATTGGCTGCGACGCGAATTAAGCGCAATTCTTTATAGACTTGTCTTTTTAAATGCATAATTCGTGACAAATGCAATACCATTTTATATTCATGTTGAATAACATTAAAATATACCTAGATGAGATTCTCTTCGCATTTGATGCCAGCTGAGTTACTTGCCGGTTCTTCTCAGAAGGCTAGTTTCCGAACCGGTGGTAGATTCCTCGACGTTCATAAGTGCCTTACCAGGGCCTAAACTGAATAAATCATTTTCATTTTCATTTTCATTTCATTTACTAGCCGTTGTTAAAAGGAGCTCGTGGCACAGTTGCTATTGCGCATATGATGCGAGCAGCGAACTGAAGCAACCATACGCCTAGCCAGTAGTTGGATGGGTGACCGCCCTAGTTCCCTCCGTGCCTCGGAGAGCACGTTAAGCCGTCGGTCCCGGTTGCCGATTTAATATCTTTGGCAATCGTTACAGGTCAGTCAGAGGCCTAAGTAAGTCTGATAACTGGTTTATCAGCCACATCGGGTTGAATGAAGTGCTGACCCCAAATACATGGGATAAGGCCAGGGAGTTAAAATAGATATTTAAAACTCAAATCCAAAAATACTAACTCAAATCCTTTTTTCGATTAGAATTTTAACAAAGTACTTTTAAATCGTCAGAATGACATAATTATGCTTTACTGAGAATAACCTGGCAAGAAACTCAGTAATTATTACTCTTCCAAAATGTATACAATTTAAAAAATACAATATAATCACTTTTCACTGAAAGGAGTAACTTAGGCTTAGTACTTTTATAAAAAAAAACATGGTTTCGCGAGAGGACCCCTCATGAAATTTGGTTTACGCGGGTGAAACCGCGGGCACAGCTAGTTAAGTAATAAACCACTTTATTACGACTTGTAATGTCACTAAACTATACATTCATCAAAATTAAAAAAAACTATACTATAACATTCTATAATATTAATATCTACAAAATTAATCTATGCTTTACCGGTGTTTTTAAAGGGACGTCAGAACACAAAAAGTACCATTACTTGGATTACAAATTGAAAAAAAAAACGAAGTAAATACTCATATGAACACATAACTCATAATCGACTTTAATTTAAAAGGCATAGAATTGAAAATAGAGCACATCGATCAGAGATGACAAATCACCGGAGTGTATGCCAATGATATTATGCGTAGACACGCGTACGAAACCATCCACAATGTTTGTCCAACACTCGAGAAACAAAAATAAACCATAAAATCAAAAGGACACGATCCACTTTCGCCTAACTAAACACCGTCCACAAAATTTGTACTAGTACTTCATGACATTCCAAATTCAAAAACGAAATTAAGTTTTAAAACACCGCAAATGGCAGTCATATTTCAACTGTGTTGGTGAAGTAATAAAGTTGTAATTCCAATGTCAAGGTGGCTCATTAAGGGGAAGTGGTTCGCTTCCGTGGCTTTGTGAGACGGGCGATAATCCGCGAGAGGCATGCGTGAGCGCGACGTCTGACGTGCCCTTAAAGCGAGCCATAGATTAAAAGATTCTTTTTCTTTTTTTTTCTTATAAAAGGGCGACGATTGATCGATGAAAGTGATCGGTGAATATTAATAGTAATGCCGTTAGAAAAATGTAATTCTTGGTTATGATTAGAATCGAGTTTTTTATAGGTTATTGATCCATTAGTTTTTGACACGGTTTATTTAATAATAATAAGTAATATAACAGCGTGTAGGAAGTTATTACAAATCGTAATGGCAAGCCGCCTTCTTTATTTTATTAACTCGTAAAACTTTGTGTTTTACACAAAATATCTGAATTATTCAACATTTTTATAATGGCGATACGGCTATGTTAAACAAGTGGGCTTTCATAATAATTGCCATAAAACGTATATTTCCTAACCGTGTTACAATTAATACAATGACATTCACAATGATATTAGACTTTTTTAAAGAGGTAGATATGCCATTGACATTCCAAAATTGAGGCATTAAAGTTGTCAGAACTCTAGTCTCTTTTCTCAGTTACTCTTAAGATTGTATACTCCTTATTGCACAAATGGAAATCTGCGTACCTACAGAACAATTATTCGTTAGTTTTGTGAGCGCATTATGCATCTATATATTATGTACTTTTTAACCGACTTCAAAAAAACAAGGAGGTTACTAATTCGACCGCATATTTTTTCAAATATCTCTGGGTATTCATAATACTTAGGCACAAAAAAATCGCATAAGAATAAATAGTGCAGATACGAATAATATACTAACCATGTACTACGTAATTCCGGCGTATTATACCACAATGATGGCCATAATCATTACACCATGTGGCTTTCTGCTGAGCAATAATGCACAGATATTATTGTTCCAAGTGCATTTTTGGTGAATTTTGTTGAGTACATTTTTGATATCTTATAGGTGTTCAGGACCAAAGTTCCTGTCTGGCTAGAATCATGCAGATATTTTTTATTTCAAATATATATGGACGTACGTCATTGTCCTTTCCGGCGTAACTCCATCAGCTTCTAACAGTGAGCTACGTGACTTTACAACGTTGTGAATAAATTAAGCATACAGCAACTGTACTTACATGAAAAACGGCGATATTAAAAATGTTACTTCAAAATCTGTTTTATTCTAAAATTCACAAAAACGTCAAATGTCCAATATGAAGCCATGACCTAAAGATACGACAGAAAATGACCAAATATACATAATTCAATGCAACGCTGACCATCGCTAGAGTAATAAATAACACAAAGTTCCCACGAGGTTTCCAATTAAATAGACGTAACTGCAACATTATAATATTAAGTTAAACGTCCGTCCTTGTTCATCCATCACCGTCATACACGATCATTTGTACTTAGCCGCCATTTTGCTCGAAGCAATCCCGGTATTGAATCCCGGGACGCTCTGTTTGACTAATGGCAGTCGCGGTATAGTCCACACTGATTTATTAAATAAATTAACGTCGCTTTGACAAACGACCTTTTTAGCCTCACTTTTACAATCGAGAATGTCGTCGCAAATTAGCCTTCGCCTTAAGTGGTTCGGCTCGACATTTTTTCCGTATCGCTAATTCCTTTTCATTCAACAAAGCACGTTATTTAACAATACAAGAATTATTTTACGCTAATTTTAACACGACTCACTTTAATAATAATACGACTTCTTTTGTGCATTACTATAGACAAAAAATGTTGTTTTCTCTTTGCAAAAGAAATAAATTAACATGGCCGGATTCACCCTAGTGTAAACCATAAAGTTCGGGGCGCGTTTTGCTAATAAAAACGGGGGTGGCTGCCCCCAAGCAATGAAACGGATACAATAAATAAATGTCGTAATTAACTCTATTCATACGTCAAAATTATATCGCATTTTACGGTGGAATTCTCGTGAATTCGGGGTAAATTTTGACAATACAAATGCGCGGGAATAACGTACATTTGACAGTTGTGGCACAGACCAACAATTTAGCATTGTTGCGAAAATAAAAGACCGGACATTGGAAGCATCTGTGTAAACTTTAATTTGCCCTATTTAAGGGGCTTTGCACTAATACTCGGTAATTCTGTTAATTCGGCCATTTTGCCCATTTGTCACTGCTTCTGCTAAACGCTTCTTATTACATCGCTCTATTCTCTAATGTTCTCGTTGTAATAACATTCCTTTATTTCCTTAATGTTTATTATTGTAATTGGTATGTCCTTTATAATTAACTATAAATAAATTAATTATACTCAAACTATGACAAGATCGTGTATGTTAATATTTTTTTTGACACACTTTCGACGGGAGATTAGAAATAGAAACAGATTTTTAGGATTTTTGTCGGTTTGTGTGTAAACGTATCACGCAAGAGCAATCCGTTGGATTTATAAAATTTTACCTCTGTAGCGTGGCAACGTTATTAATTGTATTTTTAAGCTGTGTGAAATTTAAGCAAAAATTAAATTTACAAAATATTTAAGATTTCGCAAAAATTTTCACATTTTACTTCCAAATTACAAAAAAACTGAATTCTGTAAGTATGAAAATTATTGGTTTATTATTCAACCTATAATAATACTGCTTTAACTCAATGGTACGGCATGTGGCGCATATCAACCTCGTCGAGGACAGGAATCTGTGGCGCACGAGGAATGTCATACACGTGAACATGTCATCACGAGAGGTATTTTCTGAGGACTTCATTTATTTTGTAATTACACACAAATTACACGCGCTTAATGTGCTTTAATGCTATTTTACTACTAGTTCCTCTCGCGACTTCGTTTGCGTAATTTTACTCAAATTACATATTTTTCTAAAAGTTTGCCCATGTCTTTGGGCTTAAAGCTATTATGGTAAACAACAAATCATGCATGAAAAGGTAATAGACAGACAGGCAACTTTTTGACATAATATGATGACGCCACACTTCAGTTAGTAAATAGTTCATTTAGTTTCGAGAAATTCATCTTTGCTTTTTGTACAATTAATTAACGTTAGAACTTCCTTATAGTGAGTTAAAATAAAAATTAAATATGCTCACGCTATCCCCAAAGTGGTAAGCAGAAGTATTGTAACAACAACATCCATACATCGGCCGAATATGATTAAGTGCCAACGTGACAGATGGTGAGTCCATCGCCGTCTCAGCCACTATACATACGTCTTTGAATTACTTATCAGACATATGCAGGTTTCCTCACGATGTTTTTCTTCACCATATAGAACGTGGGGTGAAATTTCTGCAAGTAAGTTTTTAGAAAAACTCATTGGTGCTGGCCGCTGGGGTTTGAACTTGCGTCGCTTGCGTGCTACGCGACTGCTCAAACCCCACGGCCACTACGGCATATAGGTAGTTCGTGCAACATTTACGCTCAAACACTCAATAAATAGCTATAAATATACAGTAAATTTCAATGACTTGCGTATATCTTAATAGTTATCAATGTGTACTTTACGATCAATAAATTATGAATGAAATCGGGACTGGTTTAAATTATGTCGTAACCACAAATACCCCATTCAGATTTGTTACGTTCAAATGGTTCTACGAGAATTACTGAATGAAATGTTGTATGAGATCTACGGGTACTAAATTAGGCCCCCGTTTCACGCACGAATAATTAACTACTTTTAAAAGACGTACATACAGCCATGCCAAGTCGTAGTGGCCGTGAGCTTTGAGCAGTCGCCTGCTACGCTAGCGACGTAAATTCGAATTCCAGTAAGGCCTGTAACTAGTGAGGTTTTCAAAAAACTTACTCGTATGTGCAGTGATTTCACACCACATGCTTTACGGTGAAGGAAAACATCGTGAGAAAACCTGCACATGTCTGAGAAGTAATTCAAAGCCCTATGTATAGTGGCTGACAGCGATGGACTCACCATCTGTCACGGTTATTACAACCTCAGCCTACCTGTTCGGGGAATACAGGCTTGAACATGTATGTGATTTAATGATTTCATAAAAATTTTAAAATATTATAAATGTGATAGCGTCCTCTCTAGCTGTCTGAGGCCCTAGTGAGAGTTTTTCACTGCCCCCGTTACAAGTCACCGCGTCGACGTAAACGCAGATTTGTATAGGATCGGAACAGCGCCTCTGTCGGCCTAAACATGACACTATTTTGAGCCCATACGAATCTGCGTTTACGTCGACGCGGTGACTTGTGACGGCGGAAAACTCGCAATAGGCACTGTTACCTTTTCGGCTAACCACCTTAGCCAATTTTTCTGAAATTTATAGGGTACTTAAAGAACACTACGCGAAAGAAGTCACTAATATATAGTCCTTTATAAGGTTGTTTTATTGTATTCTACAAAATATCATTTTGAGTATATCTGAAGAAATTTCGGTAGCAGGAAGTAATGAAATCTAATAACAGTCGTTTGTTTAAAATAGCTATGGGAATCAGTTCAAATATCACTCATAAATCCGTCGTCGTATTAATAACCACAGTTAAACTATTGGTCGGTTTATTTTGAACGGCAATGGCGGTTGTCGAAGATTTATGGGCCGTTTTGTAACGTGGTGTCATTTAGTTTTACTCCCTTTAGTATGACTTGGAGTACGGGTGGTATTCGTTATGCAACTGTGGTATTAGCACAGAATATAAGCTTACTAGCGGACGTCACGCGGTTTCACCCGAGTAGTTCTCGTTCCCGTGGAAGTACGGAGATAAAATATAGCCTATATTAATCAGTGATAATGTAGCACTCTAATGGTGATTCTTTCACCATTAGAATGCTACATTATTTTTTAAATCAGTTCAGTGCTTTTTGAACCAATTCGTAACAAACATACATACCTTTTCGCTTTATAATATCAGTATAGACTGCAAGCAGTACGGAATCTAGAAATATATCTTTTGAAATTTTACGCTCACACAAGCCTGCGCATCTACAAGATTCTAAGGGCCCTGTCGTGATGTCAGTAAGGAGTATCACGCTGTTAAAGTCAAAGTCAAAAATATCTTTATTCGATTAGACTTTATACAAAGCACTTTCAAATCGTCGTTATTTACGAGTATTATAGACATTTTTATTATTTTCTTTTAAACTTCAAATCAGTGACAATGTTCACGCTCCAATGAAGATACCTTCTGGTTTCAAAAGTTTGGTCTAAATTCTATACTGCTTAAAACGTATGTATACTGTGGTAACAGTGTGTCTTAAAATACAGATTACATAATGAAGAAAAATCAATATTTATAATATTTTAATTTTATTCAAATTTGTACTAAGTAATCAAAATGCCAGAATAACACGATAATACAGGGTTGTAAAATTGCCGTAAGATTTAGATGTATGCTTTTTGAAAAGAATTGAGAAGAACCCGACAAAAACTCAGCAATTTATGACTAAACCAAAGAAGAAAATATATGTCAATTAATGAATGAATTTAAATGATAATATTCACAATAGTAACTGTGCTATTCTCCATATTTTACTATCATATTTGTATATATTCCGTGGGAACACAACAATATTATGCCTACACCTGACTACTGACCCATCGCTAACAACTTTACTTAACCCAAACCAAATCACTAAAAACCCTTAAAACCTGCATTCCTTCACAAAACCCAAAGCAAGAGCTTAAATGAGAGGTCTTTGTAAACTGGCCAACCTTGTTAATATACAAATGGCGTGACGAAACCTATTATATCGGAGGAAATGCGTTAAGTGACTTGAATAATAAAAAATAATGTTTGTTTTGCTACTTTCAATTGGTAGAAAGCTAATGTGAGCTTGGGTGTGTAATTTGAAGTAACAGAGAAAAATATAGCTAATGAAAATGATTTATTGAGAAGGCACTTATGAACGTCGAGACAATTTCCACCGGTTCGGAAACTAGCTTTCAGTGAAGTACAGTAGGCCTAGACATAGTAACATTATCTCGCGCTAGCTCTATTAGAAAATGTATGACACGTGTCATTCCCGTACATTTTGTATCTTTTGTATAGGGCAAGCGTGAGGATATCGGGCCAGAAAGTCAGCTGGCGTAATCTTGTACATTATTATTCAAAACAAAATATTACAAAAGACATTGAAAATATGGGTACTATATATAAATAAATTATAGTGAAAACTAGCTGTGCCCCGCGGTTTCACCCACGGATTTAGTTCCATCCTTAACTTGCAGAACCCTAATATTTGTAATAAATAAAAGTAGAAAGACCGTTGAATTCGGTCCAGCCGTTTCGGAGATTACCCGTAACAAACAGACAGACAGACAGAAAAATTTTAAAACTTGGTTTTCTTGTGTCAGTAGCGTGTATACTTTCAAATGCACTTAGTGAAAAGCTGTTATTTTGGAATTACAAACAGACACTCTAATTTTATTTATATGTGTAGATACCATAAAAAGCCGCGACCGGAAGTTAGTTAAATGTATCTTGTCAAAGTGATTTCTCAAAATTCTAACCGTAAGGATAATCGCAAAAAACTTATAATTCATTCATTTGTTTTGGCTTATTATATTCTGTCTATTGATGTCACGTACAATATATCTACACACCCGATACATTCTTATTTTCACTCTATTTAAGGTAGAAAATGGCATGGCAAAGTTAAGTAACTTTTGTATTCACCTATTGTGACATTTGAGTATAATAGATATACGTCAAACGCTAACGCCCCCAATATGTAGCTATTCATAGTTTTTACCAATCACTCACACAAAGAATAATTTGTGAATAAGAAGTATCATTCGCCTCTTTATAGTTAGTTACATGGATACAAAAGAAAATTATTGTTTTTAGATTTCGGTAGTCGGTCCAAGTTATAAGCTAAAAGTAAATAATTTTATTACATTTATTTTCGTCGATTCTACACTAAGTTTATATATTATAGAAACTTAGGTGCGGCACTATAAGGCTCAGGAAAACATTGTGTGAAAATCTTGCATTTCTGAAGAACTTCAAATATGCATAATATGCCAGAAACGGCGATTATTCACCATCTGTCACCACGGCACCTATCTTAGGTGAAAAATGGGTGCTGTTACATCACTGCTTACCACTTCGGGGTCTTTTCTTGGAAGTCATGGGAAGCTGTGAGCTCAAAGTAACTTCTCCACAGCAGCTAGCACGACAATAACTTATAGGAGCTATCACAAGTTTTGAGCTCTGACCTTGATTGCACAATAGTATGTTTTTGGGTCTTTAAATACTTGCGCAGCTATCCACACTAGTTTCGCTCAGCTCTCATATCCCATAACGATGCGACGCCCAGTGCCCAAGTATAGGTTTTGACAAGTGGAAACGTCGTCGCTTGACCTTGCGCTATAGCGTGGTTCAAAATGTGTTGATACTTTTTCGGAGGCGTCTCAATCAACACATTTTAGTCACACTTAAATGCAAGGTATGGACGACGTTTGAAAATTTACAATCCTATACTCGGGGTACTGTTCTTACTCTAAAGTGGAGGTTATCAATGCTTTCCCCGCCTTTCGCCATTCCCTTACACCACAGCCCACGATCCCCGCTAGACAGTTGACTCGCTGCCAACCGACTGCGAGATAATGCCGAATAAACATTGGACTTATTTCTTATCTGTCCTTTTTCCTGCCAGAATTAGTCGGTTATATAAGTTTACGTACGTATTCGGCAAAACTGCCACTAACCTGAATTCAAATTATCTGCCGTTTCAGATTCTGGGGCAGTTTTTATTAGCATTCATTTTGAGAAAGGATTATGTGACGGATGCAAACCAACGAATCCCCAAATATCAAACATAGGTCATGCCTATATTCTCCGAAGACATCGCTAAGCGATTTTCCTCGTAAAATGTGTTTCTAAGGTCAGTCGTTTCGTATTAAAATCAGGTGGTCAGCCACATCGGGTTGAATCAAGTGCCGACCCCAACAATGTATGGGATAAGGTCAGGGAGATGATGATATGGTACACGAAGTACCAGGCGCACATATCGGACAAGGAGTTAATAAGTTGATTG
The DNA here is from genome assembly GCA_964035505.1 of Watsonalla cultraria. NCBI lineage: Eukaryota > Metazoa > Arthropoda > Insecta > Lepidoptera > Drepanidae > Watsonalla > Watsonalla cultraria. Next base: position 10,728,136 of record OZ037723.1, read on the forward strand.
CGACTAACATGGAGTCTCAACGAGCTGAATCAAGTGCCGACCCCAACAATGTATGGGATAAGGCCAGGGAGATGGAATGGGTGGAAGTCATGAAGAAAATTATACCCAAATATCATTGTTTTGACGTTGTCATTAGATCTCACACTTTACAAATGGTGTATTTGCCTCTTCTTTACAATAATACCACATGTCCATCCACAAATTAATCACAGCTCGCATTATCACGTTTATTTCGTGTTAAACACACAAATACACGTGTAATCAGAGTCAAGATCTCCACCCCGGATGTTTACGACTGCAGCGCCACATAAAACACTTGGCCGTACATTTTTCAACTTAAATCTGAATATTATCAATGAACAAAGTAATAAAATAAATCTTCACTACAAATGCTTTGACTCAAAACGGGTAATAAAGCCGTGTTATCGGCCAAGGATCGCCGTTGTTCTAATTGTAATTGTATCTATTTCATTTCCAGTTTAACGAGATCTGTAGGCTAAAACGGCCACTTTGAGAGAACCATAATGTGATCCGAATATAATTCATATTTCGCAATTCACCTGTTTGACACTATCATATGAAGATTCTTAAAATGGTCCACAAAATATCAAAATATGAATTGCTTTTGTGACAAATAGCAGAACCATAAAAAGTTGCATAGGGACTAACATCTACAATTATTGTAATCATTCGTGAATCATAAATATGAATTGCACCCAAGTGACCATTTTGTCATTTCGGTGATGAATCATATTCGGATCACATTATGATTCTCCCAAAGTGGCCTTTTTAGACCTACTGTAGTCCTAGATAAAGTAACAGTTGCTCATGCTTGCAATAATAGGAGCGATACAAAATGTACGGGAATGACATATGTCACGTGACTGATTTATGTCATTTACATTTTTTTTTATCGTTTCTATTAGCGCTAGCGCGAGGATAGTGTTACTTTGTCTATAGGCCCTGGGGCCCGTACAATGCGTTCTTCTAGCCAAATTATTTATTAAGGCTCTGGTAAGGCACTCAAGAACGTCCAAGAACTGACCACCGGTTCGGAAACTAGCTTTCTGAGACGAATCGGCAAGAAACTTTTTTTCTATATGTTGTAATGGTGTGACTCGTAATATTTTTCTTCGTTTATATTCGCAAAGATATATAACAAATCGATTGTTTATTTAGTTACCCCATTTTAGATAATAATGTGAATTATATTTATAACTAGCTTCTGCCCGTAACCTCGTCCACCTTAGCTTAAAGCTAAAATAGTTCCTGAGATTAGCGCGTTTAAGCAAACAAACAAATAAAACCATGAAACAAAGAATAAAAATAAAAAAGTTTTTTTTATTTAATTTTATTTTCAAATGTATCAACAGCCAGTGCTATTTGCCAAAAATATGCGCCTAATGTCACAACCCTATTTATTAGTATACCTACATTATTATAATAATAGAATCACAACGTCCCAATCCCGAGGTCTTATTACACTGGTCAAGATTTCAATAATCATATCTATCGATAAATCAGGATCGCTGTCAACTGTATTGCCATACAAAACGAATCTTTCCCACATCGTCCCACTTTTTATTACGATGTTGCCAGATTTAGATATCTATTCTATTATACTGGGTTAAGGTCGAACCATAAAATATGTTGGTGTTTTTATTTGTCTACCTACATAAAGATAAAGGAGCGATACTAAAATGTGGTTAAATACTTAAAATTATGAATTGTTTTGCAATGACGTAAGAATCTTAATGTTTTGGGGAAATGTTCCACCTTATTTTTTATCTCGTTATCTGAGAGTAGACTTTGGAACATGACAATACTCAGTTGCACATAACTTTGCAGTGCTTTTAAATTATGTACGTTTGCCCAGCACGGCCCCCCTGAATTAGAACTTTTGGTATCCACCAAAGGAATGTACTCACCTCCAGGAGTATATGTACCGCTTTCTTTTTCAATGTACCTCTCTACTTTGGAAGAAATAAGCAAACAAAAGGGGCCGTGCCAGCCAAACGCTTTCAGCACGGCCCTCGTGTAACTTGGCTAATATAAAGCGTTAATATGGGTAATATAAAATAATTGCACACAAAAACACTTTTTCACGGGTCGCCAAACTCAGGAGAAGACTGATCACGGCAAAGGTAGTAAACACTATAGAATCAAATCATACGATTTCAATCACTCATTCTAGAATCTAACTCTTATCTGACAACTGACAGGAGACTTTTCGCATTTACATTATTAGTATAACAGCTCTGTTGAAAGAAGTTTATTACGGGTAAGGCTTTATAGCAATATCTTATGAAATATAGTCTTTAGAAAATTGCTTTATTTTTTTTAAACTATGTCTGTTATTAGACGACTAGGCTTTCACGGCACGGCAATGTGGATCAGAGCGGAATAGAAAATAATTATAAAATAAAACTGATCGCCAGGAGGATTCAAATAAGGGGATCCGACCGGCATAACATTTAGACATTGACACGTTTGTGACAACTCAAAAAAGTCAGCATATTTTAGGGACACTCCTTCACAGCGGTAATTCAAATGTCGAATGTGGGAAGCCACTCGGATGGCGGTAAAATATTCAATTTATTGTACTACGTTATAACCTCAAATCTAACGCATAGAGGTTATAAGTTGCGTGTTAATATTGACCACCTTACAATTAGAAAAATACGAACACGAGGCGGGACTCGAACCCACGACCTCTGCAAACCGTGCAGTTATTCTGCCAACTGAGCTTCTCGTGATCACACCTCACGTCGTAGTATAAAAAAGAATGTTCCTGTTCATAATGTCAAAAAACACATTTTTAATAAAGGTCCTTAAAAGAAATAAAAACAAAAAAACTGTCTGTTTATTTGGACTTATCCCAGCAGTTGGGCCAACGAGGAAGCAGGGTTTGACTGATTTTGAAGTGAGTCTCACTGGCATATAGCTGATGTTATACATAATAAGCTATACTATAATAATAAAATAATGATCTCCTACCGAATTTCTGTAACGGCGGTTAATCTCAACGGGGATTAACCATGTACACAGGAGATATTATAGTGCACAAGTGTGTGCGCAAACACAGGTGCACTCTTTATTGCCTCACTCTCATAGTGGGATGGGAGGCAATCCGACACGACCGGAGAGAGATCACGCGTAGGACCTGCTTAACGTGCTTTCCGAGGCACAGGGGTGGAAACACTGCCAACATCCAAACTCCGGGCATTTTATTGTGAATTTCTTGACAGATAAACCCAATATCTGTTAATGACCCGACCCGGGAATCGAACGTGATCGGCAGGCGAACCTACTAACCACTAGACCAACGAGGCGTTTAGCTATAATACCAAAACAAGCTATACTACCACTTTTTTATCAGTAGGTAACTAGCTTCTGCCTTTAAACGCTAACTTTAACCCGCGATTTCGCGATTCTAAGGTAGCATTTGACTGCGAACTTCTGTAAGATGGACGCGCAATCCCCAGTCGGAAAACCTCATTATACCTCTCTTAAAACCCATCTGGGGCCCAACCATGAGCTCTTATTGCAATGATAATTCAGTTGTGCGACAGTGACAGATGTATACACGTCACATACATCTGTTTTATAAATGAGTGAAACTATCATGGCAATAAGAGCTCATGGTAAGGCCCCAGGTGGGCAGAGAAATAAACCTATTTTAATAAAGAAAGTAGGTGTTCGCTATACACTTAAACACAACGTTACTAACATTTTAACGATCGACATAAACAGCTAAATAAGTCTTCATACCAACATGGCCGCATAATAATAGTAAATTACACAAAAAAAACCTTGAGACGTCTTTAAAATATAGTTTGTAAATTTATGATAATACGAGATCGGTCGCCACAAATCATAGAGGTGGCATGCGTAGGTGCATCGCTGGTAACCGTATGCATTATGGAAATGTAAACAAAAGGGCAGCTTCCCGCATTTTTGTTACTGTAACTACAATACAATGATATATATAGCACACTACATCTATACAGATAAATAAAATTGAAGTATATGTTTGTAACTGCAAAATAACAGTTTTTCCCTAAATGCATATGTAAGTATACACGGTAATATAAAGTATATTTTTGTCTGTCTGTCTGTCTGTTTGTTCCGGGTAATCTCTAATCACTGACGGATAGCTAATGTTACAAGGAGTAGCTTAGGCTACTTTTTTTTTTTAATCATTAGGGATCCGGTGGCAATCATGAAATTAAAATCTACGCGGGTGAAACAGAGGGGCACAGATAGTTAAGAAAAAAATTTATAAAATTACGAGTTGGTAACAAAATTCGGTCTTATAGCTAAAGTGATCTCTACCAGACAAATTTAGGGTGCAGCGACAAAAATAGTTATAGGCAGGCGTGTGAGACGAAGGGTATGAATATAATACTTAATGTAAAACACGATAAATAAAATTGCATACTAAGCAAGCGTACTGTCCAATTTTTTTTAAAATAAATGTTGTCTAAGTAACTCCTTAAAACATCATCCAGTGAAAGTCCCGTTTTTCGTAAGTACCGTACATGCACACATAATAAGCATGCAGTGAAAAGCTGTTAATTTGGAATTACAAACAAACTTTTCATTTACCTTTATACATAGATAAGTTTTTGCAGCAACTCCCCTACTCTTTTCCTCCGTGGAACGCTAGCAACTTTACTCACCGCAGGAACCAAACTAGCATTATTTGCCTGCGATCTACTATAAAGTGTAGGTGCAGTCCCCAGTCGGGCAGCTGACAGCTCCAAATAGTACCTAACTTAAAAGCGAGAAGTTCTTAAGTGAGTATATACATATACGTATACTGTGTCTATATACACGTGAACTTATAACAACAAATGTATAAGAACTATCTTTCTGTATGCTTTTATTTTATGCCATAGTATTTGTTAGCTCTACATAGTCGAGTAATTGTGTTTAAGAACACTGAGTAAAATTATTCCGGTTATTACGATTAGTGAAACAATCTGCCCATGTACTTACTAATTTAAATTAAATCACTTTATCTTTAAAACTTTTAGACGATCTGCGAAAGACTGCAGGCAGATGCAGATGCGGCAAGCTGAAGACAGGGCGCTATGGCACTCATTAGGGGAGGGGGGAGGCCTATGTCCAGCAGTGGACTAACATAGGCTGATGATCATGATCTTTAAAATATTTTTTCTGGTTTATATACATACATATGCTCACGCCTGTATTTCCCGAAGGGGTAGGCAGAGGTATTGTAATAAAAACACTGACATTTCACCGATGATGATTAAGTGCAGACGTGACAGTCTATCGCATCGCCGTCTCAGGCACTATATCATTCACATCTTTGAATTACTTCTCAAACATATGCAGGTTTCTTAGCGATGTTTACCTTCACCGTAATGCACGTTGTGTAATAGTTTGCATCTCCGTATATTTATTCGGAAATATCTTCCTAAAGAGAGGTTATTGATATAAATTTCCGCTTTTATCTTAAAAGGTCACTGACTTTAAGCAATCTTGTAGAGATATCAATTAGTAAGTACTTAATTAATAACGTCTAGAGATAACAATTAAGGAAGTCAAATTACTTATTCTTATTACGTAAAAAAAATATTGAGATTTTCAACGATTGTATTATTATAATAATTAAAAATCTAGATATGTATACTTACAGATAAATAAAATTAAAGTGTAGATATAGATAGTAATCACTGTGTTTTTTGCCAGGTTTTTCTCAGCAAGAGCAACCTTCCGAACCCGGCGGTAGCATGTAAAATCCTGTGTATATTATTCTGACGAATTGAAAGTACCTAAGTACTTTGTTAAAAGTCTTATCAAATAAAGATATTTTTGAGTTTGAGCTTGAGAGTAAAACCTAAATTCAAAGCATAATAATGCGTAAGTAACCCTATTTCAAAATGTCTATATAAAGAATGCTTGTGCATCTGTCACGCAACCGCTGGTTAAGACAATTGATTTACGACCCATAAAGCTATCATTTCATTAAATTTTATAGTTTCACTGATAATTTTTACACTTCTCTAACTGAATCAATTATAGTGCAATCAGCAACGGGCTATGAAGTTTTATTTCTTAAAAAAAAACTAGCTTTGCCCCGCGGAACCTTAATGTATTTTTAAATAAAAGTTGCTCCTTGTAAAATTATATATCTGCCAGTGAAAAACTCGTTAAAATCGGTCCAATCGTTTCGGAGATTAGCGGGAGCAAACATACAGAGAAAAAAAAATTGTTTCTTTATGTCAGTACCGTATATACTTTCATACGCATTGAGTGAAATGCTGTTATTTTGGAATTACAAACAGACACTTCAATTTTATTCATCGGTATAGAGTATAGATGTATAGATATTAGGTTCGGAAAAATACGACCACACGATGTTTTCCTCCACCGTAAAGCTCGTGGTGTGAAATCAAAACTCATTGGTAAGTTTCTTTGTCTGAATTGTCCCATAAAAGCAGCTGAGTGTCAATTAGCAAATAGATAAACTACATAGAGTCGTTTTTGCAGACTGCAACTGAAGATATAATAACCCGAATTTCACCAAGATTAAGAACATCGATTATTTATTTGAGAAGAAATTATCAACCGTGTTGGGGAGTTCTATGCATTCTTAGAGACTGCATAGAACTCAACATCTCAGGAAATAAATTATTAATTTAACTTAGCATACTTGGGTGTCATAAAGCGAAAGATAAGTGGAGGCAATTAAGACCTATCTACATTTCCCAGTGTGAATTTTTAAAATAATGTACATTTAAGAAATACCTATGTAGTGGCAAATATTATTGTTTTATAAATTTCATCGGAAATCAACGAAATAATTCGGTATTTATACTTAAGTAGTTGGGTTTATAAAACAGTATTTTACTATAGAAAAAGGTAATGCAAGATTTCCTAGAAATTTCATAAACTGACATTTTAGTGACATGCTGAGTATATCAATACTAGTAGACGTCACGGGGTTTTACCCACTTAGTTCCCGTCCCCGTGGAAGTACGGGGATAAAATATAGCCTATATTAATCAGTGATAATGTAGCAACCAAAGGGTGAAAGAATTTTTTAAATCGGTCCAGTACTTTTTGTGCCAATTCGTTACAAACATACACAAAAAATTTCCCTCTATATTAGTTATAGATTTATTTGACATCTTTAAAGGAATCAAAGCCATTTGATACTCCCGTGACTAATATAAATAAAATCAACTTTAAAAATATTTGCCGGAAATCTTTTCCTACATCCAAGTAAATAATATGAATTGTATATGAATTCAAAACAAAATATGACAAGCATAGAACGTATTTACAAGTCTATATTACGATCCCTTGCTTGCCGAGATGAATGAAAGGAAATAAGCAATAAATTACATTCCCTGAAGTAATAACAAAATCTCCAGAACAAATTATTGTACGCCCTTTAAATAAACACACGATATTCCCAAGATTTTCCTTTCCCACTTTTTATTTAGATGACGTGAACGATATATATATTTGAATTAGTGTGTAATAAATGTCTATCACTGTAAACAAACAATTAAAAAAGTTACTGCACTACACGATTCGTATTTTAAGCAGTAGTAGAGAATGCATTACTTAAGTGATATAAAATTCATATTCAAAACATAAGATAAGGTATAGCTACCAATTATTCTTTTTCCTCTCGTGTAATTCTCATTAAAAATAATCATTCGATTTAATTAAATTAAAGAGCCGTGGTGGCCTCGGGGTTAGAGCAGTCGCCTGCTACGCAAGCGACGCAAGTTCGAATCCCAGCGTGGCCTGTACCTATGAGTTTTTCTAAAAACTTATGTACAGTGATTTCACACCACGTGCTTTACGGTGAAGGAAAAGATCGTGAGGAAACCTGCATATGTCTGAGAAATAACTCAAAAGATGTATGTATAGTGCCTGAGACGGCGATGGACTGACCCTCTGTCACGTTGGCACTTAATCATATTTGGTGTAACGTGGGTGTTGAAAATTACAACACCTCTGCCTACCCCTTCGGGGAATACAGGCGTGAGCATATGTCATTCGATTTCGGAGGCTATTTTTATATTCCTGAACAACAACTCTGTTATAAATACTTACGTCTTATCAAATAAAGTTCTTTTTTAATTTGAATACAACCTACTTGCGGACTTTGTGACTAGCTTCCCCTCGCAGCATTGCCTGCGTGGCTGATTTCACATGCAAAGTAAAAACTCCTTCAGTATAAATATTTGTGTAAAGAAGTACCAACCAACAATTTGTAAGTGATGAACTTAAAATATTTAAGTACTATAAACTTAAAGAATTACGCTTCCAAAGACTTTAGAATGTGCGTTGATTTCAGTCCGCCAGGGCTTTAAATTTTATATGTAGGTAATACATAGATAGATTATGCAGAATATCTTGAAAAACTTCATAATATTGAGAAATGTAGCCCATAATTATTCATAACGTAGGCGGTTAATATGGTATCAAATCTAAACCCACTAAAGTTGGGCCAAGTAGCCATTTCCTAATCTAATCAATTATTTTTTTAGAGTACCCTCTGATGTTAAGCAAATATAATATGTCCAAGTACAAAGGCACTTACGGACGTCATAATAGAGAAAGGTTTGTTTGTAATGTTGATTAGGATTTATTACTGGATATGAAGGGCATTTTACCTTTGCATTCATTAGCATCACGGGCCGTAGCGCGACCCCAGGGCCGGTCGAAGTGGAAGGGCTTGCACCGCTCGCAGTCCCTGCCGGCGGTGTTGTGCTTGCACTCGCAGGTCAGCTGCTGCACGCCCTGCTGGGGACCCTCCTGGGCGGAGGACGAGGCCTCCTTCATCGGGACACACCGGGACGCGTGCCCGTTGCACTTGCATCGCCCGCCCACCGCAAAGTCCGAAACAGCGTAATGCTGCGTCCCGGCAGCCGCTTGCTTCTTACTATCCACCTCGTCTCCCTCGTTCACCATGTGCAGCCGGTTGAATACCACCCTCACGTCCGTGGCCGTCACCCAGTCCTGCAGCACGGGGGACACGTCAAAGCTCGCCGCACTCGGCCGCCCCTCCAGGGTACTGAACGCCAGCCGCGCTCCGCCGGCAGTCTCCCCGGTCAGTCGATGGCTGTCCGAGCACCTGGCCTCCTGCTCGTTGGCAGCGGTCACGGTGGCCTTGTTCGGCCTCCCGTACACCCTCCGGCACTGGCTCGAGTAGAACTGGAAGGGTTGCCAGGTGGCCCCGTAGTCCGCGCTCTTGTAGATCGCCACGGAGTCGGGCCTGGCCGCCTTGGGGCAGAACTGCAGGCTGACGTAGGTGAGCTCATACTTCTTGCCGAGGGAGAGCGTGAGGGAGACGTTGTCGGGGGGCGAGTCGAAGGCGGCCGGCGGCAGAGGCGCGGACCGCCAGCAGGTGACGTCGGGCGGGTTGTTGAGGTCGGTGAGGTGCGCCGGCGGGTGGCGGCGGTCGGAGCGCGCGGCGTCGCACACGCGGCAGGCGTCGGCGGGGCCCTCGGCCGGCGGGTCGCACAGGGTCTCAGGCCCGCGCCGCCCGCACGTGGACGAGGCGAGCACGGGGGCGCCGAAGGCGGCGTTCACGAAGTCCGGGATACATCGGCGCGGGCGACCGTCCTCGTAGCAGGCGTCGGGCGAGGCGAGCGCGAGGGTCGCGGCGGCGAGGAGGGCCACGGCGCGGGCGGGCATGCTCGGTCCTCACGTGCGCTCCGGTCGGAAGCCGCCGGCTAACTGGCGGGGCGGGCGACACAACACAGCTTGCACGACGAGCCGCGCACACATCTCCGCACTTATTAGTGAAAGTTTTCATGCAAATTGTAAGAGATTTTTATTGATAATTGTACATAAATTACTACTTTGATTGTTATTGATCGTGACAGCTCAACTATTACTGTGAACTGTCTATTTTAAAGGCGTTATATGGCTAGTATAGGCTATTCAATACTAGATTAAGTACTGATAGAGCTTTTGACCGTTTTATCACAAGTGTTATTACCTACATACAAAACGAATGAATAGTTAATCTAAACGTGTTCTGCGGTTCATTAAACATCAACGAGATGCTAGTTTGAGTTGCTGTTAACATTTTAAGGCCAATTTTGTTACTTAAACGACATAGCTTTTTAACCGACTTGAAAAGAAGAGGAGCCTATCAATTCGACTGTTTTTTTTTAACCGAATTCGACGATTCTTTTTTTATTTGAAAGACTAGCTGTGCCCTGCGGTATCACCCGTGTAGATTTAGTTTCATCCTTATTGTCGCGGAGCCCTAATATTTTTAAGAAATAAAAGTAGCCTAAGTTACTCCTTGAAACATCACCTACCTGCCAGTGAAAGACCCGTTAAAATCGGTCCAGCCGTTTCGGAGATTACCCGGAACAAACAGACAGACAGACAGAGAAAAAAATTATAACTTGGTTTTTTAGTGTTTGTAGCGTGTATACTTTCAGATGCATTTAGTGAAAAGCTGTTATTTTGGATTTACAAACAGACACTTCAATTTTATTTATCTGTATGTATGTATAGATAAAGCTTCCCACGTGGTCCCACTTTACGATATTATACAGTACGAAAATTAAACATCAAAGCTCAGAAGTTCTTAATACACTTTGCTTAGCTCATGGTAAACGTGACCGTGACGTATACCTATTTACAAACAATTGAATAAAAGTGCCTACATGATAATAATAATAATAATAATAAAAACATTTATTGATAACAAAAAAAAACGGCAACAATTCAAATAACAATGACAAAAAAAAATAGAATATACAAAAAAGAATACACAAAAACTAAATAGTTAAAAACTAGTGTCATTATGGTGCAAAGTGGTTCGCACCAGTACATTGGGTGTTGCCGCACATTGTCATCAAAGGGCCACAACTCAACTATACCCGCAGACCAAACTGGGGTCCAGTTCAATCTAGCGGAGCTGATTTTCAGTGTGACCAGTTGAGTGGCGCACGACGTCAGCCAAGAAACAAAATACTAATAACATGACATGAGATCGTTTCACTATCGCTAGCACAGTGCCTCCCATGGAGTTCTGGAGACCTTCAGAAGATCCCCGACTGCCCTGGGAGAGGCAGATCGGGGAATGTGGGATTTTTACCGCACTGAAACCCCCCCGGTGGCCATCCTCAGTACTGAGGGGGGGACTACGAGTACTCAGACAGATCGTACCGGTGTCCCCCCACACTTTGCCGCGGCACGTCCCCGGGGCAGCTGTGTCTCCGCACCTGGAGACTTCGCTGTGCAAGGCACCTTCCCAGGCCCTCTGGCCTCCGCTTAGTGGCCTCTTACGACAGGCAGGGAATGCCATAGCCAAATTCTTACACCCTGGCTATTGGGTGATAAACATGGCCAACACCAAGTGTCACTCGTACATTGTCTAACAATGAATGATGAGATGAATGACAGTGCCTACATGACATGAGATCGTTTCACTATCGCTGTCACATTGCCTCCCATGGAGTTCTGGAGACCTTTCACACCGCAGGAATAGAACACTACTCTAAGGTAGCATTATATGACTGGTAAATCAGTTGCGGGCAGCACAGCGGGGTACAATGTGTATTTGAATAAGTCCCTTACTATTTAGACTAGTTCTACGTTATATTTGTTGCAAAACTTCCTCAAACACGATTAGGTAATGATCTATAGGTACTTACTACTATATCTATGCAGATAAATAAAATTGATGTGTCTGTTTGTATTTCCAAATTAACAGGTTTTCACTAAATGCATGTGAAAGAATATAGTACATACAAAAAAAGGACAATTAAAATAAACTCTGTCTGTCTATTTGTTTCGGCAAATCTACGAAACGGCTGGACCGAGTTTGACGGGACTTTCACTGGCAGATAGTTAATATAGGCTACTTTTATTCAAAAGAATATTAGGAACTGTATGTCTGTCGCCCACTTTGTTTGTTCCGGCTCTCTATCTCTGAAAAGACTGGACCGATTTTTCGATATAATTGCTGGCAGATAGCTGAGGATACAAGGAGTAACATAAGCTACTTACGTATGAACGTAAGTACATACGTTTTAAAAAACAGGGTTCCGCGAAATTAAACCCATGTTATTAAGTCAACGCGGAAGAAACCGCGGGACACAGCTATTTTATCAAATTCCTATGTAATATTTATTTATTGAAACGCTAGAAATTGTATCCATTAATAAACACATAAATCTGACCGACATATTTAATTTACTAAGCTGTTGCTTTAAGCATGATTATTAAGTTGAACGTTAATAAATATTTATAGCGCAAAATATTATCTTTAGTAAGTACTTAGTGTTTCAAACTTTGTAATCTATACATCTATACTCTATACATACATACATACATACAGATAAATAAAATTGAAGTGTCTGTTTGTAATTCCAAAATAACAGCTTTTCACTAAATGCATATGAAAGTATACACTCTACTGAAACTAACAAAAAACAAGTTTTAAAATTTTTCTCTGTCTGTCTGTCTGTCCGTCTGTTTGTTCCGGGTAATCTCTGAAACGGCTGGACCGATTTTAACGGGACTTTCGCTGGCAGGTAGCTGATATAGCAAGGAGTAACTTAGGCTACTTTAATTTAGTAAAAATATTAGGGTTCCGCGACAATAAAGATGAAACAAAATCTACGCGGGTGACCCCGCGAGGCACAGCTAGTATCTAAATGTAAATGAAAAATTACTTATTCAGTTTGGGCCCTGGTAAAGCACGTATGAATGTCGAAAATTTACGAATTGATTGATTGTAAGAAACTCAGCTGGCATCATGTACATTTCATCGATACAATATAAATCATATGAAATCACTAGCTGTACCCCGCAGTTACACCAGCGTAGATTTAGTTTCATCCTTATGTCGCGGAACCCTAATATTTTTAATAAATAAAAGTAGCTTAAGTTACTCCTTGGAACATCAGCTACCTGACAGTGAATATCCCGTAGAAATCGGTCCAGCCGTTTCAAAGATTACTCGGAGCAAACAGACAGACAGAGAAAAAATTTAAAAATTGTTTTTTTTTGTGTCAGTAGCGGATATATTTTCATATGCATTTTGTGAAGAGCTGTTATTTTGGCAATACAAACAAACATACACTTCAATTTTATTTATCTGTATAGATGTATAGATATGTTCTAGTAAGGCAATCTTCCGAACCCGGCGGTAACATTCATAACCATGTCATTCTGCCGATATAAAAGCACATAAATCAATCGTAATCAAATAGAAGTGTTTCAAACTAAAATATTTTTTTCCCAAAACGTAAAAAAAACATTATACGTCCAATTTAAAAAGCAAAAGAACATTAAACCTATTCAGTACTGCAAAAACAACAACATCTGAAGATACACACGCTGAAAAACATTTCTTCATAGCTAAGGTTGACAGATAACACAATTACAGCAGTCCCCGGAAGTTAATAGCTTTATCTGTGACGTTGGTCGGTAATAAGCCCTTCCGGTAGGCTCTACGTGGTATCCCCGGGCCATCGCTCTTGTTGGCAGCCTTCCATCGTTACGATGAAGTCGTTATATTATAATGCTTGTTGGTAGAAACATTATATTTTACACTTGTTATGGGCTGCGGATCCCTAATGTATCTACACTAATATGATAAAGAGGAACGATTTGATTGTTTTTTTGTTTGTTCGTTTGTTTGCATTGAATAGGCTCCGATACTTGACCAAACTTGAAAATTCTTTCAGCAATGGATAGCTACATCATCAGCGAGCAACATAGGCTATATTTTAGCCCCGTACTCCCACGGGAACGGGAACTACGCGGGTGAAACCGTGATACGTCCGCTAGTTTTAAAATAAAGTACTACTACGTTACTCCTTGTAACATTAGCTACCTGCCAGTGAAAGTCCCGTTCAAATCGATCCAGCCCCACTTAAGCTGGGACAAACAGACAGTAAAAAAAGGGTTTTGAATAGTGAAAAGCTACTAATTTGGAATAACAAACAGACACGTCACTTGTATTTCTGTAAAGATGATCAAAAAAGTAAATTTATGTCATCCCATTCCAGAAGGGTCTCTGGGCCTGTAAACAAAGTTCTTACTAACGCTTCGTATATAGAAGCGATACAAAGTGTACGGGAATGTACATATATATAGCGCCTGAGAGGGCGATAGACTTACCATCTGTCACGTTGGCACTTAATCATCTTGCGTGAAAAGTGGGTGTTGTTATTACAACAGCTCTGCCTATACCTTCAAGAATTATATTATACTCGTACTAGACCCGCGGCTTCACCCACGTAAATCTTTCATCCCCTTGGGGGTACAATTAATCAAAATCCTTTCTTAGCGGATGCCTACGTCATAACATCTACCTGCATGCCAAATTTCAGCCCGATCCGTCCAGTGGTTTGGGCTGTGCGTTGATAGGTCTATGTCAGTCAGTCAGTCACCTTTGAGTTATATATACATATATATATATTTAAAGATGTATGTGGTTTTAAAACCCTGTAAGTTGTATAGTTAGTAGCTGTGAATTCTAGTAATGGAAGTCCTTTCGATATGACATTCCAGCAATAATTCCTGGCCATATCTATCCCGGATCGTAAAGATCATGTAGATTGCATACCTCCATGTGAAGTTATAATCCGCCGTACAAGGCGCGGTGATAAAACCTACCACTCATAATGTGACATGCCGTACCGATGGCCGAGGTTGTGGTCCTCGTGGACGATACACAAATGGAAACTTAGGCGTACACTTCGCTTGAACTCTTTTTTATTTAAAAAATATATCGATTGAATTTACGGTCAAGTGGTTGCAGCACTAATGTGGAGCACGGTCAGTTTCTTGCCGGTTCTTCTCAGAAGGCTAGTTTCCGAACCGGTGGTAAATTCTCGACGTTCATAAGTGCCTTACCAGGGCCTAAACTGAATAAATATTTTTCATTTTCATTTCACGATATCCTGAGTTGGCGTTAGCGTGGTGGTTGCAAGCGCTACTGCAGAGCATCAGCCTCTAGTTCGATACCCGGACAAAGTGTTTTCCTATCTGTAATTTCCCAGTAGCCTGAAGCCTAGATTAGTGCCCGGTTAATTGCAATAGACTTTTTTTTAAACTGTGAAGAATATTGATTTTATAGGTAAAATATCTTTAATACGGCAAATTATTATACTTCTTACAAAGTACTTCCAAATCATAAGAAGGAAACAGAAAAATATCATATGAATATAAACAAGTTCAGTTGCCGCCACGAGCCATGAGCGCTCAGTGAAAATAGATGGGATGATATTTGTTTGCACTCGCGCCGACCCAAAATACTACTACTAACTTACTAAGGTCAGCACTTTCATGCAAGTATTAATTCCAAGATGATCAGCTCGCTTTTTCATCCCACGAAACTTTAACTCTTTCTGGGCCAACTGTACACAGATATATGAAAAAAATATTAGCAAACGCAGTGAGGTTTACCTTCAAAGCGCAGGCGTAGACGCGTGATGTTATCTAGCGGGTAGCTCGTAGACAAAAACTGCAGGAATGACTGCTAATCGCTAACATTATCCCACTATGGACTTACACTCGGCAGCACAGAGCATTCTTGCAATATAGAATCACTGTAAAATAGATTTTTACCATAAATACATGCTACCATGCCGTTATTTACGCACTAAAAAATGAGAACTTTTGAATAGTGAAATCCTTTGGCTAATGGTATGGTAGGGTATTGCTACACCATACTCTCTCTCTCTAGTCGTTCCCTCATGACTGAGGATCGTGGTCATCAACAAGTGGTCGACACTTGGAGTGAACTATTTGTTTCCATCGGCTTCTGTCCATCGCGGGCCTGACGACGGAGCTAAACCTCGGGGACCTGGAGTCTTTTATTTGATAGCTCCATCTGGTAGGACACCGGCCTCGGGCTCGTTTGCCATTTGTGTTCCCAACTTGATGAATTTACGCAACCAACTGTATAAAAATAAATAGTAAGTCACATCAATTTTCTTTTTTAATAACAGCCCCAAAGATATCACGAGATCCGAGAAAATATTTTATTGGCAATTTGATAAGTACGTTCACAACAGAATATACAGTTCTCAAAATGTTAAGAAAAGAAGGAAGATGGGATTCGAACCCACGACTACGTATACAAATCATACATACACAAACAAAGCATAAACAGAAACCATTATAATTACTGTAAATATTAATAAGATATCTGTTACGTAGTAGTCTGGGCAGACGAGAGTACGTTTATGGGGCGAAGTGGAATGGCCACAAAAACACGGCCCGTTTACCCGACAATTACTTATAGTTCGAGCCCACTCGCCGACCATGCCTTATTGCGGCTGGCTATACAACGTGCTCCAACTTCGCTTGCTACCTTCATTCATTCAAAGGGAAAGGCAGGAAAAGAATAACACGAAGAAAAAAAATTGGTCCTTCGAGCTAAATCACACATATACCCCGAAGGGATAAGCATAGTGTTGTTGTAATAACAACACCTACTTTTTACCGATGATTAAGTGCCAACGTGACAGATGGTGAGTCCATCGCCGTCTCAGGCATTGTACACACGTCTTTGAATTACTTCCTAGACATATGCAGGTTTCCTCACGATGTTTTCCTTCACCGTAAAGTACGCGATGTGATTTGTGAAATCACTGCACATAAGTTTTCAGAGAAACTCATTGATACAGGCTAGATCGTCCATCAAAATTGGTTCAGCAGGTTCAGCTGTGAAAAGCATACCGATAGATAACTTATTGACCCACAAGACGGCGCCGTACCCTTCAACGCAAAATGCCAAATACGCATTCATTTCAGTCAGAACAATTCATACATTTTAGGCGTGTCGCGAATTTAGATACGTCAATTCGTGAATGAACATGTGATTAAGTTTGCTAAATGTTCTCTTCTATAAATAAATATATCTGATTATCTAGCTATCTATATCTAATAATAATAATAATAATCATTTATTGACGTCAATCACACGGCAACCAAAAAATAAAGCAACCGAAAAAAAAATTAAAAAATTACTAAAAACATTAAGCAAAAAAGAAATTACAAAAAAAACTAAATAATATTAAAACAATATGAAAAAGGTTGTTACTGGTGCGGAGTGGTTAGCACCAGTACAGCGGGAGTTGCAGTACAATGTCGCCAAAGGGCCATACCTCAACTATAACCGCAAAGTAACTATATCTATAATTTTTTTGTTAGCTTTTCGTGAAATAAAGCAAAAATCTAAGTCTACATGGGTAAGACCGCCGGGCAGAGGTAGTATACAATAATAGGACATCTTGTATAGTATGTAATATAAAACTAACTATTCCTAACTGGGGAAGTGGGCATGGAAAGCGCGCACTTTCAAAGAAGGATGATTGACATATTTAGAATAAAATTATGGGAAAATTCCGATGACTTAATATTAGAACTGATGAATAAAACATAGTATTAATATAAAAAGTAGCCGAGGTGTTTTGTCATCTTATAAACCTCATTGATTCCATAAAGTAAATGAATAAGAAGACGACCAATCTATACATCTATACAGATAAATAAAATTGAAGTGTCTGTTTGTAATTCCAAAATAACAGCTCTTCACTAAATGCATATGAAAGTATACACGCTACTGACACTGAAAAACCATATTTTTAATTTTTTCTCTGTCTGTCTGTTTGTTCCGGGTAATCTCTGAAACGGTTGGACCGATTCTAACGGGACTCTTATTGGCAAGTCGCTGATGTTCCAAGGAGTAACTTAGGCTACTTTTATTTATTTAAAATATTAGGGTTCCGCGACATGAAGCATGAAACTAAATCTACGCCGGTAAAACCGCGGGGCACAGCTAGTGAATTGATAACATTCTAGTAATCTACACTAATGTAAACCTGAAGACTTTGTTTGTTTGTTTAAACGTGCTAGTCTCAGGAACTACTGGTCCTATTTGTTATCTTTCATTGTTACTAAGTTTTTTTTTTAAACCGGATAAACGGATGCCTATTTATTAAATAAATCAAGCCTACGTTAGTCCTTGTAACACCAGCTGCCAGTGAAACTCCCATTCAAATCGGCCCAGCCGTTTCAGAGATTACCCGGCACAGACAGACAGATATTTTTTTTTTTCCGTTAGCAGCGTATATATACTTTCACTAGCTGACCCGACAGACGTTGCTCTGTCTTAATTATGAGAATACAGCACGTATTCTGTCAATTCTATGTCAAACGTCATAAGGTTACATCAAAAAGTTTTTATTGTCCAAAGCGCTAAGGTTAGATTTAAGAAGAAAGAAATAATTTTATATGGTGGTTAAGTATACTCAAATTTAAAAATTTTCAATGCAATTTTCTTAGTTTTTTCTTTCAAAAGAACCATGTCCTGACAATAACGAACACAACAAAAAAAATATTATCGAAATTGGTCCAGCGGTTCACCCGTGAAGGGAAATGGGGATTAATTTTTATATAAATATGCATTTAGTGAAAAGCTGTCAATTTAGATTTACATCAGACTATTCTACACCTGTTTAAGAACGAAAACATGAAGAATAACCCTCGCTGTTCTTGTGGACACTCTTCAAAATGTATCCGATAAAAACAACAACGTGATAACACAATAACTGTTCATCCTTCGACCATTGAAGGAATGTGGCAAAAAAGTGCAGAAGCACGCGGAAGCCTTGAGCAAGAATACCTTTCGACCCGGTCAGGATGGAAGCACTTCGTGTCCAAAAGTTTTTTAGGAAATCCATTTTACTAAGATAATGGTGACTGGATTGGTAACGACATACATGCGTAAATGCAGACTCTGGACTTTTAGGCGCACAAAATATATATACATCTTGTTTACAGATAAATAAAATTGAAATGTCTGTTTGTAATTCCAAAATTACATTTCTCACTTAATGTTTATCAAAGTATACATACGGTACTGACAATAAAAAAGCAATTTTTTAAATATTTATCTATCTGTTGGTTTGTCTGTCCGTCTGTCTATCTATTTGACTATCTGTGTAATCTCCGATACGGCTGAACCGATTTTAACGGGACTTTCACTGGCATATACTTAGCTAATGTTACAAGGAGTTACTAAGGCTACTTTAATTTGTTTTAAACATTAAGGTTGCGCGCGTCAATGGCTCTATGCGACGCGGCACAGCTGGATTAAAATAAAATAAAATATCCATAAAAATTTTGTAATTAAGAAGTTATTTATATAGTATAGTCTGAGATGACGATAGACTCACCATCTGTCACGTCAGCAGTTCGATAAAAAGTAGCTGTTCTAACTAGTCTGCCTACCTACACCTCGGGGTACCTTCTGAAAAGATTATTAGAATAGTGACATAAATTGTTGAGTTATCATGACCTGTTGATGCCGGTGCAGTGGATGAAAATCCAGAAAAATAGTTCGAAAATGTATATTGCATTTTTAATGTGGTTTGACAGCGACCTCAAGGCTGACATTGACAGAAATAATGAAAAGGAAAAATATTAAAAGCAAATGTATCTAAAAAGTATCCGTATAGACGTGTCCTATATTCGTCCGCTTACACCTGTCATAAGTCCTTATTTTTTATTCTTTATTGGGACAAAACAGTTACTAATAAAAAATAAATAATAGAAAAAGTATTGAGTAATCGTATACAAAACTGGGTAAATGCATTTAACCATAACAATTCTCGGAGAAAATCAGATAAAAAGTCGGCATTTCCGCAGCCAGAATAACATTATTACTTAATTTTGAACACTTGTCTGATTGCATGCCAAAATGACTTAATTAGAGAGATGCTCATTACCAAGCCCTTCCCACTTTCAATTTCCATATAAATTGTGAATTTCATTGGGGACTCCGTCTCCCCACAGACACAAAACGATAATTATGAAGCTATCCGTCTGTCTGCACTTAGCTTGGGAACACAACGCGCTAATGACATCTCAACCACCAAAGCTCAGAAAATTTATGATCATTTTTTTTGTTCCGCATCTTTCGTATTATTTAAATGGTTAATTGTTACGCTATAGAGATTCCTATGTGTTAAGTACTTTATGATTCTTCTGTAGGACATTTTGAGTATATATATATACTCAAAATGCAAGGATTCTGAGAGACTTTAAAATTCTTGCCGAAATAATTTTATCTTACTTTTATGTGAGGTTGCGAATTTTGCAACTGAGTAACTAAGGCAAGACTAGCTGAGAGATGATTAATAGAAGTCTTAAAGACGAGTAAGGTCTGACGAGAGAGAGGGACAAAAGACGTCTGAGATTGAACTGAAAGCAGGCTGAGAGAAGAATTATAGAGGGATTAACTGAGAGTAATTGTTTGGTTTCATGCCTGGTTCATCTCAACAAAAGCCATCTTCCAAACCAGGTGGTAAATTTTAATCTATAATTAGGTTCTAATTTGTAATTCTGTATAATGTTTTTTTTGGGTCTTTCTGACGATTTGAAAATTCTTGAATTTTGCCTGAACTGGGAGAAGAGTCAGTTGACAAGTCCTGAGAGGTAAGAAAAGGTTGACAAGTGGCTAAGCGTTGAGATACAGATGAGAGTTTTTGATATTGATCTAAGAGGTTTTCTGATATTGATCTAAGAGGAGACTGAGAGCCGAAAGAAGATCACTGGTTACTTCTAAATTCTTTATATTCCATTATAAATGATTCCAGTTCAACCACAGTGGTCAAGAGTTTCAAACAGTTCAGCAAGCTTGTGTGTTTGTTTATCACCTAAATAGTGTTGAACTAATAATAAAGTGTATATTAATAGCGTTAAACAGCCATCATCGGTCGTCTCTGACACGTTTGCCTGGTAATTGGCTATTAGCATGGTGGTGTCTCTCAGTAGGCACAATACTAGTCACTCTTGGCTCTCAGCCAGTTGATTATTTTATTCAAAAAAACATAAGGGTTCCGCGGGACACCAATGAAATTAACTTTACGCGGGTAAAACCGCGGGGCACAGCTAGTATCTATATATATATATATATATATAAAAGTGAATCCCCATTTCCCTTGGTCACGGTATCACGCCTGAACGGCTGGATGGATTTTAACGGGACTTTCACGGGCAGATAGCTGATGTTTCAAGGAGTGATTTAAGCTAATTTAATTTAAAAAAAACAGCATGAAACTAAATCTACGCGGGTGAAACTGCGGGACACAGCTAGTATAATATATATAATAGGGAGCGAGCCTATAACCGAGGACTAACCCAGACTCCGGACTGCTACTGGGAAATTGGACAGGTAATCTGTAAAGATATTTAATCTCACCCTGTCTGGTATTTATCTAGGGCCAGCACCCCTTCAATCACCCCTATCTGCTTGTAACCCAACAAAAACAAGTGGACACATTCCTCATAAAGACACCCTTAACAGCCCCTTTCTTACAATAACAACCCTATAGTAACATGATAAGGCTCATTTTAATTCAGCATTGAATGGCTAATGGCTAAATTGCAAAGTGTAAGCCCACTATAAGCTTTACAAACAGTAAGGAAACTATAATATTATAAAAAGCAAAGGTTTGTATGTATGTAACGAATTGGCTCAAACAGTACTGCACCGCACTTTTAAAAATTCCTTCACATATAGGCATAATATTTTATATGTCGGGTGAAACCGTGTGACGTCCGTTAGTCTAGGAATAAATCGTCCAAAATGATACACTCACACAGATGCACACGTCAGCGAGATAAGCAGAGGGCCTAGTGCGAGTTTTTCACTGCCGCCGTCGCAAGTCACCGCGTCGACGTAAACGCAGATTTGTATAGGATCGGAACAGCGCCTCTGTCGGCCTAAAGATGACACTATTGTGAGCCCATACAAATCTGCGTTTACGTCGACGCGATCACTTGTGACGGGGATTTAAGAAAACTCGCACTAAGCACTCAGAAAATGTTAATTTCGATACATACACAGCTTATGTAAATGGCAAATGTGAATCCCCATACTTACCTACCATTGGGTGAATAGCACAAATTCCAGGGTCATCAAGTCAAGCGCACTTCAACTGTCTTTGATTTGACAGGCGCTTCAAATAACCAACTTAAAACCTCACTTTGCCATTCCAATATTAACCTTATAATGTGATGTATAAGGCTTCAGTTATAAGTAAAAGTTGTTTGCCAAAGTGCCGGCCATTATCTAAGAAATTGGTGCTTCGCGAATGATACGCGTAAGTTGAAGTGACACTCGTGATCGTTAGCTTTGTAGGTGTTTTGAGATTTAGATTCGATTGTCTTGTCTGTGGATCATTCTTGTGACTACATCGTAACGGGATATATTTCAAAATTTATATTTTCGTTTTGATATAATCATTTGTTCGGCATAATATTGTCTTTTGTGTGCAATACTAAAATTGTTAACGGGGGATTATTCTGCAGTTTGATAGACTTAGAAATTACTCAAACAATACTATGCATAATAAACTATGTCCAATGCAAAGACCATTGTAAAAATTTATTTATTTGAATTAGTGAGAGTGAGAATTTCAGTGATTGCACGTCCACATAAACACTTGCTCTGTATAATATTACATAGAACATAATACCTAGATTTAGTGTATTATATTGGACGTCTATCAAATAATCTAGATATAATTCCAAATTAACAGCTTTTTACTTAATTCATATTAAGGTCCATATTCGATAGGTACTTACATATATGTAAAAAATTAATAGCTGTGCCCGGCAAAAGTATTGCCACGGATTTTTATTATGAAACAATTATGTTGGCCAATTCTCAGACACCATTTCTGAGGAGTTCGGTAACGAACACCTCGACACGATAATATTAAACATTAGAAGTACAAAAAAATTGAGATCCGCAATATAAAGTCCGGGTAAAACCGCGAGGTACAGCTAGTAGACAAATAAAATCACTTTAAATCAAAGTACATTGAAGTGTCACACCTTATTGCATTTCTAATTAACATCTAGCTCTCTAAATAAACGCGACTGATCTTTAATCCGTAAACAATAATTCACGGCGAATTCCCGCTAACAGAGTATTTAAGCTCGTTCCTTTGCATTCCAGATTGTTTGAATGACACGCAAATGAGCAGGAAAGCGGGATTAAGTCTGGAATGCTCCGCTGTCATGTCCTCTTTCTATATTTATATTGACTTCATTAACTGGGACGCGCATCAATCTTAATTTTAAGGAAAATCTGTACTCCGATTATACTTAACGTCTGTCTCGTAATATGAGTCGAACTATCATGGCTATAAGAGGTCATGGTAGGGCCTCTGACACCAACAACATATGGAAGATGATTTCACCATAGAGACTAGCCGATTAAATTTCATAGATGGTTTTATTTTTCTTGTTTGAGTTAGACAGAGTTGGTTAGAGTTTCTTGCCGGTTCTTCTCAGAAGGCTACTTTCCGAACCAGTGGTAAATTCTTCGACATTCATAAGTGCCTTACCAGGGCCTAAACTGAATAAATCATTTTCATTTTCATTTCGCAGTAAAGAAAAAAAACCCAAATTGTATTTAAATAATTAAAGCTTTGAATGCTCATCACATCAGGTACTCACGTCATATTTTTCATAGAGAAAACATATCATAGATAATATACCATAAACAGGTATCTACTGTATTTACTGAGGTAAGACCCGGCAAATAATATTGTGACTATCATATGTCACGGTAACAAATTGCAAGTATAAAGTGCGTCCTTCACCCCTCCTAGGTACTTGTATAACCCTATTCCCATTGAAAACATTTAATTAACACGCCCTTTGAAATTCAACGCACTTCGGTAATGGAAATTCTTCGGGGTGTGAAGGAATTCGATTCGGTATTAAATTAGCAGACATATTTTTAATCTTACTTACTTTCACGTTACTTTTAATTTATCCAAAAGGCTTGGTTGCTCAATAATAGTTGTCAAAGCTAAATCTAAATGCAAATTTCACGATGACAATAACCATATGACTTTAGCCATAGATAAAGAAAAACAAATGCGCTTTGAGGAAAAATGCGCGGCACGTATAAGTCAATGGGCAAAAATTGTGTTTTCATCATGTTTTGTAAGTAAAAGTTGCAATTTTAGTTCAAAAACATGAAAATGAAAATTATTTATTTAATTTTGGGCCCTAAAGCGCAAAACGCAAGGTCAAGCGACAGCTTTCGATCTCAAACCGGCAAGCACTAGACACTAAAGTTACTAGACAATAGATTACCTACGGCAATTTGCCGACACATCAGCTATATACATATATAAATGTGTATAACACGTGTGTAGTGTAATTCTGTCAGCTGCGAGCGAGGGGCGGATATTGCGCGCGCCTGCACTTCCGCTCCGAGCCTTGGTTTTCATTAATCGTCTTCTCACTTTGTGCTTTGTTACTAAATCCTACACTGTAAGTGTACTTAGTACGACATTTAGCTAGAATAAGGTAAGACATTTTTGAAAAGAGTAATTAGTCTTTAACTTGTCTAGGCCTACAACTATCGGTTTAAGCAAAGATTTAGAACATCAGAGCTTTGACATTTTCATTTTGGTAGCTACCGTAAAATTTACGTTTATAGTTGCCCCCCAGTAAGTACCTACTATTGCCCTCCATGGAGCACTGGCGACCTTACATGAATAACGTCACTAATAATAATTTACTGATAATCTTTTGTAAGGTGGAGATAAGGCTCGAATATTGAACAAGACATTTTATTATGCCCTAACCTTCTTAAAATCGTGTCTCATCCCATTCCAATATATAAGTATGAAATCTTACACACCTGCCGTCCTTACATTCTGAATGGTCTAGACACTCAATATAATGGCGTAGTAAGTGAATTCCCGTCACGTGCCCTAATGTACAGCCCGGACCGAACCCGCGGCCTCTCATTGAAATGTACTTTGTAAGCCCAATGCGGCTAAATTATATAGGAACTCTATGGTTTGAGTGTGAAAGTGTAGAATCTTCTCTATTTGTTAATATGAGTTTGCACTGATCTTTACAGCTCTACATATTATTTTAAACATAAAATTTAATTAGCAATAAGATCCTTAGACATTATACGTAATACCTACATTTAGTTTTTATATAATTTATGGTCTTTTATGCACTGTGTCCATGGGTTTATATATATATTTTTTGTGATTCATATTGTTTTACTCAAAATTGTAAATTGAGTTGGCTGAGTTTTTTGCCAGGTTCAATGTAAAAGAAGAAGAGAACCAAAAGAAAGATAGACGTATAGATGTAACGCGATACAACTTTCAATAGCGCGATCTATCTGACTACTTACGCCATCTACTTACACACAATGGAACTAAAACATACTCAAGTACGATTCGTACAATAATTATGTCGTTCTGATACTTTGAAAGTACTTTGTTAGAGTCTAATCTAACATAATTTGAATAATCTTTCACCTCAAGGACGAACAAACCTAAAATCATACCGCCTACGTCGAAGTACAATCTGGTAGCTGGTAGTCGTATTGTGTAGATCACCGGTAGCTTCCATTAGTTTAGAGATCCTTAGACCGGTTGTTATCGCAAAGTGCACTCCCTGATGAGTCTGCGGCTCTGAGTTAGTGCTGTAGAGACCGATTTTATGCTACTGGCACTACCGTATACCTTGTCAAACCAATAACTAAGTCTTTAGATATAGCCAAAAAGTATTGCCCTAAGTCGTACCGATTCGATTATACAGTGAGTATCGATTTAACTCTAATGCAAATTGATTGGAACACTCATGGAACGTAATTTTTAAAGTTAGCGTAACATTTTTAAAATTAACTAGCTGTGCCACGCGGTTTCACACGCGTAGATTTAGTTTCATCATTATTGTCGAGGAACCCTAGTATTTTTAATAAATAAAAGTAGCCTAAGTTACTCCTTGATACATCAGCTACCTGCCAGTGAAAGTCCCGTTAAAATCAGTCCAGCCGTTTCAGAGATCCGGAACAAACAGACAGACAGACAGACAGAGAAAAAAATTATAACTTGATTTTTTAGTGTCAGTATCGTGTATACTTTCATATGCATTTAGTGAAAAGCTGTTATTTTGGAATTACAAACAGGCAGTTTAATTTTATTTATCTGTATAGAATAGATATAGATAGATGTTTCCGTGTTAAAGCCTGTCTGGGGAAAGAAATTCCCCGTTTTTTTACAGATGAGGTAATTTACATATTTACAATTATCATATTTTCTCCTAAATATTTGATATCGTTTTATATAAATTTGGACTTTTGGTTTTTAGAGTTTTAGGACAAAAAACCTTTGTTAACGGGCAGCACTAGCTTGCCATATACATAAATACAGACTTATTATTTAAAAAATTATATCAAAATACATTGACTTGAATAATAACGAAATCGATTCGTCACTTCATCATTTTATTTCTTTAACATATTTGTGGCAGTATTTATTATTTTATTGTTATATAAGATACCGAATGTTGTTGTAGATATAGATTAGAATTAGAATTAGATTAGAAAGAATTAAAGACTGAATAGAAATGTGAAACAAGATCTCTGTGGTTTTTATATATTTATAATATCTATCGTCATCACCCATAAGTTTTATTTAACATTAGCTGTGCCCCACGGTTTCACCCGCGTAGATTTAGTTTCATCCTTATACTCGCGGATCCCTAATATTTTTAATAAATAAAAGTAGCCTACTCTTTGAAACATCAGCTATCTGCCAGTGAAAGTCCCGTTAAAATCGGTGCAGCTGTTTCAGAGATTACCCGGAACAAACGGACAGACAGACAGATAAAAATTTACAAAACTGTTTTTTGCGTCAGTATCGTGTATTCTTTCATATGCATTTAGTGAAAAGCTGTCATTTTGGAATTACCAACAGACACTTAAATTTTATTTATCTGTATAGATGTTGGTAGGGCATTTATAGATGAAAAAAATTCCAAAATTTTTCAATGTTGGATACGAAAACGCTGTCAACGACCAAGTCACTACGATATCGTTTTTGATTGCCTGAATCGGGCTTCTGTAGGCAACCGGCATGCCACAGCTTGCGGTGGGAGCATAGTGCAGTGGTGACGTCACTTACTGACGTCATTGTCACGTAATAGCGTTCACAATACCTCTTAAGGGGCCTGCGGAAGCTGACTTCGCCATACGAAACTATTACTAACTGGGTTTTACCGACGATAATTGTTTTTGGTACCCTAATGTCCCTCCTGTTTTCTATCTCTATTCAAATTACAGAAAAAATTACTGATAGGTTACACACGATCAAGCTATTATAATCTCAATATATATAACTCAAAAGTGACTGACTGACTGACATAGTGATCTATCAACGCACAGCCCGAACCAGTGGACGAATCGGGCTGAAATTTGGCATGCAGGTAGATGTTATGACGAAGGCATCCTCTAAGAAAGGATTTTGATTAATTCTACCCCTAAGGGGATAAAAGTTTGTATGAAACTAAATTTACGCGAGTGAAACCGCGGAGCTCAGCTAGTTTTATATAAAGAACAGCTACCTATTATCATTTTAACGTTAACAAAGTACTTTTAATTGTTAATGATGTTGAACGGGCAGTATGCAAGTCAACAGGTAGCGATCAAAACGCCACGTTTGAATCGCCGCACTTGAATCGCCGCGCTTGAACCGCCGCGTCGCGATCCAAAAATAAAAATGCTTTATTTACTTCATGATGAAAACGTTAACTAGTTACTAGCTAGTGTTTACCTACCTGGTTGCCTACGTTAGGTGTCGAAGGTCCAATTCATGGTTCAGTTATAGTAGTTTGGCCTGTCTGGGTGTTTGGTATGTATTATGAGGATATGAATTACAGAAATGGTATTTTGTTTGAGCTCTACAAAATTATTTACGCATGATTTTTCAAATATTCTAAAAAGCGTCCAGTCGCAGGTAACTTTCTACCAAATGAGTATGGTTCGCAAAATGTACAAACCATTCGGACAAACATACAATCTATTGTTTTCGCCACTCATATTCCCGATTGTAATGAATCTAACAGTATAATGTATTATTAGAACATTACACTGAAGCGTGTATTGTTCTTGCGAAATGTATATTTAGGAACAAAGTGTGTTAATGATCGCCTCTGTTTATGATACGGTGTAAACTGTGACAATTAAATGTTTTACATCGTACGACCATATATTATTTCAGTCAAACTAGTTGCACACCGCGCGTTTTTTTATATTCATAATTTTGTAGAATAGAGGAGCTCGTGGCACAGTTGCTATTGCGCATATGATTCGATCAGCGAAGTTAAGCAACCATACGCCTAGCCAGTAGTTGGATGGGTGACCGCCCGAGTTCCCTCCGTGCCTCGGAGAGCACGTTAAGCCGTCGGTCCCCGTTGCCAATTTAACATCTTTGGCAATCGTTACAGGTCAGTCAGAGGCCTAAGAAAGTCTGACAACTGGTTTAACACAGATTGCCGATTTTCCTCAAAAAAGGGGTTACGAAGGTCAGATGGCAGTCGCTTCGTATAAAAATCAGGTGATCAGCCACATCGGGTTGAATCAAGTGCCGACCCCAAAAATACATGGGATAAGGCGAGGGAGATGAGGGAGATGAAGAATCATTTATTTACATGAAATTTGTTTAAAATTATAGATACCTACGTAGCATATTTCACCCATTTTGGGTGCATGTATAATCAAATATAATATTTACATAAAATACTAAATTTGGAAGTCCTGTATATAATGAAGAATTTTTCAATAATTGCAATACGTATTATTTAATTGTCTATGCAAGAATTTCAATTATTATCTGCGCTAAGTGTATCTAAAAAAATAAACCTAAAGAAAATTAGTATTTTATTATGGACCATATTTGATTCTCTAAAGTCTTAATTCAATCTGGACTTAAGCAATTTGTTAATAATTAATAACGGGATTTGATATGGAATACATTTTATAGTGCACCCTTTTGTCCTATTACATGTAATACCTATTATTCGTAGCATTCGATCGGTTGTGGTACAAGTTGAGATATTACGTTTATTAAAAAGGTTTTTAGCTATTATCTTTACTCTTTCCTGTTTGGGTCCCCAAACGGGTAAATAATGGAACTACAACACCTATTAGTTCCGTCAACGTTGACAGATGATAAGTTCATCTTTTCACGCCTGAACTTGTTCTCAGATATATGTCCGCTATTACAAAACCTGGTTTAAGGCAAGCGTAATCTATATCTATACAGATAAATAAAACTGAAGTGTCTGTTTGTAATTCCAAAATAACAGCTTTTCACTAAATGCATATGATATGTAAACACGCTACTGACACTGAAACACCAAGTTTAAAAAAAAATCCCTGTCTGTCTGTCTTGTTTCGGCTAATCTCAGAAACGGCTCAACCGATTTAAACCGATAAAAACGTTTTTCAGTGTCTGTCGGTTTGATACGATTGTATATAGATTGTAACGGGACTTTAACTGGCAGATAGCTGATGTTTCAAGGAGTAACTTAGCATCCTTATATTTAGAAAACATATTAGGGTTCCGCGAAATAAAGCATGAAACTAACACCACGCGGGTGAAACCGCGGGGCACAGCTAGTATATATGCTTTCGCAGCCCGCTCTTGTCCTGTGACTCGTCCTGCTCTAAATGAACGCATCACATGACCAGCATGAGATAGAAATAGAGTGACCGACTCTAAATTAAACACATCGCATTGATACCGAGAATTGTAAGTGATGCGCTTTGTTTCTGCTCAACCATAGAGCTCGGAACATCTACGATTTTAATCTATGTTTAAAAAAAAATATATTTATGTTCGTTCATGATCAAATTCTAATCTTAATTGATATGCAAATTATTCCTTTAAGACAGACACTAAAAACTATGTTACGTAATGATTAGACACCTATTTTCCCGTTTTTTTTTTATTTAAAAGCAGTTCGAGCGACGTCTTAATGTGTTCTTCACGGTACGAAGGGAACTCGGTCGGTCACTCATCCAACTACGGGCTTGGGTTAGAGTTGCTTAACTTCGGTGTTCGAATGATATACGCAATTGCAAATCACAACTGTGCTACGAAGTCCTTCCTACTTTAGAGATATGAGTAAAATTACGATTGATGAAATAAAACTTTTTCCGTGAGTGATACAGTAATAACTACTTGTAGATCTAGCTCATTTTTAGGGTTCCCAAAGAATAAAACGGCGTATTATTAGTATGACTCCGTTGTCCGTCTTTCTGTCTTTCTGTCCATCTGCCACCAGGTGCCACCAGGCCATCATAAACCGTGATAGCTAGACAGTTGAAATTTTCACAGATAATGTTTTTCAATTGCCTCTAAAACAACAAATACAAAAAATATATTTGAATCCTAAAATAAAGGGCTCCTCAAATTTTAATTATCTAAATGTGATGTTTGTCGTATATTGATAAGATAGTTACCAATTTAACACCTTTGGCAATCGTTACAGATCAGTTAGAGGTCTAAGAAAGTCTAACAACTGGTTTAAACCAGATTGCCGATTTTCGAAAAAGGGGTTTCGAAGAACAGATGGCAGTCACTTCGTATAAAAATCAGATGATCAGCCACACCTACCTATATAGACGATGATATTGATAAGAAATCGTACGCGAGTCCAACTCGCATTAGGCAGGTTATACAAGAATAATTGAAACAGAAGCGTGTCTTACCCTTTAGTAACGCTGCGGGAATGACTGTGCAGGTAGAGACCACCCGCTTCATTGCATCGTCGTGATGGACTTGCTCATTGGATATCGGAACTACACTTTCTAGCGCATCAAAAAAATAATCAAAGATTTGACGTTATCATTACCGTGGCAAGATCGGAGACGGCTATAGTTTTTTTTCTCTACAAAGGTGGCAATCAAACGCACATCGCGTTGGAGATAAAAAAATTATATAAATAAATTTGCTCACGCCATCCCAGGTACCAGGAGTGTTGTTACAGCAACACCCACATTTCACCAAATATGATTACGTGACAACGTGACAGATGGTGAGTCCATCGCCGTCTCAGGCACTATACATACGTGTTTGAATTACTTCTCAGACATATGCAGGTTTCCTCACGATGTTTTCCTTCACCGTAAAGCACGTGGTGTGAAATCATTGGACATAAGTTTTTTGAAGGAAAACATCGCGAGGAAACCTGCATATGTCTGAGAAGTATGATGAATGATTCAAAGTGTCTGAGACGGCGATAGACTCACCCTCTGTCGCGTTGGCACTGAATCATATTCGGTGAAATGTGGATGTTGTTGTTACAAAACCTCTGCTCACCCCTTCGGGGACCCTTCTGGGATAGCGTGAGCATATTTATTTTTTATGTTATCTACACAAATATTATAAAGAGAAAATATTTTATTGTTTTTTTTTTGTTTGTTTGCATTCAATAGGTTCCGCAACTATTTGACCGATCTTGAAAATTATTTCAGCAATGGATAGCTACATCAGCAGCGAGTAACAGGCTATATATTTTTATCCCCGTAATCCCACGGGAACAGGAACTACGCAGGTTAAACTGCGAGACGTCCGCTAGTTTGTATTAAAAAGAGCTACAATTTTAACAAGTTCCTGAAATTATCTAAACAAAACGTACGTAAGTATTTATACCAGTTACAAAGTCAACAAATGGTCAAAGCTACTGAGTATGCGACTACCCTCAGTAGCAGATTAAGTAAATAGTTACTACTGCTCCACTGGAGACGGCATCCAGTATTTGCACCGGCATAAGCCGACGTGCCCCGACCACCCCACCACTACACTATATATATAAAAAGCAAACACAACACCAGCTACCCTAATATGTACCGGTTTCATACAAGTATCAATCAATTACAATCCCTGCCAAATTGTATTTTTATTTTCTACTGATATTAGTACTTAAGTACTTTGTAATCTTATCTACACGATAATATTATAAAGAGGAAAGATTTGATTTTTTTTCGCATTGAATAGGCTCCGCAACTACTTGACTGATCTTGAAAATTCTTTTAGCAACGGATAGCTACATCATCAGCGAGTAACATAAGCTATATTTTCATAATTATGTATTTCAACTTCAATTTTATATATCTGTATAGATTATAGAAAATCATGTGTTTTATTTTCCTAGAAACTAGAAATGGGATTAATACCACACCACAGATAACCTATAAGTAAAAGGGGGCCAGCCCTCATTCATGCACAGTTACTATAATTATTTTCGCCACAGATGAATCTATGGCTGTGATTTTCGCCATGCATAACTCGTGAAGGCGTCTGTAAGTGTGCGTGTAACATTTCTCAAATAAAGAAAGCCGTCCATTTATGTTTATTTATTTCGTGCACTTCATTATAACTCCCCTCTAATTCCCTGAAAAATGTCGGACATATTTTACCGTGACGGCCCGGTAGGGTCGCAAACAGCATTAAACAACTTTCAAGCCAATTTGACAAGTATTTACGAAGCTGGGCGAGCTAATCTACGTTGATTTTAATTAATTTAAGTAAACGATTCTAATATTTCCATTGGATGAATACCCTTTTAGTGAAGATCTATTATTAGATAAAAGGAATTGAATTTTCAGAATAGAACCATTACCTCTTATTGCCATGATAGTTCTACTCTTATTATGAGACCTATGTACACATATACGCCTGTATTCCCCGAAGGGGTAGGCAGAGGTGTCATAACAACACCCACTTTTCATCGAACATGATTTAGTGTCAACGTGACAGAAGATGCGTCTATCGCCGGCTCAGGCACTATACATACGACTTTGAATTACTTCTCAGACATATGCAGGTTTCTCATATTCACGATGTTTTAGTGAGAATTTTCCCCATAATTCCGCGGAACTGTAAAACGTATTGTGCCTGAGGCCTGAGAGAGGATGACCGACTCATCAACAATCACGAAGACTTGGTATCTTAATTTATACACAATTAATAACAATAAAAAAAATACCTACCTCTTCGTGTCACTTGTTGCAAGTCGTGAAAAATATGCTATTTTAAAAAAAAAATTAAAGATTTACTACACCACCGAATTAATTCAACGTATAAGAAGTATGGATATAAATAGGAAAAATAACTCCGTAGTACGAGTTTCGTGTATGATATTATGATAATAAAATAAATAACAATATAACGACACGCCACGTGCCGCGTCTGTGTCGAGTAAATCCAATTTTTAATAAACTTGCCGCCGTGAGCTGGTAGGGTGACCTTAGTTTATTATGAAATGAAAAAGTTAATTATTAATAAGGTTTGCTATATACGTTTTTTTGTGTTTGATTACCATTATCATTTAGGGGTGTGAAAAATAGATGTTGGCCGATTCCCAGACCTACCCGATGTGCACACAAAATTTCGTGCAAATTGGTCCAGAGGTTACGGAGGAATTTGGTAACAAACAACGTGACACGACAATTTTATACACTGATTTCTGCTATTTTATTTGAATCTGCTTTGTAGAGCGCATTTTTATAAAAAAACAAATATGTAAAGTATTCACTTAGGCTACAAAAATATGTGGTCACGGTGAAGCGTGTGAAGACAAATTACGTGCACCACCCACTTAGCGACCAGGGGCCTAACCATAAGCTATTATTGCAATGATAGTTAGTTGATAGTTGAGCTGTGTGACAGTGACGGATGTATACACGTCATATACTTCTGTCTCATAATATGAGTCAAACTATCATGACAATAAGAACTCATGATAAGGGCCCTACCGTGAAGTTTAGTCAGTGCGAGTCCGACATAACCTTTCCACTGCAGCGCTGGCCCCGCGGCCCTTGGTGTTTCCATCACGGATTCTCCACGTAAAAAAATATTCCGTAAATATATGTATTTAACATTCTCATTAATTGAACATTCAATAGGGTAAAAGTAAACATTTTAAAGGGATACAATCACGTACAATTTAGATTATCAAATACTAGTTTATTCCCTCAATGTCCCAACGGCTGGGTACTGTACTCCTCCCCTCTATGACACTGTTTACATAGTCTGTGGATTATTCGCTCGTAGGGTGAGTTCTATGTTTTTATTTATTGTTTTGAGAGTCGGGACAAAAGGGAAGATCTTTTGTATTACAATTAAGAAATATCTCTGTATTAATCTTAATTAGTTGGTTTTGAAAGTTTTCTGTCTGTTTCTATAGACATCTTATAGAAGATCGCAGCCAATTAACATCTCTAATGAAAGAATGTTGCCTTACTTAAGTTATGTGAACATATCAATTCCATTCCTCATAATTTTTTTTTTTTATTGCATAAAAACTTTATTAATAGCAACATTACTTAAAACTAATTACAAGTAGAAAACTTGGACCAAATCAGTTCATAATATTAAGATAGGTACTACCTACATATTTATTTTAAACTAGCTGGGCCCCGCGGTTTCACCCGCGTGGATTTAGTTTCATTCTTATTGTCACGGAACCCTAATATGTTTAATAAATAAAAGTAGAGTCAGAGTAGTTTCAGAGATTACCCGGAACAAACAGACAGAGAAAAAAATTAAAACTTGGGTTTTTACGAGTAGTATCAGTAGCGTGTATGCATTGGCATTTAGTAAAAAGCTGTTATTTTGGAATTACAAACAGACACTTCAATTTTAATTATCTGTATATAGATGTAAATAAGTTTCAGAAAACCATTAAATCTAAATCGAATTATAATTCTAAAACTGAAAAATCGACATATTTTTCACTCCGCACACAGATAAGACAATTAAAAGCCAAATGCAAATTATGAACTCAATGATTTATGACAAGAGATTATTTTCGCGCGCTCTCTGGTCGGCCATTTTGAGAGTTGCCGGTGTCGGCTCGAAATTACCCCCTATTACTCCCTCAGTTCGTGTTTTGAGCTAAATTTGCATAGATTTAAGTAATCTGACCCAGTGTTATCATCTGCTGTAACAACGGCCCTCTCTCTCAATTGTTATTATTATGGGGGCTCTATAATTGCCCTTTTAATTACGCAGCTCTTGAAACGTCAAGAATGCCGGCAAATTGCACGAAATTAATTTTGTTTCGCTTATTAAGATAAGGTCTTTCAACGCGAGAAACTGGAACCATTTTTGCTGTCTCAAAATATTGTTATGGCGCAATATAAAATTTTAACAATTCATATTCTAGTTTTTTTTGTATAACATTCGAAAATATGGCGGGCTTCGAACTAACTAGGCAAAGTAACACTATCTTGAGCCTTCGCTTAAAGAACCGATACATAATGTATGGGGATGACATATGTCACGTGACTGATTTATGTCATTTCCATACATTTTGTATCGTTTCTATTAGCGCAAGCGCGAGAGAATGTTACCTTGTCTAGGCCTAGGGCAATAACAAAATGACATCAACTTTTAATACAGAAATAGTTTACTAACCTTAGCCCATTGGATGGAAATGGAAAGATTCCTATTTCTGTAACAGCTTTCTACGTACAAAACAGGATTTCACCATCACATGTAGAAACATAATTGTTATTTAATTCATGTCTGTGAACATTATAATTCAAGACCACAATTCATTTTTAAATAAGTAAAAACATACATCGATTGCACGTGATAAAATAATAGCAAACTACCCGCGACCGGTGTAACCACCTATACAGACACTAAATTATGGTAAGCTAAGCAAAGAACGTAGGTATGTAATATCTAACGAGCGCGAATTATGCCATTCTTAACGTTTTAAAAATTTACTCCATTGTTTACTGTCAAAGTAATCTCGATATCGCAATTTTTAAGAAGGTTTGAGCCTGTAGACATTGTAACATTATCCTCACGCTTCGCTAATAGAAACGATACAAAATGTACGGGAATGACATATGTCACGTGACTGATTTATGTCATTTACATAATTTTTTTATCGTTTCTATTAGCGCCAGCGCGAAAAAATGTTACTTTGTCTAGGCCTATGACGTGACACCCCCTAATGACATAACGCCGAGGTCGTAAGCACATATGTAGGTATCTATAAGTGTAGGTATTAAATATTAATTAGAAAGAACAATGATCAGAGTTTAGAAAATATTTAACAATTTTTGAAATCGGTCCAATCAGTTTCTGAGTTTATTAATTACTCAACAAAAATAAAAAATGCCGTCCTATATTATTAAGTATTTTAAATAGATAGACTGGTATAGAAAGAATTAAGGTATATCTAAGATGAGCTGGGGCCTTACCATGAGCTCTTATTGCCATGATAGTTTCACTCATTTATGAGACAGATGTATGTGACGTGCATACATCTGTCACTGTCGCACAACTGAATTAACATTGCAATAAGAGCTCATGGTTGGGCCCCTGAACGGTTGCATGCAGTGGGTATATGTCATTATTAACGTTTTGCATAAACACTAGTATCTGGCAAGTATATCGCAATGGATGGAACAATTTGGCAGCCACTATGTGGGTCACCGTACCGCGTCCAAGGGATATCCTCTTAGTTACGACACTTGGCTCCTACCGAGCTCGACATTATACACTCGCTTCTGCATTTACTATTGTTTTGAGTTGAATAATAAGGAAGTTTCCACTTTTTATTTTACATACATACATACATATGCTCACGTCTATATTCCCCAAGGAGGTAGGCAGAGGTGTTGTAATAACAACACCCACTTTTCACCGAAGATGATTAAGTGCCAACGTGACAGAAGGTGAATCTATCGCCGCCGTCTCAGGCACTATACATACGTCTTTGAATTACTTTTCAGACATATGCAGGTTTCCTCTCGATATTTTCCTTCACCGTTTACGGTGATTTCGATTTATGTGGTGTGAAATCAATGTTTTTTTTTTTTAAACAGGTTCAGGCCCCACTGGGATTTGAAGTTGCGTCGCTTACGTGGCAGGCGACTGCTCAAACCTCAAGGCCACCATGGCTCTAATACGAGTGTACATACACGAAGCGAAGGAACTCGTGCCATCAAAGAAAATTTATCAAAACCATCGAGTCAAAATGTATCACACAAATATTGCCAACGAGAGATTTGACGCTCCTGCCATATTAGGAGTAATAAAACTAACAAAACACAATTTAAACATAATTGCTTTATTAATATTACACTAATAATTCTACAACATACGTAGACCGGGACATTTCCCGCGTAAACAAATACAAATTAATGTTCACATAATTTGTCAAACACAACACGACATGAAAATATGAGCTATTAAGGGAAATATTCTAAAAACACCCAGTTGGCGTAGAAAAGTAACATTCCCTCGCGCTTGCGCTAATAGAAACGATAAAAAAATTATGTTAATGACATAAATCAGTCACGTGACATATGTCATTCCCGTACATTTTGTATCGTTTCTACTAGCGAAGCGTGAGGATAATGTTACTTTGTCTACGCTCTCGCTTTCTCCGAAAATCGAAGCTTCGGCCAAAAGTTCGCAGTTCCTACCACGGTTCTTATTCGTTCTAAAATTACGACCGAACGAGGTCTGCTAGAAAATTCTTTGACGTTTATATATTCTAAACCGGCTTTAATAAAATTAGAAAATTAGATTTTAGGGGTAGACCCCATGTGTATTTATGCAATTAATGGATTAAAATATATTACAGATTAATTACGTGATACAAATTAATCGAGTCATATTCATAGCCAAATAATTCTAAGGTAAAACTATTCTCACTTAAAAAAAACTAGTCTTTTTTTATTGTCAAGTGCGACTGATTTTATCTCAATTAATTAATGCCTAATTAACGGTTACTGGTTACGTTCATTACTTCATTGAACTTAGTGGGGAAAAGCCATTTTATAGATTAGCCGTTCAAGAATCTAGTTATCTTATTAACTCGTTATAATTACATCATGATACTTTCAACCCTGGTACAAAGTTAACTCTATTATACAAGTGCGCTGTAATAGCTATTCCCTAGCGGAGAATATTACGTTTATTGAGATAAAAATTGTCTCTGTCGGTAATAACGCCCTGTTCATCGCCAAGTACTGTACTTGTATAATATAGATTAATTATTGTAAGGCACATAATTTCAACTCATCATCTGCCTGGCCTTATCCCATATATATTGTTGGGGTTGGCATTTGATTCAACCCGATGTGGCTGATCACCTGATTTTTATACGAAGCGACTGCCATCTGACCTTCGCAACCCCGTTTAGGAGGAAAATCTGTGATTTGGGTTAAACCAGTTGTCAGATTATTTTTAGGCCTCCGACTGACCTGTAACGATTGCCAAAGATGTTAAATTGGCAACCGGGACCGACGGCTTAACGTGCTCTCCGAGCATAATTAATAACAGAATTTCAACTACTCACACTAATTTGTGACTCAAATACATTTTGTGGCGTACATTTTATTATTATTCAAATTAAATATTTGATTCACGCCTAAACGTAGCGTAACACAAAAAAAATTATAAGTGAAGAGAAGAAATGTGAGAAATATAACATATCGTCGTAACTATGTCTCATACACACTCATTCATGCAATATATTCTAATATAACAATATGACATGGCGGCTAATATCGTAATACACATTCAGATCGACAATAAATACCAAAGAATTAGTAAAATGTACAAATGAAACAGGCTGTGGTTCTGCAATCGTGCCATAGTTACAGAAGTTGGTGTATTACATATACTCACGCCTGTATTCCCCGAAGGGGTTGAACATGATTAAGTGCCAACGCGACAGATGGTGAGTCTATCGCCGTCTCATGTACTATACATACATCTTTGAATTACTGAGACATGTACAGGTTTCCTCACGATGTTACCTTCCCCGTAAAGCACGTGTTGTGAAATCATTGCATATAAGGTTTTTTTTAACAAAAACTGGTTGGTACAGGTCCCGCTGGGATTCAAACTTGCCCTTGATAGGTATTAATTGAATAAAATGTAAATCAATAATCAAATTATTGACGTAATTTATATTATTACGTCGTCGGTACGAGCAAAAATACCGTCCCCAACCTACGCCTACACCTGCTCTAAACTTGTTGACCTAGTGTGTGCAAAGGGTGATGCATACTCACTCATTTTCGGAAAATAATATCTATTTCTATACAGATAAATAAAATTGAAGTGTCTGTTTGTAATTCCAAAATAACAGCTTTTGACTAAATGCATATGAAAGTGTACACGCTACTGACACCGAAAAAGCAAGTTTTAAAAATTTTCTTTGTCTGTCGTCTGTTTGTTCCGGGTAATCTCTGAAACGGCTGGACGGATTTTAACGGGACTTTCACTGGTAGGTAGCTGATGTTTCAAGGAGTAACTTAGGCTACTTTTATTTATTAAAAATATTAGGGTTCCGCGACAATAAGGATGAAACTAAATCTACGCGGGTGAAACCGCTTGGCACAGCTAGTAATAAATATATCCAACATCCTTGAATATGACACGAATGCAAAATCACACCTGTGGAGATATTATGAAATTCAATGATATTACCCTCAAATTCATAAAAAAACTAATGTATTATTCAAATTCAGTCGCTTTGCCCCTCCGCCGCCCTGAAGACCTGACCGGAGTTTGTATAACATTCTCACTCTCCTGCAAAGTCTTCTTGGAAGATCTCTTTTCACACTCCGGAGTCTGCATACTCTTTCTCCTACTCCTAGTCATGACTGGACTCCTTTCCTCCGTTGCATCTTGTCTTATGAGCTTGGACTTCCTTCTATTTTCTTTATTACTCTCTCCTTTGACAATCTCCATTGATATGTCATCGGTGAATGAGTGTAAAGAGGTGTTGGTGTCCTCTTGGTCGAAGAGAACTACTTTGATAGATTTCTTGCCGGATTTGTTGGTCGACTTCAATATGCTTCGGCCCGGGGTAGCAAACAGGTTGACTGGTGTCATCGGGGTTTGCTGGGGGATTAATGGTTAATGGTAGTTTTATATCGTATATTAGAATCCTACCCAATATATACAAAACACAAAAAGTATCACCAAAATCAGAAATTTGCCGCGAGCACATAAAAAAAGGCGGTCGAATTGCGAAACCTCTTCCTATTTTTGAAGTCGGTTAAAAATTTATGGATGGAAATCGGTCGCAATCATTTGCGTTTATAATATTAGTAGAACTACTAGTAGAAAGTAGGATAGTTATCTTACAGGCAACACAGCGATTCCCTCGCAGTCAATATCCTTGCCGAGCACGGAGGCACGTAGCATTGCGAACGACGCCGAGTTCTGGAACAATCATATATTTATGTAACCTTTATCTACTAACGTAGGCACAATGTGCCGTGGTGGCCGTAGGGTTTGACCAGTCACCAGCAACGTAAGCGACGCAAGATCGAATCCCAGCGGGGCCTGTACCAATGAATTTTCCTAAAAACTTATGTGCAGTGTCTTATCTGCCACGATAGCACTGAATCATCTTGTGTGAAAAGTGAGTGTTGATATAACAACACCTCTGCCTGCCCCTTTGGGAAATACAGGCGTGAGTATGTGTCCATGTGCTTACATTTAATTTGTATTTTTAAAATTGTATAATATTTATGATAAACTCTTATCATAATTACTGAGTTTCTTGCCAGGTTCTTCTCAGTAAAAGCAATCTTCCGAACCTGGCGGTAGCATGTATAATACTGTATAATTATGTCATTCTGACTATTTGAAAGTTCTTTGTCAAAAGTCTCATTTAATAAATATAATCTATACAGATAAATAAAATTGAAGCGTCTGTTTGTAATTCCAAAAACAGCTTTTCACTAAATGTATATGAAAGTATACACGCTACTGACACTAAAAAGCCAAGTTCTAAAATGTTTCTTTGTCTGTCTGTTTGTTCCGGGTAATCTCTGAAACGGCTGGACGGATTTTAACGGGACTTTCACTGGAAGGTAGCTGATGTTTCAAGGAGTAACTGAGGCTACTTTTATTTATTAAAAATATTAGGATTGCGCTAAAATAAGAATGAAACTAAATCTACGCGGTGAAACCACAGGGCAGCTAGTAAATAAATAAGAATCATCAAATAAATAAATAAGATATTTTAGAGTTTGAGTCATGTATAAACCTTTGAGGCAGAGGCTTTCTTGGCCTCGCTG
This sequence comes from Watsonalla cultraria, assembly GCA_964035505.1. Classification (NCBI taxonomy): domain Eukaryota; kingdom Metazoa; phylum Arthropoda; class Insecta; order Lepidoptera; family Drepanidae; genus Watsonalla; species Watsonalla cultraria. The sequence goes on from OZ037723.1 coordinate 10,769,087, forward strand.
GAGAGCACAGCCTTCAATAAGCTGGAGCGGCGCGGCGAGGCGGTGACTGGGGATCGAAGCGGGGAGCGCACGCAGAAGAACCCCGCCTCGAAGGTCTTCGTGGCCGGAGGGACATCCTCTTGCTGCTTCTTAGCTTTGCGGGCGGCTGGGGATGGGTCATTAATGTTACCAGTCTTAAAAATATTTTATGTAATATTATTTTAATATATTTAAAAAAAAACTTAAGTGCAGTGATTTCACTTTAAGTCGGCACTTGATTCAAGCCGATGCGACAGATCACCTCACATCGACACGATAAGAAGAAGAAGACCTCACATCAGATTTTTATACAAAGCGACAGCCATGACCTTCTTAACCCCATTTAACAGGAAAATTGGTTATCTGGGTTAAACCAGTTGTCAGACTTTCTTAGGCCTCTGACCAGCAATTATTGCCAAGCATGATAAATTAGCAACCGGAGCCTGTTTAACGTGTTCTCCGAGGCGCGGAGAGAACTCGGGCGGTCTCCCATCCAACTACTGGCTTGGGTTAGGGTTGCTCAACTTCGTTGATCGAAAGATATGCGCAATAGCAACTGTGCCACGGGCTCCTCCACAAGCATCATATAAATTACTAGCCGTTGTCACGCGGTTTCACCCGCGTAGTTCCCGTTCCCGTGGGAGCACGGGGATAAAATAGCCTATGTTACTCAGGGTGAATGTATCTTTATAATGGTGAAAGAATTTTGGAAATTTTCACAGTTGTTTTTGAGTTTATTCATTACAAACATACACACAAAAACACAAATCTTTCCTCTTCATAATAGTAGTTGAGATATTCATCTATACAGATAAATAAAATTGAAGTGTCTATTTGTAATTCCAAAATAACAGCTTTTCACTAAATACATATGAAAGTATACACGCTACTGACACAAAAAAACCAAGTATTAAATTTTTTCTCTGTCTGTCTGTCTGTTTGTTTGTTCCGGGTAATCTCCAAAACGGCTGGACCGATTTTAACGGGACTTTCACTGGCAGGTAGCTGATATATCAAGGAGTAACTTAGGCTACTTTGATTTATCAAAAATATTAGGGATCCGCGACAATAAGGATGAAATAAAACTACGCGGGTGAAACCGCGTGGCACAGCTAGTTTGACATAATATTAATTAGGACATATAATAAAGGATTCCATTACCAGCAATCATCTCCTTGATCCTGCTAGGAGCTGCGGGCTTGGTGACCTTGGGCTGGACCCTGGCTGGCTTCCTCGCCACTTGTACCGGCTGCTCCTCCACCCATCCACGACTACGGAGCTGTTCCAACTTCTTGAAACGCATGTCCACATTCTCTACCTGAAAAAGTAATGGACAATGTTTAGTTTTCAAACTCACTCGAATTCACCACAAAGAGGGTAGTTTTCAAACCTCTCTACCAATGTTATCTATATCTATCTATACAGATAAATAAAATTGAAGTGTCTGTTTGTAATTCCAAAATAACAGTTTTTCACTAAATACAAATGAAAGTATACACGGTGCCGATATAGAATAACCAATTTAAAAAAAATTATCTGTCTGTCTGTTTGTTCTGGGTAATCTCCGAAACGGGTGGACGGATTTTAACGGGAGTTTCACTGACGGATAGCTAATGTTACAAGGTGTAACAAGGCTACTTAGATTTTTAGAAAACATTAGGGATCCGCGGGCAACCATGAAATTAAAATCTACGCGGGTGAAACCGCGGTTCAATTCGGTCCAGCTTTTTCATAGATTGGCCGCAACAAACAGACAAATACAATAGTTTTTATCTTTGTACAATATATGCTTATTTTTAAAGGCTGTTATTTTGAATTTACAAAAATACACTTAAATTTTATTTAACAGATGTTGATATTCTCTTGGTGTGAAATAACTGCACTTAAGTTTTTTAAAACAAACTAGATCTTAATAATACCTGCATAAACACCATATCCCAGAAGCCGTGGAGGTCGGCAGGTGTGACCAAGGCGACGCCGTCCTCGGGCCGCTCGTAGCGGTCCACTAACGACGAGAACTGCTGCAGTTTCTGGGACATCAGCAGACGACCCTGGCCCACTGCGCCCAGAACTGCCTCCTGTACACGCCAAAAATATATCTGAATATATAACTCAAATGTGAATGACTGACTGACTGACATAGTGATCTATCAACGCACAGCTCAAACCACTGGACGGATCGGGCTGAAATTTGGCATGCAGGCAGATGTTATGACGTAGGTATCCGCTAAGAAAGGATTTTGATTAAATTCTTACCAACAAGGGGATAAAGTAGGGGATGAAAGTTTGTATGAAACTAAATTTAGCACTATCAGCTAAGGTTAGCTGCACCCAGTCGTTACCCCCGCGTTGACTTAACTTAATGGGTATTTTCCAGTCCAGCCGTTTCAGAGATTAGCCGGAACAAACAGGTAGTTTTTTGTTAATACCTATGCATTTAGTGAAAAACAATTAATATAACTAACTTTAAACCAAAGTAACGATTTTGCATGACATAAACTAAAGGAAAGCGAAGAAGAGGGAGACCAAGGATTAGTTATATACAACAGCTGAAGGAAAAAGTCAGCGCCATGTCGTACAAGGAAGTCAAAGTGTTAGCGGACAATAGAGAGGATTGGCGATTGCTTCACCGACAAGAGCCTAGCTCTTAAATAAATGATGATGAATAAAATATACATACATACATATCACGCCTGTATCCCATCGGGGTAGCAGAGACCACCGTCAATAAGATACTTTGATGATAATACCTGCACAGCATCAGGCAGGACAGTCTGCGTGGAGATGCGTTCCCAAGAGTCGCATAGCTCCGTCAGCCGCTTGATCTCCGAGGCCAGCTGGCGACGGAAGTGGGAGATACTGCAGTCACTGGCATCTTCTTCAAATAACCCTACACATTAAATGGTTAGTCAGAGGCCTAAGAATCTGACTGGCTTAACCCAAAAACCAATTTTCTTCGTAAGGGGGTTACGAAAGTCAGATGGCAGTCGCTTCGTATAAAAATCAGGTGATCAGCCACATCAGGTTGAATCAAGTGCCCCAACAATGGACGCTTTCCCACTGCCACGATATCGTCCGCCGATACTTGACTATAACGACAGTGTGAAAGCATTCAGTAGTAATTGTATCAAGCTACTAGTCCGTAGATATCGTGTCGTTACCGTTATCGTCCAATGTGAAAGTGCCCAATGTATGTAAGGTCAGGGAGATAAGATGAGGCCTTCATACCCTAAATTCAAATTAAATATCCTGATTTCATAAGAATTTTAAGAAAGTACTTTCAAATGATGTCGTCGTCATCACAACCAGGTCCAGAAGTTTACTTGATAATGCTATAGATTAATTTGATATGCCCGGGAAATATTGTAATACCACATATTTTTTACAACCCTTATGATTTAGGGGTATAAAATATGGATGTTGGATCATTTCAGACCTATCCGATACGCACACCAAAATTTTATACAAATCAGTCCAGCCGTTGCATAGTTTGGTAACACTGCAACATGAGAATTTTATATGTTAAAAAGTAAATAAATTACCTTCCTCCATCTTCTTCTTCATTTCCTTCCGGGCATTATCCTTTCCTCTTGACATTGTCACACATGGACTGATCTTCTTAGCCTCTTCAGATATTTGCTCCGGTGTCATTGGCACATCCACAGGTGATTTCGGAGACCGAAGCCTCTCCTCTGAGCTAGATTCGCTCTTTGGAATAGGCCTTTTAGGTGTAATTTCTTTTGAAACATTTGCAACACTCTTTCTTGGAGTTTTACTGACTAAAATTGGTGAATTACATGAATTTGCAGATTTACGTGAAGATCTCCTTATGACTGGAGATTTTTCTGTGTCTGTGGAGCTTTGGGACACCTGTTGCTCTTCGCTAGAAGTTTGAGATGATGCCAAAGAATGGTCTTCGCTTGAAGAAGAGCTACTTACTGATACTTGGTTCAATACTTTAGGCTTATTAATTCTGCCTTTAGTCTTCAAACCAACTGTAGTCCTAGCCTCATCATGGATGTTATTAGTCTTAGATCTAGTTTGCTTTATTTGTTTGGGCAACACAGGGTCAAATGTGAAATTTTTGGTCTTTACATCCTTTTTGCTAGTGCCCATAGCCAAGGGAGGAACTTTGGTTAGGTTTTTAATTTGTGGTGGTTTGAATGAAGCATTCTTTGGTGCAAACGAGGCTTTTGAGTCTGGGTTGGTTTTTGATTTTGAAGAGTTGTTCCTGGCTGTTTGTGACCTGGTGACCCTGCCCGAGGAGCTGGGTCGTGGAGGTGGTGGTGGAGGGACAAATTTTAATGGTACTTGTGGGATCCCAGTAAGAAAAGGTTTCTTCTTGTGTGCTGCTGTCTCTTTCTTCCTCTTCTCTTTCTCCTCCTTCCATTTCTCCAACTGCTGTCTTCGGTGCTCCACTTTCTCTTGTGCAGCGGACCGTACAGGTGCCTCGTGAACTGTGCAGTCTGACAGTTTACGAATCCTGTCAAAGATTGACAGGCGGCTGCTTTTTCTTTTTTTCAAATTGTTTTCAAGGCGTTTTGCAACCTGTAATAATTGATTTACTTAAATGTATATTTTGTACTAAATATAAATGTTTGTTTCAATTCTTAAGTGTTTTCAATTTATATTTTAATATGGGGAAAAGAAATTTGATTTTGAATTTTCAGGCCTGAGTGCCTGTCACCACTTGCTTGTCATTATGGTATAAAAGAACATATTTGACCTGAGAAGTGTCTTGAAACTAATTATTTATGAAAAAAACTAGCTGTTCCCCGCAGTTTCACCTGCGTAAAGTAAATTTCATGGGATCCCGCGGAACTCAAATGTTTTTTTTTTAATAAAAGTAGCCTAAGTTACTCCTTGAAACATTAGCTACCTGCCAGTGAGTCTCGTAAAGATCGGTCCAGCCGTTTCGGAGATTGCCCGGAACAAACAGACAGACAGACGGACAGACAGAGAAAAATTTGAAAATTGATTTTTCTATGTCTGAACCGTGTATATTTTCATATGCATTTAGTGAAAAGCTGTAATTTTGGAATTACAAACAGACACTTCAATTTTATTAATCTGTATAGATTACTGTTACCTGGTGGCAATAAAATAAACTTAACATTGTATTTCTAGGTCTTGAAGGAACACTATACAATATATCTTTTACACATGAGGAGGTGTGTACCTTCTCAGTTCCTGTTTTCAAGAAAACTCAACAAGAAGAAAGTATATACATGATCGTCGTCTAGACCGAAAATATTAATAATTATTATTAACTAAATAATATAAGTATACAACGTACCCCACTTGCAACGCTTGAAAATTGCGCCGGTTTAGCTTTATGTTTCTTCTCGTGTTTCTTCAATAACGCGTAGAAATCAAAACCCTCTGAAAATGCAAGTCAAAAACAAATGTAAACTATAGTGTTAAACTAAAAACTTCCGATTCTATTTGAGTAATAGAAAACTGAATATGGAAAGAAATCAATGGCACAGCAAATACTTTAGAATTAGACAATTAACATACCCATTTCACAAGCGCGGAGGGTACCTGAAAAAAACTAAAAATTAAAATAAACGCAAACAAGCGTTCTCACAGCAAACTAAATTTCAAAATAATAGAAATTTTCAAGTTCTAACTGTCCATACTGTCAGTAGTGTCAAATTTACCAAACTTATAACAATGGCCTGTCACTTCTGTCCGTCGTCATACCACAGACAACGCAAACAGACTGTGAGCCAAAACTAGAAACCACAGACTTGACATACTCTTTTATGTACCCAAAAAACTGTGGTGAAAATCACGGGAAGCAGCTTATTGAAAGTATGATAAATAAAGCCTCTGTATTTAAATCTCAGGCTAACATTACTAAGAAAAATGTATTCATGCATAAAATGTCATCATCTACAATACATTTCTCGGCTGGAGAGAAATTAAAGAGTTATTTAAGCCTAGTTAGCTTGAGAGCCGATCTCGAGCAAGTTTCTTCCCATGCTTTCTATAACACTTCCATTCAGATTTTAACTAATAGACAAACGACCTTCACAAAAATCTCGTGTATCCGAGCAAAAGTTGTGACAGCAAGACATGGCAATACAGTTTCCTACTTCCGGCTGTCAGCTGATTGATAGGCCGATAGACACCTTTGCTTTCCAAAACCTATTTCGATTTTCGTAAAGAAAGAAAACGTCAGGCACCATTCAACATGGGCTTGAAATACGCGATCAAAAGCTAGTTATAGCTGAAATATTGCTCTAATTGTAGCGTTATTGTTATTATAGTTTCAGTTTACATGTACGTTGTGTAACTTTATTAGTCGAAAATGGATACGTTTAACATAGGATACCTCGGTTATGGCGTTTGTTGATCATTAAAAATTACGTTCAGTTGATAGTTTTACTTTATATTTGATGTCCGCTTTTAGTTTGTGATCGTCTGTTTCGTTCGTGTTAAGTGTTTATTCTAAAATGGTGAAAGAGAAGCCTAATTCAATTCGGATTTACGATGACGAAGGCTTCAGACGCCGTGCGGCATGTATCTGCGTTCGTTCGGACGCCGAAACAGAGGTTAGCGTTGTTTTTTAAGTGTTTATTGTATGTATTGTGGATACGTGTGGTGTTGTAAGTAATAGGTAATGGTAGAAGTTGATGTATGATGTGTTGTGATGGTCAGGTTTTGTTGGTGACGTCGTCGCGGCGGCCTGACAACTGGATCGTGCCAGGGGGAGGCGTGGAGCCCGAGGAGGAGCCCTCGGTGACGGCCATGCGGGAGGTGCTCGAGGAGGCCGGGGTCATCGGCAAGTTGGGCCGCTGCCTCGGTGTATTCGAGGTAAATTTTACCTTTCATGACAACAAGTTGCGAAAAAGACTATGTTACTAATATGTTTATATATTTACACTTAATCACATTGGGTGAAAAGTGGGTGTTATTGTTACAAAACCTCTGATTATCCCTTCGGGGTCACCTCTGGGATTACATGAGGATATTTTCATAGTAAATAACATAAATCCATAAACTTCACCTTGGAACCATTACTGTCATAGACAAACAATAAATTTGTTAATATTGTGCAATTAATGCATGCCTCAAAAGCCTTGCTCATATTGGTAAATATTAATTGTCTTTATATTATTATTTGATAATGCTGATATTTGCAGAATCCATCTGTGAGGTCATAAATATTTTTGTGTTCATAATTTAATACAGCTTTTTGAGTTTTAAACATGTTTGATAACTACCTGGATATGTAGAAATAAATTCTCATAGCAAAACTTACATATTTAACCCAAGAATAATGTTGAGACTGAATGGACGGAATGAATGCTTGTGTAATAAAAAAAAAAAATTTATATAATCTGTCCGTAGATGGTTATCAATGAACAATAATCTTCCATAAGAAGTGAAATTGTCTTCTTCACCCCATGCTTTATGGTGAAGGAAAAGATAGTGAGGAAACCTGCAAATATCTGGGAAGTAATTCAAAGATGCATGTACATTGCCTAAGACAATGATAGACTTACCAACTGTCACCTTTATACTTAATCATCTTCGGTGAAAAGTGGGTGTTGTTATAACAACACCTCAGCCTACCCCTTCGGGGAATACAGTTGGAGCATATGTATGTATGTCAAGTTTAGTACATACATTTGAGCAGATAGCAACAGATTGAAATTTTAAAAATAGTAATAAACTAGCTGCTCCCCGCGGTTTCAACCTTATTGTCGCGGAACCCTAATATTTTTGATAAATAAAAGTAGCCATAGTTACTCCTTGGAACATCAGCTACCTACCAGTGAATGTCCCGTTAAAATCCGTCCAGCCGACTCCGAGATTACCCGGACCAAGCAGACAGACAGACAGAGAAAAAATTTTAAACTTGGTATTTTAGTGTCAGTAGCGTGTATACATTCATATGCATTTAGTGAAAAGCTGTTACTTTGGAATTACAAACAGACACTTCAATTTTATTTATCGGTATAGATCTAGTACCTACTTTCCGAATAATTTTCCTTCCTTTTGGTAATTTCAAGTATAAAAGGAAAAAATCATATCAACATGAATGTGCTATTGTAACAATAGTTAATTGTCATATTCATACTGTTATATTATTATTATGTGGAAAAGATGCACAATAGATCAGTGCAAGAGAAGGAAAACTCGAAATCAAACCTGCATCCAAACCCCCCACCGGTCCGGCAATTGCTGATGCATCCAATGCAATGTCTTTTGATTAGTTTAATGTGATTATATTGGCTAGTTTAGATTTGTATAATGGCAGCAAGATTGTATGCTAAATACTCCTGTTGATTAGCAATAATGTAGCTTATGAATGTTTGTAACATGGCTTCATATTCACTGTCATCCTCTTGCCCTTATCCCATGTTATTTGAGGTCAGCACAATGATCTTCGTCATCTATGTCTGTCTATGAGTCGTCATATCTGTATTACTGCCATTCTAGCCATATCATATTTCACACAGTCCATCCCTTTCTTTACTCACATTGCAACTTATGGAATTTCTATGCCAATATTACGAAAGAACAAAGTATAGCATCTTTGTTTCCCCTCTCCCTGGAGCACTACCTTACCACGGAAACTACTCTAAAGACAGTATTCATGGCTTTGATATTCTGAGTGAAGTAATATAGGACAATATACAGTAGGTATTTTTAATTCATGTTATATTAAAAAAACACCCTTTGTGGAAACTTACACCACACAAGGAGAACACATCCACTTAATTTCATGTCTCTAGGAGCCGCGGTTGAGACTGTGTTAATATATAAATAATTCAGTTAATCAGGACTTTAAATTTTATATGGGCTTATGTTATTAATTTTGTATTTATATAATAGTTAAAAAAAGAGTAATTACAAAGTTTCTTGCATCTGACGATTTGAAAGTAAGTATTTTAACAAAGTCTAAACAATAAAATACAGTTTGAGTTTCTATGTATAGATAGAGATTCACGAAGGTTTTGGTCATTGATAATAACATGGCAACTAGTAAACTGGACAGCTTACGAACTCTGAGCAGAAGTGTAAGAGTTTAAAAATATTTTGGCAAAAAAATAGCATAGCGTCTTTGTGTTTGTACACAACGCAGAGCATTATACAATAGACCATTAGGAAGGAAGCCAAAACAATGAATTCTTTAGACTAGACGAAAAGTTAGTTGCATGTATTTTACCTCAATAGTAGCTAAATGTATCTGGAGCCTGGTATCATTGGCATGGTATTTCTTGTCTCTTGGCAAATGTTGCTTTCTTCCGTTTTGGCTCTTCATCTGGCTTGTCTCCCCTGCTATATACATGTATTTTTTTATATTTATCGTAGGTCTACTCGCCATTCCACAAAGATCTCAAAAAAGAGTAGGCAAAGGGTTATGTACGCTTTTCACAAAAAACAATATTATGGCGGGAAGAAAATTATTGGGCATCCATTTAAGGCTAGTCGCACACACAATATTACTGACTATAAGAATATGAACTATATTGACAGTAATTGATTTCTGCCGAAAAACTGTTTGGGAGACAATTTTGGGTAAAACAAAAAATATATTTAATACTAGCTGTTGTACACCGCGGTTTCACCCGCGTAGATTTGGTTTCATGCTTCATGTCGCGGTACCCGAGTATTTTTAATAAATAAAAGTAGCCTAGTTTACTCCTTACATCCGCTACCTGCCAATGAAAGTCCCGTTAAAATCGGTCCAGCCGTTTCAGAGATTACCCGGAACAAACAGACAGACAGACAGAGAAAAATGTTAAAACTTGGTTTTTCAGTGTCCGTAGCGTGTACAATTTCATATGTATTTGGTGAAAAACTTTTATTTTGGGATTACAAACAGAAACTTCAATTTTATTTATCTGTATAGAGTGTGTATGCGGCCACCTTTACGTGAAGCGTATTTGATGAAGAAACATTAAGAACACCTCACGTAAATGGGCCCATCATTCCCTGCTGGTGATATCGTGAGATCTGTCTTACCCTCTTTTCATCTCTATTGACACGTCAGATTTTTCAAAATGCATATTTTAAGGTAAATACGTAAAACCTTTATCTGTGCTAAATTGCGGGGAATGGCTTCAAAATGTCTCCCCACACCTCTGATGGGTTGAGATTAGGCACGACCCCCTCGCCCCCTAAAATGCCTTTATAATACCCCCAGGTTTATCGAATGATAGGACTTCGCATTTTATTCTGTATAGTTCACCTGTGGAATTGTAATCGGAAGTAACCTAAAAATGTTCCGATTTTAAAATTAGCAGTAGTATATTTTTTTCTATCGCTAGGAAACCGTTTAATAAGTTAGTAAAGTTCATTGGCCCAGCAGATACCTAAATACATACGGAACCTTTGCTTACAATGTCAAAGTACTTCACCCACGCATTACGAAGCAGAATAAATGGATTTCCACAACGGAAATTGCTCCCACGAAGCCATTAACTAATACACTAATGTATTCAGATCTAATACTAGGAACTCGACAATGTTACCAAATTGAAACGATTGTTATAAGCCGACTGGTGCTGAAACATTTCATTTTCCTCTTATAAACAACTAGCAGACGTCACACGGTTTCACCCGCGTAGTTCCCGTTCCCGTAGAAATACGTCGATAAAATATAGTCTACCAGCTGGGCCCCGCGGTTTCACCCGCGTAGATTTAGTTTCATCCTTATGGTCGAGGATACCTAATATTTTTAATAAATAAAAAGTAGCCTATATCCTTTCTCAGGGTCTAAAGATGGTCTGTGCCAAATTTCATCAAAATCGGTTGAGAGGTTTAAGCGGGAAAGCGTAACAGACAGAGTTACTTTCGCATTTATAATATTAGTAGGGATATTAATGCGTGATAATGTAGCATTCAAATGGTGAAAGAATTGGTCAAGGGGTAGGCAGAGGTGTACTTATACACCCATGTTTCGCCAATTATATTTAAGTCCCATGTAAGAGGAGGCGAGCCTATTGCCATTAACCGTAGCCTAGTCGCAAGTCGTCGCAAATGCGAAACACGAGGTCTTGAGTTCGTACCCCGGCCAATGATATTTGGTTTCTCATCAGTAATTTCCCAGTAAAAGCCAAGAGTCTGGATTTGTGACCGGTTAATAGCGGTTAATAGTCTTGTCCATAAGTAAAACTGGCCGTTTTACTTTTATGATTACTTTTACCTCATTGAGGTTGTACTATTTTCCTACCCCTTTAGGGAATACAGCCGTTTGCAACTTTATAAACGGCTGTTGGTAATTTTTTTTTTACTTTTATGTTGCCATCTAGCTTGGTTCAGCCGTTTTTGAGCTTAACGCGTTCGCTGCTAACGACGCACCTGCGCGCCCAACTGTTAGAGAATTTACGAAGAAGACGAAATTTCAGCAGTGAATGTGTCACTCGCACGGAAAAATACAGTGTAGTTTATAACCTCCTCCGTTTTTTATGCAGTCGGTTAAAAAACAACAATGTATTATAATTGTCCGTGTCCTACATGGGCTACAGACATAATCCACGAGACTAACCTTGTAGGTATATTAATTTGAACATAATCTAATTAACAGCTCTAATTGCTTTACACCGGAGCTCGTCGGTCATCGCCATAGACCGCTCGGATGTTAGTTCATACGATACCGGATATTAGGTTTAATTGATTGTCTATTTTCATTTATTTTTCGAAATGATTGGTAAGCGATAACTTCATGACCTACTCCAATTACCCCTCGCAATTTATTAGCGTTGAGGATGAACTAGACAAAAAAATCGTTTCAGACCTCTACTATACTACGGATAGACTGGATCAAAAATGATAATTTTGACTCAATTTAAAATAGGTTCTAGGAGATCCGAAACTTAATTACATATTGAAAACCGGGCCTAAATGACGCGTATAGACACAATTTAACAACTACAGCCGGTCCAGCGTCGCTCCATCCACTCTTATTAACCCATAGCGGACGTTACGCGGTTTCACCCGCGTAGTACCCGTTCCCGTACGAGTACGGTTAAAGTTAGAGTTAGCCACAGAGACTTCCACGCGGGCAAAATCTGGTACATATATAAATCTTTAAGTCCCCCTTTGTATTGTAGAGGTCTGATGCGGATATAACGACTTATTCTGTACCAGAGTTCCTTCATTTACTCACCAAATGACTTGAGGTTTAAAAAAATTGCATCGTTGTTCCAGAACCGTGAGCACAAGCATCGCACGGAGGTTTACGTAATGACGGTAACGCAGGAGCTGGCGGAGTGGGAGGACTCCCGCCTGATGGGCCGCAAGAGGCAGTGGTTCTCCATCGACGAGGCGCTGGCGCAACTCGCCCTCCACAAACCAATTCAGCGCCACTACCTTCAGCAACTGCGGCGCTCGCGGCCACACCACAGCTAAGCGAACACCCTCTTCACTAAGCCTACTTACTCGATCGCAAGGCGCGTGCAAATCAATCGGAATTCACGACGGCTTTGTATCAGCTCTCACACTAATCAATCGAATTCAAATGCGTTCAAATTTTGACGTTTATCATAGTTTTGATAAACGTTATTGTACGAAACAGGAGACAGGTTTTCAACTTTTTATTATGGCTTTGCGGGGTCGCCACTTATCGCTAATGTCACGTGGATATATTATGCAGATTGAACGATGGGAAAATTTTGCATTATATAATTCTCAAACCTAATCAAGAAGCGTTCTTATCTAATATGATTTCAAAATACTACTGCAAAGATATTTTTAATAAACGCCTTGATTTCATAGGCAAATTCCATTACAAGAGGGCTGATGCAACGCCAGGATACAAAGCGTGAGTGCAGGCGTGTCCGAACTCGGAACACAATATAAATATGTAAATAACGTTTCCAGGACAACACGGCTATTTCCTTCTGTCTCGACGCAGACAATAATGAGAAATACATTAACTGTAGCGATTAGAAAGTTAATAATTAAATTTGTTACATAAACTCGCTAGACTTCTCTTAGACTGTGGTCTCAACGCCTGATAATCGCAATTTAAATTAAACGCGCATTTGAATTTTGATGTTACTTTGAGATGCACGCGCCTTGAACATGAGGCGCATTGGGTCCACCAGTTTGCTTGCCCTCATGACGTCACTCCTGCACCACTAGGCTTCGGGTGAATTGCTTGTCGATGCGGTACAACACTATCAACGAAATAACGTATTTTATCGAAAAGAACACCTTTCGATAGACAGGTCTGTGATCTGTAATCCTTCGGAATATGACTTCGTGAATGGAATACCCAATTCGAAATATAGTAGAATAATAAACCTTGTTTGTTGTGTATTAGAAATCAAATTTAATTGAATCAGTCAAGGATTTATTTTGGAAATGTATTTTTGTTCTACAAACTATGAAAAACAAGGTTGCTAGTTCAAAAATCCTTATAAAACTATTGGCACAATATGATGAATTTCAAGTCATAATATTTTAAAGAAGGCATGTTTAAATGTATCAAGAAAAGCAGAGTCCCGAGGTGAATGTAATTATTTCCATAAAGTTGTAATATTATTTATGATAATAAACTAATATTAATTTATAGATACCTTAACGGTTAGGTTTTTAACTTAGCAGTATGTAATTTGTCGCTACAATTCTCAAGAACAGACCATCTTTCAATAGATGCGATCTTTTAGAAAGCTTATTTTTAACTTGTAAGTTAGTAGCTGAGATTTCAGCTTTATTGTTACCTAGTCCATTACTATAGTATTAATATGTAATACTAGAATTGAAATAGATATCTGTCCTTCTCTAAACGACTTGCGTAAGAGCGGGATAGGTAGATGTGCGAGTATCACTCCTTATGTACGTATAATGATCGTTAATGGAAATCAGGCGTGGGTACAAGATTTCTATCTATACACCTATACAATTAAAATTGAAGTGTATGTTTGTAAATTCAAATAAACAGCTTTTCAATAATATAAATGCATATGAAATTATATAAGGTACATACATAATTAAACCGATTTTTGAAATTTTTCTTTGTCTGTTTGTTCCGGGTCTCTGAAACGGCTGAGATTTTAACGGGACTTTCACTGACAGATAGCTGATGTTACGAGGAGTAACTTAAGCTACTTTTTGAAAAAAAAATTGGTCTACGCGAGTAGAACCGCGGGCCCCAGCTAGTAGAAAATATGTAAAGAGATCATTTTCCTGTTGTAGCATCAACACGGAGAGTAATATTTTTTTGCCAAAAATTGAGAAAATTGTCATCCGCAAAATTTGTTGTCACAATATTGAACTTTAAGACATAAGACATAAGGGGGATTGCACCCCCCCACCCCTTTCCCTCTTTTACCCGCGCCTGTATATACATAGATAGTGAGGTAATGTCGAGTACAGCACCGACAAGCAATCAGCCTAAGGAACACGTGACCACAGAAAACATCTCCTTTTTTCTATTTTTACGTATATTTTTATACTATGATGGAATAAATGTTAATTTTATTTTGTTAGCATTAAAACGAAAAGACATACAAGCTCTATTTTTATTTAAACTAATAGTATAGTTGATCCTGAGATGAGTTTTGAAAATAAATTTTGTATTGCTCTTCTTAAATGTTTTTTCATAGTGACATGTGATTCCTAATTACTTTGCGTACATAAATATTGTTTTCAATATACATACATATGGTCACGCCTGTATTCCCCAAAAGGGGTAGGCAGAGATGTACTTATAGTATGTAATAGGGGCGAGATTATTGGCATTGACTTCAGACTCCAGTCGCGTTATTCACTAAGGTTTCTCAGCGTCGAACTCGACGACGAGCGTTGGTTTAAATCATAGAATAACTGATACATAATGCAAAGAAGATAAGGTTCAATTTCGTATATTTAAATTCTACACTGTACGACGAGTAAGACGCTGAGAAACCTTAGTGAATAACGCGGCAGATCATAACCCGCTGTCACGAGCTATGATCTGCCGCGTTATTCACTAAGGTTTCTCAGCGTCTTACTCGTCGTACAGTGTAGAATTTAAATTAAAACCCATTAGGTTTAAAATTAAATATGAACAATATACTGTATAAGAATGAGGAAGAAGTTATTTTAGAAATCAAACAAATTCATGTAATAAGGCAAAGCCTAAATTAAAATTATTTAATGTTGAAGAATGAAATCAAATCATAGTCTAGTGGGGATTTGTGGAAAATTTATCCAAAAATCCCCATTCCTAGCTGCTTTCGATCGCAGTGGGGATTATTGGAATAACCCGTGACAGCACCCAATATTTTATACAATATCAATATTTATTTTTAAAAAATCATGAATATCATACCCTTGTTATGCTAGCCAGAAACACCCACACACTAATAACATTGTTGTGGTAAGCGTACACTTCGACGCCGAGCGCGAATTCAACGTTAGGGTCGTCGTTCAAATGAATGCTCGTCGATTTCACGGCTGACAACACCGACTTTGTGTTTATATACGGCATGTTTAGTGGGAAGCCGAATAACTGGAAATGGTAACATTATAGATGAGATATAAAAAGTAGGATATGCTATTTAAAAAGTCAAGCAAAAAAGAACGTGTCTATGGAATATAATGCAATGAAATTACTTAATAGAAAAAAATGTGGAGTGATATAATCTGTATGAGAAGTTCGCTTTGAAATAACGGTAATTTACTTTTTTTGATACAAAAGTAGAAGGATAAGAGTAGGCTCAGATGAAGCTAATTGATGGATAGTTACAAAGGTGAGAGGAAGAGCTTAGAAATGATGTATGGATTGTGTGGAAGATGATATTGCTAAAAATACATTGAATACCGGTATGAGGGCTGATGGAGGGAATGGAGGAAAAAAATACATTGAGCAGACCACAAATTACATCAATAGTCAGGAGGATTATGAGCCAGTATGAGATTTGGTCCTTTAGACGCCGCCATTTGACATTTAGTAAGGCTAGCCGCACACAATATAATATTGTCAATAAAATGCATATTGGCAATAATATTTTGTGGTATTTTCTAATTATATTGTGAATATTGTGTGTGTGCGGCTAGCCTAAACTGTATAAAGTATACTATGAATTATATATGATTATTATAGTACCTTATAAGTTACCATCAGCTGTTTGAGCTTATGACTTGCAGTAGGTTTAGCATCGCTCGGATGGAGTGACCAGTACTCCCATTGGGGCAACATTTCGCGTAACAGACTACTGCAATACCTAAAATGGAAAACTGATTTAAATTTGTGGATAGGTAGAAGAATAAAGTGTGTAATTATTACGATATTTGCACCGTTTTCACAAAGGAATTCTCATTCAACGTCATTTTGAAAACAAACTTAGATTAAGTCTGTCAGAAGAAGAAACGGCGAAACGAACTCCCCGGTTTCTCTTACATGTGTTCCTTTTTTCTAAATGAGGTTGTTTAAGTATAATTGCATTGAAGGATGACTTATTCAAAGACGTATGTATAGTTCCGGACACAGCGATAGACTCACCATCGGTCACGTTGACACTTAATCATCTTGGGTGCTGTTATTACAACACCTCTGCCTACCTCTTCTGGGAATACAGGCGTGACCATAGGTCTGTATTTACTATAACAATCTGAACTGGAGTTCAAAGTGTGGGCATAGTATATTAGGAATCTTGCCTTACCTGTTCCAAATAGTCTTCATATGTGACCGCCATTTCTGTATTTTCCCCTTGACCTTAGTCTCCAATAGATGGCGCAACGAGTCCACATTACCCGGAGGGGAGTAGATGTTCGCGTCTGACACTATTGGCTGCTTCATCACGAATATTGACTTATCAAACACCTGTGGGAGAAACGCCGTAGCCAGTAATTCAACAGGAGATTGATACAAAAGGCTTCGAGTGGGTTTCACTGCCGCCATCACAGGATCGAAACAGCGTCGTCTGTTGGCCTAAAGATGACACTATTGTGAGCCCATACAAATCTGCGCTTACGTCAACGCGATGACTCGTGACGGCGATTTTAAGAAAATCATAGTACAGAAAAACATCGAGAAGAAACTTGCATACATATTTATGTGAAGAATTCTGAAAGACAGACGGTACAAAGTGTAAAAACTCAACGGGGACCCTTGTGAGATCAATGAACTAAACATTTGTGAACTACCCACAGTTGTAGAAATCTGAACGTCCTTAAATGCGCACTAGTCATTTTTAAGTTTGTCTTTTTCTGTTTGTATGGCACGACGCGAATATCTAGAAGAATTCCAGAGCACCTAAATAACCTAAATGATATTCCTCTAGATAATTTTAAGATCAAAACAAGTTGGTTAAATGCCACGTTCTAATGTCAAGTCGTGCGCTCGTGACATAGTTATAAATTGAAAATTAGTGCAATTTGAGGTAACATACTAAGTTCATAATTAATTTGAACTAAGTATTTACTTACCGGTTGCCAGTCAGATGATCTGTCAAAGTCAAATGACATGTGCTCGCATTCCTGTGACGTCTGTATGTTAACCCATATCTGAAAATAAAATTTCTATATTACTGCAAAAAATGCTTGGTTTGCACCTCCCATATATGGTGTGGGAACTTGGGATTCGCAAGCATTTTGTTAAGAGTTGTTGGGTCTCAAATTTACTATTTTTTACTGTACAGGTGCCGTCACGAGTTTTGAGCACTGGTGGTGGATCTTGTATGGCGCGAACACTAACTAATGTATGCGCCCATGCGCGATATCCCCACTATGTGACGACACTTGTACTTTGACTATATCCATACCCTAGTTAGAAGTTTGGAACTTTACAAATTCTACTCACATTCTCACAGTCAAACACATAGTCGACAGTCTTCAATGGACACCCTACATCTCTCAACTCATGTCGCTCGCCAGTGCTCGCGTCGCACACGTACCACGTGTACCTGATAGCATGGATTTACAAATTAGTTCATTTACACAATTTATTGTAACCGCAGGACACACACAACACAGTAAAAGTATTTGGGTTATCTGTGTGAATCTCAACTCGTCTAAGGTAGTATGTAGAAAAATTTTGAAATCAAAAGTGATTGCGAACCCCAGCGTTGAGATGAAAATTGAAGACTAGACAAATTGGAACGGCAGAGACACTCACGTCCAGCAGAATATCGCAGCCAAATACAGTTTTATTGGGACATCGAGTATAGTTCCTAGCTAGGGAATCACTGTGCTTGGTAAGTCCACTGGTTCATATGCTTGATTTATGTCAAATTACCCGTCAGATCTGCTCAAGAATCCCCTTTTGAAGACTTGATCGGTGCTCAGCACGATCCTACGGGTGATGATGTTGTATTTGATGATTACGTAGGTGCTCGGCCCGCGGGGCAAGCCGGCGCCTACTACTACCCAGCACTTTACTCCTAGGTACGTGAGAAAGCTGGCCAGAAGTATCGTGTGGTCGAGAGGAGATCCGTACAAAACTTTTAGCAGTTCCTAGAAGGTAATTGTTTGTTTATTTATTCAACCGTATTTGGTCTAGTAGTTAATTACTAGAGTACTTCTCAGAAAGAGTCCCACTATACACCTCACACTTGAAAATATTTATCGTTGCTTAGTCATAATATGCACATTACACGCACACTATACCGATATACGATACCTAGACAATAACCTCTTGCACACACTAACGTTACATGTCATTGCCACCATATGCTAAAACTTAATTTTATATCTATATACCCACCAGTCCCATCAAAGTTACAACATGTGTTTCAGTGACGTCATACGAGGGTATAAGCGAGACGTATCTCAGGCACATATTGATCGCCTTCGTCACATCATCCCCTTTCCTCCAATTATCCTGAGCACTGTACACCGACGACTCCTCATAAACCGATCCCTTTTCCAAATCCCTACTCTTAGACGAAGAGCTTTTAGAAAACCCTGAACTTTTTGATACAGCTGATTCACTTCTGGCCTTTAGATGTTTCGAAAGGATATCATCAGGTGGCAATACCGGTTGTATAAACTGTGTGACGCACTTGTTTCTACCTGCACTGTCTATGAAAGTGAGAGATATATTCCGCTGGGGAAACTCATTTATGTAATCAGTCACGAAATTATTTAAATGTTTGATCAGATAATCGTCTTGCGTATTACTCAGCAAAGGTTGATGATATGCTTGTAAACCGCCTAAATGTGATAGACTTGTTGATATATTTAGCGCCAAGTATGAAGTCTCTTTCTTCATCATTTGCGTTATTTCAGGTATTAATGAACCTGAATCCCTTTTCGGTTGGGTTTCGTAACCAAACAGGAGGGGTGGAGTCGATATTTTAAATGTTCCTCTTAGCTGAAAAGAAATCATTATATTTCTTGTAGAAATTCAAATTATTAAAGCTTTATGTTGCAATGTAGGAATGCATGTTTTTATTGTTCCAATACTTACCGCCCCCAAGGACAGCACAGTGTACAGTGGCACAGCAACAGTACCAAGCCATCTGTTATAATATCTGTAGTGCACCGTCTTGTCTTGATCGTACTCTTCGGGATAGCCTGCTGTTATGTTTGCTTTGTATTCATCATAAATATCTATATGAATTGTAGAGACTGGGTCTAATCTAGAATATTAAACATTTCGTTTACATAACCTACTAGAATTTTCTTAATAACAGAATTGGAATTTCTCATGTTGAGTATCGGGCTTAACCAGATATTATTGCGAAACCCCTCTTTAAATGTATGTTACTAACTTGGTGGAGATCTTCAGACTGTGATTCCAGCTGGGATGGCAGCCCATCGCCGTGACCGTCTGGGCAGTCACTCCGTGGTAGCTGATCTTCACGAATGGCCGTAATGGACGCACTTTGAATCCTACAATTATATGAAACAAAACAATTGGTAACTGCGTAAGATTTGTCTAGATCGTTTTAAAAGCATGATCGCTGAATTATGATACGTTGTTGTCGTTGACTTTTAATATATCACCACACTTGATAGATATCACTATGAATGTCTTACCAGCAATTTTATCAACCTCTTCTTTATCTTCCAGTATCGGTGCACTCCTATCCCATAAATTGTAAGCACGCAATACTGTAACGTTTATATCTTGTTCCTTATTTAATGATTCATTCAGTATTTGCTGCTTTGTACTGCTTGATATTGTCGATAAAGTTGCTAAGTTTGTTTCATTTGAAAATATGCTCCTGAAATAAGTATAAACTATAAAGTCAAATCATTTCAAGAATAAAGCTATAAAAATTGTCATAAGTAAAATTCGTACCGCAGGCTCATATCTTTAAAATCTCTCACAACATCTTTATACGTCTTCTTCAACAGATGCTCATTTAAGTTCTTCAGCATGTTTCTATTCAACTTCTGAATATATTTCGCGTTTATATATCGTTGCAGTTCTATAGGGTCCATCTCTAGTTGCTTGTCATGTAAATAATTCATGTCGAATTCTTTTTCATTCGTCTTTTGAAGACAGTTCAACTGTTCTGTAGATATTTGACTCGCGTTCAGTGGTATTAACTTATTTTCCACGTGTGTAAAAGAGCCCATATTTCTCAAATGCAATAGTTTGAATCTCAGAAATTCCTGGCTTCTAGAACTTTCATCAATCGAAAATGTGTCGTCAGCTTTAACTCTCATTTTACACAAATTGTTTAAAATCTTAATCATATTTTCATCATTACTTATATCTCTATCATACACTTTTTCAATAAGCCGTGTAAATGTGTCCAAGTTTGGTTGTTCTAAACCATGAAGTAGCCTCTTCAGCTGTCTTCCAATCTCCATTGAAGTTTTCACTGCTTCGTCATAATTTTTATTTAAGTTTTCATTCCATCCCACCTGTATACTTACTGCACAGTTAGTAGATAATCTTCCACTAAATATATTACTACTTTTCAATCTTACTTTATTGGCAGCAGCAATTTCTTTAATAGTATAACCAGTACCAACGTACTTGTGGTTAGGTTCTACTGTTTTATCGTAAACAAAGATTTTTTCTATGAAATCAGTGCAATTAAACTGTTTCTTAATTTCAGAAATATTTATTGTCATACTTGAAACTCTCTCTTCGTTTTCTAGTAATAGGACGACTATTGCATTATTAGTAGGTAGAATTTCGACTGAAAAAGTTTCTGTGAAATCAACGTTACCCATTATTTCCGTGTTTGTGTAATGTTCCGATTCGCAAACGAATACATCATCCACGTATAATTCGAAGTAATAGTAATTCTGAATGTTCTTAGTAGATTTGGCATCAAAGGTTATAATTTTCTCGTCTTTTCTTAACATTATGTTAACTTTATCTTGTTTAACTAGATCATTTACTATAAGTTCTACTTCCTTTTTTAAAGACTCTTCATCAATATTTAATTTTGGTTTATTATGCTTCTTATCTGTTTTGTCTAATTTCTTAATGTTCTTAGCTTCTTTATATTCAATATATTCACTTACGTATTCATATTCTATTTTATCAAGTATGTCTGTGAATTCTATCTTGTAAGTCTCTGTCCATTCTTTCTCATATTCAGCTTGATCCAGAACATTGTCAGTTATGTCACAAATATAAGGCGTTTTAGTAAACCCTGTTTTTTCTCTTATCATTTCTATGTCAGACCATAGTGATTTAATTTTGTGAATTAATTCCTTTTCTGCAGAAAGGGCATTAAGGTACGCTTCTTTGTGTCGTAGCATTTCAGCGGTATAATGTCTCACTGTACTATCAAATTTAATATCATCATCCTTGCTATTGACATTTACTGTTTTTAGATCTTGTTTGAGGTTTTCTTTAGTTTCTCTGCTAACTTTGATGGCTTTCGACAAATCTTTAAGTAGACTTTGATTTTTTTCATATTCATTGTGATAAGCTAAAAGTTTTACGGCAAGTAAACATTCTAGAGAATACATGTGATGATGATTGAACTTTAAACCTTTGAAGGCAACGTCTAAAAACTTGGTCGAATGCGTTTCTTCATCAATTTTATCTTTAATCATATACGTGAACATTTTCGGGTCCACATATTCCACAGGAATAGTGTGATCATCAAATGATGAGTTTTCAAGAAGCTTTGGAAATATTGGACTAATCCGGACGCTTTGTTTTCCCCATCTGTGCATTATAATAAAAATAAATATATTGAAGTGTATTTCTAACGTAAAAGTAGGTAACAGCTTTTTACTAAAAGCATATTATAGTAATACAAGTAACCGTGTTTATGTTAAGCTTATAATTAAGAACTTTTTTTTTAAATAGATTTTGACATGAATGTGAATACTTAAAATATTTAGTTTGCACGAACGAATGAACTCTGAAATCTCTTTCCCTACAAGGTAGAGTAGGTTTGTAATATATTAAATTTATACAAATTAGTAAAGATTTGATAAGTATTGCAATAATTTGATATTTTATGTAAATGGGGTAATCAGCTAGCATCCCAATCCGACTTGATGACTCCGATGCGAAATTATCAATATTTTGGTTTTGGTTAGACTCAAGCAATTTTAAAAACTTACCCATATTCCATGTCACGTGGCTTTGCTCTAAATAATATTCGTGGTGAAACTGAAGTTCTTTCAAGGTAGCCACTTAACCGCTGGCTATTCATGTTTACCATGGTTATGGTATTCTCCGAAACTGTTGGATTTGCATTCGCGAGTTCTGACGTAATTATGTCCATTAGATTAGCTGATTTCTCTTTACTCTTAGAATTATTCTTAGTCTTCTTTTTCTTTGCTACGCGCTTTGTAGATTTTACATTTTTTACATCGTATTGCGTGAAAAAGTCAAATTCGTTTACCGGTTTTGCAGCAGTTTGTGGTGTTTCAAAAACAGTTTCATGGCTTATTTCATGATATTCTTCTATGTCATCTTCAGTATCGCGATAAGAAAATGATTTTAATTCAACACTTTCACTCATATTTACTACTAATATGAAGAAGTTTGGTAAACGTGTCCCAATTTTTTTGTTGTTGCCGCCAAAAGTTGTCATGGAGACGCATCATGCACGACGAGTGCGTTTCGTACATATATAAAGATGAAAATTTGCTTTTGATTTCTTTGGTTCTTAATCTATATTAAGTTATTTTGTGTTATGGTTACTGGAAATTTGCATGAAATAAAAACATATACTAATTAATTTTTTAATTTGATTAAAACTCTCCTAGTAATAAAATATTTTAAACCAAATTATTCGTGTTTTTTTTTCTTTTTCGTGTAATGTATCGTTTAAGATGACGAAAATTTAACTTATATTTTCTTACGGGTAATTATGTGTAGAATAGATAAAGAAAAAATCTGTATCTTTGATTTGTAGTAATAGCACAGATTCAGATTACCTATCCATATCTGTGAATAGTACCTGTCATCATGTTATGTTTCCTAAAAGTTTGACAGTCATATGTCTGAATGTCATCGATCAGTTTGGTTATGTTATCTGTCAAAATATACTAGTTGCAAGTGGATCAAATTTTCTTTATTTATTAATGTTTGTGTAGAATCATGGCTCGATTTTGTTTAAAAGACAGCGACGAGTATTACCTGTGTCTCTCAGACCAGTACAAGAGGTTTGACCCCGACAGTCCCGTGACAAATGTATTCTTCGACGACACGAATGGGCAGGTAAACAAACTTTGTGCAATACGTTTCTTATTTTAATTTTAATTACAGTGTTGAAATCACTCATAATGAACAGCCTCAAGACTCGAAATGATGAAAGTCGAAGTTCCAGTATAATTATATGATCTGACCGTTGAATGAAAGCAACGCAATAAATTACATCATATACTAGCTGTGCCCCGCGGTTTCACTTAGTTGCAGGGATGGCCCGCGGACCAATATGTTTTTTCGTAATAAAAAATAATAGTCAAACTCCTTGTTACATTAGCTATCTGCCAGTGAAAGTCCCTTTAAAATCAGTCCAACCGTTTCGGAGATTAGCCAGAACAAACAGACTGATAAATAGAGAAAGAAAGTTAGTTTGTTTTTTATACATACTTTCATATGCATGTACTGAAAAACTGTTGATTTGAAATTACAAACAGATAATGATATTTAAAAATGTTTTCCAAGTTTAAAGTCTTAATCTGTCCATCAGGTATTCACAGTTAGGTCTGGGGGCGTCACAGGCGTCACGGTCACGGGTATGGATGACTCAAAATGCACTTCCTTCAGAATGGAGGACCGAGGACCCATTATCTCCATAAAATTCTCACCGGACCAGAAAATCTTAGCTATACAACGCAACCAGGACAGTCAGAATGCTACGGTAGAGTTTGTAAACTTCCAAGACCTCGCCCCGACCAATGTGGTGTACTCACACACGTGTAAATGGAAGAATGCAAAGATTTTAGGGTTTGTATGGCCACGGGTGAATGAGATAGCCTTTGTTACTGATCATGGGATTGAGCTGCTCCAAGTGATACCTGACAAGAAGCAGTTGAAAAGCTTGAAGAGTATGTCATTTAGGTATGTATGGTAAAATTATATAGTACCATACCATATTGCAGGGGCGTGCATTGGATTTTCAGAGGGGTAGGCAAAAACAATAAGTAGGCAGGTTAAGTACATACCTATGTGTCGCGGCGTAGGTACATACGTTTTGGTAAGGACGCACACACGAACATAAACACACACACACATGACACAAGTGTTTTCAGTGATCACAAATTGTGATTTCTGCTTACCTACTTATATGCAATGCGGGGTGCATTACTGCCATATTGTACTGAATAATCTATACAGATAAATAAAATTAGAGTGTCTGTTTGTAATTCCAAAATTACAGCTTTTCACTAAATACATATGAAAGTATATACGCTTTTGACACTGAAAAATCAAGTTTTAAAATTTTTCTCTGTCTGTCTGTCTGTCTGTTTGTTCCGGGTAATCTCTGAAACGGCTTGACCAATTTTAACGGGACTTTCACTGGCAGGTAGCTGATGTTTCAAGGAGTAACTTAGGCTCCTTTTATTTATTAAAAATATTAGGGTTCCGCGACATGAAGCATGAAACGGAATCTACGTGGGTGAAACCGCGGGGCACAGCTAGTTCTTGAATAAATCTGTTTTGAAACAAAGAAATACATTGGTATATTATGTAATGCAAAAATCTGATTATTGTAAGCTTACCAGCTTTAACAAGCACACAAATCAATATTTTTTCTCTTTGCTAAGCATAATTTTTTTTTTGAACTTCCTGCAATATATAGTTGCATAGGCGAACTTAATGCCATAGGCATTATCTACCAGTCTACCTTTGGGTGATGCAAAAAGAGGTATGTGCAAGTGAGAAAGTGATTTAAAACAAATTATACACCTATTCTGCTCCCTATACCTATCATGAAAGTGTAACTAATTGTGTGAACTGTTTGTCTATACATGGAATATATTATTATATAAAAAAAATATTGAGTGTCTTTATCAATGTTATGTCTAATAAAACACCAATTTACTGTAATCACTTGTATTGTGCTAAGTAGCAAAACCATGACAGACGAAACATGAATATTTACAACTACCCTAAACATACTTGATTATTCTTATGTGTCAATAAGATTTAACAAGTACCCACATTGAATACACAACAATCAACATTTTAGAATCCAAAATAATGATTATTAGAATGTAAAATTCAAGTTATGCAAGTAAACGGCAGGCTACTAGTAAATACATAAATATATTATTGTTTCCAGTGGTGCATGGTTCTCGTGGTGTGCACAGAGCAACACAGTACTCCTCGCTGGCAACAATGGAGCCCTACTGCAGCCCTTCTCACTAAACGGATCCACTGTTAATAAACTACAAAAGTTAGAGTGTGAGTTTAAGACATTATCTATACATCTATACAGATAAATAAAATTCAAGTGTCTGTTTCTAATTCCAAAATAACAGTTTTTCAGTAAATGCATATGAAAGTATATATAATACTGACGTACAAAAAACCTATTTTTTTAAATTTTCTCTGTCTGTCTGTGTGTCTGTTTGTTCCGGGTAATCTCCGAAACGGCTGGACAGATTTTAACGGGACTTTCACTGGCGGGTAGCTGATGTTACAGAGAGTAACTTAGGCTACTTTCAATTTTAAAAAACATTAGGGTTCCGCGGGACACCCACGTAATTAACTCTACGCCGGTGAACCGCGGGGCGCAGCTAGTTAATGAATAAATATGCTCATGCCGTCCCAAATGGAATAAGAGCAGAGGACAACAGCCAATTTTTTCTGAACATTTATAAATGCCAACGTGTTAGATGGCGAGTCCATCGCCGTCTCATATGTTTTCCTTCTCATGGTGTGATACGAGTATCACTGTGTTTAACCCAGATTACCGATTTTACTCGAAAAAGGGGTTACGAAGGTCAGAGAGCAGTCGTTTCGTATAAAAATCAGGTGATCAGCCACATCGGGTTGAATCAAGTGCTGACCCCAAATACATGGGATAAGGCCAGGGAGATGATGATGATGGTGTGATATCACTGCACTTAAGTTTTTAGAAAAACTTATCAGTACAGGCCTGGGGTTCGAACTTGCGTCGCTTGCGTTGAAAAGAATGCAATTACACTAACCAGACACAATTCTAAGAGCTAATTAGATGATTGACATGCATTTTTGAATTAAATTTCAGTGGATGTAGCGAGACCGGTGGTGGAGCGAGATGTGTTCCTACTGAGGTTGTGTGACATCACGTGGTGCGCTGTGTTCCGACACGGCACGTCTGCCTCCGTCTCCGCTCCGGGGCCCACTGAGGTAATTATTTAAAATTCACAAAATTATTTATTAAATTTTTTAAGTTTTAAGGCTGTCATCAAAAAAAAATCTTTGTGTTAAAGCATATTATAGTGTAACTGAACATATTGATGACTAGCTGTGCCCCGCGGTTTCACTCGCTTAGATTTAGTTTCATCCTTATTGTCGCGAAAACCTAATATTTTTAATAAATAAAAGAGAAACATTTGAGAAAATAACATTGAAGTGTCTGTTTGTAATTCCAAAATAACAGCCTTTCACTAAATGCATATGAAAGTATACACGCTACTGACACTAAAAAACCAAGTTTTAAAATGTTTCTGTCTGTCTGTCTGTTCTGGGTAATCTCTGAAACGGTTGGACCGATTTTAACGGGACTTTCACTTCAGCTGATGTTTCAAGGAGTGACTTAGGCTAATTATATTTGAAAAAATCATTACATTCTTTATCTTTATAAAAATATAAGCGTGTATTACACAGGTGTGGGTGATGTCAGTGAGCGGCGGTGTGCAATACACACACGTGTTGAAGACCGGCCTCTCGGGGCGGTTCGCCGTCAACGTCGTCGATGAACTGATCGCGGTGCATCATCAGGTCACTATTACAATCATACATTGTTCCAAATTCTTTATACTCTAACCTGTTTGAAATAGTGTTTATTATCCGTTGATTGCTGTTGGTGAAAGGATTTTTACAAGTTTATTTCAATTTCATTACTAAATATTTTTTTCAATACAAAAATTCAGATTATTTTTTTCTGTGATAATACATACAGTTGAAATCCATCCGTTTTCGCAAATCTATTGGTGGATTTTACGTTCCCTGTGCTCCAGTGGACAGGCAGCCTAATAAATAATGTATAAACGTGCAACGTAATACGGAATTTAGAAAAAAAATCCTTCGAAATGACTCGCAGATCTAAGATTATAAGCGACCAATAGCAATATGAATTCTTAGATATTTTTATAAATAAGATTGCTCCATCGATTGAGTTGGTATCTCATAATATTTCTTCCTTTATTTCACAGTCAAAGTGTCTGTAATTTTCCTTAACTTCAAATCGTCATTACTTTAACAAGAAACTAAGGAATAAATAATCCAGAGTGACAATCAAAAAATCAAATTTCAAAGTAAGTTTATGTACTGAGCTCCATAGGTAATAATATATGTTTGTACGTGTGTGTCCAGTCGAGTCAGACCTCCCAGTTGTTCGATATCATGGAGGAAGCGAGGCCTGAGAACAATAGTGTGGTCCACCTGCCAGTAGCTGCTGGTACCTCCATACAACCTGCCGAGGTCGACGGCATGCCGTGTCCTATGTGTATCCTTTTCTAAAACATAACATAACATATGCTCACGCCTGTATTCCCCGGAGGGGTAGGCAGAGCCGTTCCAGTGAGAGTACAGGGATAAAATATAGCCTATGTTACTCGGTGATGATGTAGATATATATTACTGAAAGAATTTTCAAGATCGGTCAAGTAGTTTCGGAGCCTATTCAATGCAAACAAACAAAAAAACAATCAAATTTTTCCTCTTAATAATAATGTTATTATATTATTTATATTTAACTAGCTGGTGCCCGACACTACGTTTACGCAGGATTTTACTTATCTTTATATTTTGGAGAGTTCACAAAATTTCTTTATAAATTAAAGCCTATATGCCTTTCTAATGTATAAGCTATATTATTGTAAAGTTTCATTGAAATCCATTCAGTAGTTTTTGCATGAAATTGTAACAAACATACATTCAGACATCGATATACAGAAACTTACGCGTTTATAACATTAAGTCAGATTAAAATTATTATACAGGATAACTTCGTAGACTTAATTGCTTCTCATTTTGCATAATTTACTCAAACGATTCCATACTACTTATTAAGCTATATGCTGTGCCAATAGTATCCTGAGCAAGTATATGATAGATTCAGGCACGTGGGTTGTGTTCCAACCAGACTATATAATAGATGCCCGACTCGGATGTCTGTGGCGAATCAACCTACTACCCTCGGGGTTGGCGCATTCGGTGAGTTACAGTTTTTATGACTTTTAGAAGGGAAGATAGAAGGAAAGCGAAGAAGAGGGAGACCAAGGATTAGTTATGTACAACAACTGAAGGAAAAAGTCAGCGCCATGTCGTACAAGGAAGTCAAAGTGTTAGCGGACAATAGAGAGGGTTGGCGATTGATTCACAGACAAGAGCCTAGCTCTTAAATAAATGGTGATGATGATGAGAAAGAAAGAAAAGGGGAGCCGATTCGACGCAAGTTCGAATCCCAGCGGGGCCGATAAATTTAAAAAAACTTATGTACAGTAATTTCACACCACGTGCTTTACGGTGAAGGAAAACATCGTGAGGAAACCTGCGTATGTCTGAGAAGTATATATTGCCTGAGACGGCGAAAGACTCACCATCTGCCGCGTTAGCACTTAATCATAGTTGTTATTACAACACCTCTGCCGTCAGGCAGAGACCACCGTTCGTAACATGCTACGATCCTTACATACTTCTTTCGCTTCATCCACATTCATGCATCTCCTCATACACTTTTGTTTCATTAATCGCCTCTCATTCATCCTTTTGATATGTCCAAACCATCTCAACATACTTTTTTCAATTCTGGGCACCACATCATTCTTCAACTTGCAACTTGCAAAAATAAACGTAGCCTAAGTTACTCCTTCAAACCTCAGCTACCTGTCAGTGAAAGTCCCGTTAAAATCGGTCCATCCGTTACCGAGATTACCCGGAACAAATAGACAGACAGACAGAAAAATTTAAAAAATCGGTTTTTCACTATCAGTAGCGTGTATACTTTCATGTGCATTTAATGAAAAGCTGTTATTTTGGAATTACAAACAGATACTTCAATTGTATTTATCTGTATAGAATAGATATAGATTATGATATGTGTTAGGTGCCAAAAGAGGAGGTGTCGAAGGTGGTGGCAGTGTTGCTCCGTCGCTCGGAGGGCCGCGCCACCATCTACAGAGTGCTCAACCAGCTGGTCGGCGACGCTGGCACCTACCTGGTGGAACTGACCAAGGTCTTCGATGAGATCAACAGTGTTTATAGGTACATTAGCAGCGTTTCTCCACTCGCTACATAGATGGCGCTACTCGCTAACAAATGCCAAGTTTGAGTACAAATACACGGAAACCTAAATCGCGCAATAAGAGTTTTCAAGCGCATTGCAGTGTATATACAAGTTTCCGACTAGAACAGTTGGAGCCGATGTTCCCCAGACATGACACCCGTCTGGCTGGAAGATCTTCCCTTTGCTTGGGACGTGTATGATCACTCGCTGTCCCCAGAGTACACTTCATTACATGGCTGGCTTTATTTTTCGGAACCCTAATTTTTCATTAAAACCCAATTGAAGTCCCGTTCAAATTGGTCCAGCCGTTGCAGAGATAAGCCTCTGATTTCCAATGTGGCAGATCATCCAAGATAGCGGACTAATTATTTTTACTGAAATACTTTTTAATGAAAGGAATGCTATGAATAACACGAAGTTTTTTTTTTATAATTGAAACGAAATGTTCATATAAGCTGGTTTCTAAAAATATTATCTAGAGTAGCTGTGCGTCGCGGTTTCACCCGCGTAAACGTGTACTTCGCGGAACCATATTTTTCATAGAAATAAAATTAGTTTAAGTTATTCGTTGTAAAATCAGCTATCTGGCAGTGAATGTCGATATTGCCGCTTCGAAGATTACTCGGAAAAAATAGACAGAAGGAGAATTTTTTTTTGTCTCCCTACTGTATATGTATACTTGCATGTGCATTTAGTGAAAAGCTGTTAATTTGGAATTACAAACAGACACTTCAATTTTATTTATCTGTATAGAAGTAACGTATTATGAATGTTTCTTT
This sequence comes from Watsonalla cultraria, assembly GCA_964035505.1. NCBI lineage: Eukaryota > Metazoa > Arthropoda > Insecta > Lepidoptera > Drepanidae > Watsonalla > Watsonalla cultraria. Next base: position 10,799,655 of record OZ037723.1, read on the forward strand.
TTATATGGTATATGTCAGGAAGTGGGCAGATTTGGAAGTGGCTCGCAACACGGCCGGCGCGACGGTGGAGCCCCGCGGACACAAGTTCAAGGTGCTCATATCACAGGCTGACATCTGCAGTCATGTGCTGCAAGCGCATTCTGACAAGTATTTAGTACAGGTAACTTATATAGATTTTAGCATAATATAAAATTTGTTCATCTCCAACTACCGTGGCACCTTCGCAATAGTCAATTCGTCAGTAGATTTCAAAATTCCTATTATGAAACGGTTTATTAAAAGAGCATTTAAGTGTTTTTTTGAGTCTACTAAAAAACATCCGAATACACTGATTTTATCGGCCGCCCGATATATCCTATCTCGTATCTTCTCTCGACGCCGTCCGACGCACGTCCTTTTTGACCCGACGACATTATATTGCTTCAGCTAGCAATATTTCAAAAGCATCCATCGTTCCGTCCTCGCCGGCGAGGCTAGTCGCGAACTCTACGACATCGTCTCCTCCGTCGCTCGCTAAAGCCGGCGCGCGCCGAGCCATTAGCCTTAAACGTGTCTCTAAATAATACTCAGATCCAGCTCCCCAGTTTATCTCCCAGCAACGCCCTAAGCCCAGATTCGTGTCCCGCACGAGGGCGCCCTTAGCTGTGTTGCTTAGTTTTTAAATTTAAGCTCAGCTTGAGGCCCATAAGTTTCGACAATTTGTCCGGTTAAGCAGTGGAGGTAGCTGCCCCCAACCGAGTGCGAGAGACTAGAAAATGTTTGTAGGTGGTGACAGTGCTGATAGCGTCAGTGTGCCGGCACTCGCTGGTGGTGTCGCACGCGGCCAGCGAGGCGTGCGTGCGCGCGCTGGTGCGCGGCGGCGCGGGGGGCCGGCTGCGGGCCCTGGCGCGCCGCGGGGCGCTGGGCCACGCGCGCCCGCTGGCCTGCGCGCTGCTCTCGCTGCACCACATCCACCCCGCCGCCGGGCAACTGGCGCTCGACATGATGTACCGCCTCAAGGCACACGACGTCAGTACACCTCGCTATACCTGCCTTCTACTCCTCTTCATGTTCATTCGTATTCTCGTTCTTAGCAGGAGCGGGAAGATTTCATTTGGGGGGTTTTCTATATTTTAACCGAAGTAAATCTTCGGTTAAATCCATAGTGGGTTCGCAGGGTATATGTTTTAGGCGTAGACCCCCCGCTCTAGTTTTTCAATATGTCCGTTTCTCTGAGCCCACGAAACAAAATTCTAGCTAACAATTGAAGAAAGATTCGACTATCCCTCGGAGCAGTGGGTCGATAGCAGTGTGACCACGTCATTTTACCCTCCAAATTTTGTGTTTCTAGAACAGAATCTAAGGCTATACATTGATAAATAAGTCTGTCACTCAGGACGTTGACATTTCATACATGTATGCACGATTTAGGTTCTCATGTAGTTGTAAGCGAGCAGAGTGTCAAATGTCGCTGAAAATTCGTTAATCCGCCACGTTGAATCTGGCAGGAGATAATAGAGGTGCTCCTGAGTGGGTCGGAGGCGGTGGCGGCGGCGGGCGTGGCGCGGCAGGTGGGCGGCTGGCCCGCGCTGGGAGCCCGCAAGCTGCTCGCCGCCGCACAAACGCTCGCTGAGAACGGCCGCCCTAATGCATTCGTCGCCTTATACCATGCACTCGTCGCCAGGAACGAACGGATGAGGGGCACGCCACATTTCCTCAAATGTAACGTACTATTCATTATATGTATATAGGTACATAAGCTCTCGCCTCTATTCACCACAGATGTTTAAGTGCCACCGTGACAGATGGTGAGTATATCACTATTCTAATATTAGTTTTGTTATGTGACACATGTTTATATTCGACATAATTTAAAATGGTTCAGAAAAATACGAATACGGGGCGAGATTGCTCATCGATTTGATAGCCAATTGCAACATTGGACATATCAGTTGAGTTGGTATTACCAGCCAAGAAGTGGCGCAAGATGGTCGTCACTAAGAAACTAAAATAAAAAAATTAAATGCTCACGCAATCCCCGAAGAGGTAAGCGAAATGCTGTAACAAGAACACCCACGTTACACCGAATATGATTAAGTGCCAACGTAACAGAGGGTGAGTCCATCGCCGTCTCAGGCACTATACTTACATCTTTGGATTATCAGACATATGCAGGTTTCCTCACGATGTTTTCTGCACCGTAAAGCACGTGGAGTGAAACAGCACGTAACTTTATGTTTTTAGAAAACTCATTGGTGTCGCTAGCGTAGCAGACGACAGTTCAAAACCGCGGCTCTTTTAAAATGTATAGGTACTAAAATTCAATTACGCATACAATACAAAGTCAATAACGTTTCTTTTTCCATCCAGCCGACCAATGCGAGAGCTACGTGGAATATTACAAGTACCTCATGTCGGAACAATAGCATTTAGACTGGACCAATATTTTGAAGACTATTACATTTGTATACGTCCGATTTTCGACTCATTTCACGAAATCGCTTGAAAGGCCTATGTTACACGAGACTTAAATACTTGTAAATTGTAATCACTTACTTCTACTTAATTGACCTGTAATCAAATATGTAAATAACTCAAATAATTTGCTATTTATTTACCTCTAATATATAAATACGCCGTTGACATATTGTGCCTGTTTGATTAGCGCCATTTTGGCGCTGTTGTCTATAGTGAGCATATAGCGAGAGGGATTGGAAATAATATACAGATAAAGAACAATATTTTTTTTCTAAACGTCAAATTTAGTTCGGATATCTCTCGCTAGGGGCGCCCTAAATTGACACTATGTATGTATGTTCTAGCTTTCGTGTATAGTAAAAATCATTATTTGCTATTTAAACAAATGAAATTACTATGTTTTTAATGACTCCAAATGATCTGGGACCAAAGCTTTTTATCAATGATATTTTTAAATAATTATAATGTTATTCTTTATGAAATGTTGACTTAATTTTTTTTTAAATAAATCGAAAATCGGATGTGTAATATTTTGTTTGAAAATTGACTTGTTATAATGTTGTATATTCAAATAAATAATATAGATCTGTGATAGTTTAATTATAATGACATTATGTTAATTTAATATGTAAATGATGTCCATTACGACTGTTTGTAAGTGAATGTGTAACTAATTGTATATTTTGTTAAAATATATCGATGCATTGATGTTGAAAATTGACTATTATTCGATTGGTTTTTACTTGAATTTAGAACCTATTTCTTATGACAATGCGTCATCATGACGAAACAATTCATTTCCTTATCCAAATACTTTGGTTCTCATACTTGCCTTGATTGATAGCAGTCAAGTGTCAAATCAAAAAGGAATGTCGGTAAAACACGTGAGTGATGTAGGTATACACTATAAGCTGCGACCTGACACCTCTTACTGTCATTACGACTATTCCGCTAATTTTCTCGTAGATGGGCTTCTGTGTGTTATTTCGAACGATGTGTTCCTAGATAGCTTGAAAGTTGAAAGCTCATATTTAAGCTATGACCTCTTCCAACCAATGTTCTACCTGAGTGCCTATACAGGATGTAACACGAAACTACAATCATACTTACTCGGCATAAAGCAGTTGAGTTAGGTACATTCTTTAAAAAAAACATTTTGTAAGGAAGTACTTACCTAACTAATCTGAACGGTTACGCTTCGCCGATCTACCTACTAAATTAGTAAGAATTCAATTTGTTGCAATTTATACGATAAGATAACAGAAGTACCTACAATATTTTAAGATAGCTTAAAACATACCAGAACATTCATGTGCCCGAAGTACCTATAGGTCTTAACATGTTTTTACGTATACGATATCGCCTACGTATTTACCTCATTTTGAATGGAAACGTTAACAAGCGCCCCAAACGGCGAGTGTAAGAAGTTTTACATCTTCATACAAGGCTCAAAGCGCAAGGTCAAGGGATGACATTCCAATTTGACAAGCAAAACCTATTATAACTACCCGTGCTATATTCCAGCATAATAAGCAATGAACTTAGTAAGATCGTTTCTTACGACTCTATCGATTTGTTTTGTTTAACTTATCCGTCACCCCTCCCACCCCATGAATGTTCCATGCATGACGATAACTGGGCCATAGATAGAAGACTCTTTAATAACATTGATTTTAAAAAGACAGTTACTTAAATGAGCTTCACACAGTTTATCGGCGTGTTTGTGTTTCCATAATAGGTCAGCGAGGTTATATGGCATATAACATATCCATTGTTACTAACATATTGATCATACTAAATAGCTTTCGAAACGAATTCTTTTTGATTATTTTTTAAATATATTTCATAAAGATTAATTATCAACCGAAAAAGGTTTTAAACCAGCTTGTAAGGCTGAGGCCTTACAGTACTTAGCTTTAGGTATGCTATCATGATACATTATACTGGGATAGCAATAAAATACCAAATAGGGTTATAACATCTAGAAGCTAGAAATTAAGAACAATTAAGCTTTTCAGACAGATTCAGAATAAGGCTGTCAAAAAATATGAATGCAGCTTATATCCCTACTTCCCTACTAATATTATAAATGTGAAAGTAACTCAGTCTGTCTGTTACGCTTTCCCGCTTAAACCTCTAAACCGATGAAATTTGGCACAGACAATCTTTAGACTCTGAGAAAGGACATAGGCTACCTTTTATTTATTAAAAATATTAGGTTTCCGCGACGTTAAGGATGAAACTAAATCTACGCGGGTGAAACCGCGGGGCACAGCTAGGGTTAAATATATATAGAATGTCAAAAAATATTAATGCAGTAAATTTTTTTAGGCAGCCCTAGTTTCAGGAAAAATTATGTAATATATTATCATTTACAATTATTCTGAAACTCAATAAATTGTTTTTAGAATGAATGAAAGAAGAAGTATAAATCCATAAATATATTTTTATTGATTAACAATTGGTGCAATACAAAAACAATTGGTTCTTTGTGAGACAATCCTGAGTAAATGCATAACAGATATAGTTTTCCTTATCAGTTAATTTAGAAATGCACAACTCCTCGGATGGACTGTCCTGTGTGCATCAGGTGGAAGGCCTCGTTGATCTCCTTCAGAGACACATTGTGGGTGACAAACTCATCCAGAGGCAGCTTCTTGCTCAAATACTCATCAACAAGCTTGGGAACATTGTCTCGGCTCTTGTAACCTCCAAAAGCTGTTCCCTTCCATGTCCGCCCAGTCACAAGCTGGAATGGACGTGTGCTGATCTCCTCGCCTGCAGCTGCAACTCCGATGATGACAGACACACCCCAACCCTTATGACAAGCCTCTAAAGCTGCCCGCATGGTGTTCACATTTCCTATACATTCGAAGGTGTAGTCCAATCCCCCGTCAGTCAAATCAACCAGAACCTGCTGGATAGGTTTGTCATAATCCTTGGGGTTGACAAACTCGTTAACCCCAAACTTCTTAGCCACCTCATATTTAGCTGGATTGATGTCCACACCAATAATACGCTTGGCTCCAGCCGCTTTGCACCCTAAAGCAACGGCCAGACCCACTGCTCCAAGACCAAATATGGCACAATTGGAACCAGCTTCTACTTTAGCCGTGTTCAGAGCAGCTCCGTACCCAGTGGGTACTCCACAGCCCAGAAGGCACACTTTGTCTAGTGGAGCCGCATCAGCAACTTTGCACAGGGAGATTTCTAAGACAACAGTGTATTCACTAAATGTGGAGCATCCCATGAAGTGGAACAGCTCCTGCCCTTTGCAGCGGAAGCGGCGCGTGCCGTCGGGCATGACACCCTGACCCTGGGTGATGCGCACTTTCTGGCACAGATTGGTTTTAGGGTTGAGGCAGAACTTGCATGTCTTGCACTGGGGCACATACAATGGGACGACATGGTCACCTGGTTTCACCGACGTGACTCCCTCGCCAACGCTCTCGACGATACCACCGCCTTCGTGGCCTAATACCACAGGGAACACGCCCTCGGGGTCCTTCCCGGAGAGGGTGTAGGAGTCAGTGTGACAAACGCCGGTAGCAATGATCTTAACGCGGACTTCGCCTGCTTTAGGCGGATCTACTTCAATCTCTTCAATGGATAGCGGTTTGCCGGCCTCCCAGGCGACCGCCGCTTGGCACTTGATCACTTTACCGGCTGTCGACATGTCGAACACTGCGAACGTCAGCTACGAAATGAACCAACGAAATATAACTCACGCTATTAACCTAGTGAAATGCAATCTGTAAATGAGATAACAAACAAATAATAAGACGTCAGTGATGTAACAGTAGAGATAAAAAATAAAGTCGAAGTGTGGAACGAACGATATGACGACGGACTGACTAACCTTGAGCCTTGAACCTTGAACGTGATCGTGAAATTCGTGGATTTTATAATGCGTACAAACAGAGACAGACGGATCAGATGTACCTAATGTATAAAATACTATTAACATAGCATCCATCTGATCCGTCTGTCTCTGTTTGTACGCATTATAAAATCCACGAATTTCACGATCACGTTCAAAATCAAAATCAAAAAATTTTGATTTTGATTTTGATTTTGAACGTGATCGTGAAATTCGTGGATTTTATAATGCGTACAAACAGAGACAGACGGATCAGATGGATGCTATGTTAATAGTATTTTATACATTAGGTACATTAGTCAAATATAGTTAGGTGTTAATTAAACTAAAACAAAACAAGATTTGGAAATCTTTACAAACATTTGACGAACGAACGATAGATATATAGTTTAAAAAAATATTTGCGCGAATATTTTTTAGAAGACATCAATTTTCTTTCCTCACTAATATAAATGACAAGAGATAGGTCTACCATACAATCAAGTCATAACCATAAAATTAAAATTACTACTCATTAAAAACTGGAATTATAGTAAGTTGGTCTACATTTTTCTTCTAGTTGCTTTGAGCCAACATCAAGAACTTCTGAAAACTCTGAATATGATTGAGAATTGAGATGATGAAAAGTGACAGTCAGTATATGCCAAGTGGTGTAAAGAGCGATTTTTTTTCTTCAAATATCATCTCAGGTTACCTGGATAAAGGCTCTGCTTGCTTAGGAATCTTTCTTGACCTGGCGAAGGCCTTTGACACAGTATCTATTCCAATCCTCCTAAGAAAGCTAGAAGCTGTTGGGGTTAGGGGTCTATGCCTTGACTGGTTTCATAGTTATTTGACAGGTAGGAACCAATGTACAAAAGTCAACTCATGCGTTAGTAACACCCATCAAATAACATTCGGAGTCCCACAGGGTAGTATTTTAGGCCCCACGCTGTTCCTAGTGTATATTAATAGTATGTCATCCATGCATCTTCCAAAAGCGGACATAATCAATTACGCTGATGACACTGTTATAATATTCCACGAACGATCATGGAACAGGGTCCTGCTCACGGCACAGACTGGTCTAATCAGTATTGCTAATTGGCTTGATGATAATCTCCTTACGTTAAATACTAAAAAGTCTAACTTCATATGCTTTCACAAAACGGCTGCCTCAGCTCCGCCACCTAATCTAAAGTTAGTCGTACATACTTGTGGAAATTTTACTGATACAAACCAACCCACAAACTGTGCGTGTAACTATATTGCTAAAACCAATTTCACCAAATACCTAGGAGTCATTATAGATGAGAAACTCAATTTTGGCGAGCATATAGCAGTCACTACTGCTCGAGTTAGGAAAGTCATCTACGTTATGAAGCAACTTCGTGATATAGCACCAACAAGTTTGCTAAAGTCTGTTTATTTTTCTCTCTGTCAGTCCGTCCTAGCGTACTGCATCTTAGCGTGGGGTGGGTCCGCTACTACATATTTCGCTAGCCTAGAGAGAGCTCAGCGGGCGGTTCTAAAGACGATGCTTAAGAAACCCTATCGTTTTCCTACTTCGATTCTTTACCAGGAGGCTCAATTGCTTAGTGTCAGAAAGATGTATATACTTAAAATTGCTCTTACCACCCACAAAGAAGTACTCAACTCCAACGACTATGAAATCATGAGCAAAAAACGTGTGTTTAAGCTACGGCTCCCTTCTGTTAACACCACATTCTCAAGGCGGTTCTGCGGCTACATGAAACCGTATGTGTACAACAACATCAACAAAATTTGTGACCTAAGAAATTACTCGATTCGTGAGGCTAAAACAATAATAACTAAGGAATTGCTCAATTGGACCTACGACAAAACTGAAAACTTTTTAAGACGGCTACCATAACTACCTACTCATTGAAATAATATAACTAAATATAATCTCTTGGAACATTCAGCAATCCTTTATTTCTGTGCTTATGTTTTCTATTTGATTTGTTTGTAATTTTGTTTGTAATTTAAACCTAAGTACACTTTTGAGTTTAGTTAAATTACCTACTATATATAAGCTTGATATTATACATTAATTTAAAGGCAACACTCCCTCAAAGGTTCCTGCGGGACAGGCTTAGCCTAGTGTAGGAAGTTTTAGTAATCAACTAGCTGTATTACATTAATTAAGTACTATAAGGCAACCTTTGTAATTCTTTCAGTAATAAATACATTATTATTATTATTATTATCTATGGTGTAAAGAAATCAAGTCCTGACTGATGAGTGACAATAAATTGACACCTGTCAGATATGCAACTGCAAGCAAGCAAAGCTTAAAAAACGTGTAGTGTGTTGTATGTACCTAAGGCATATATAAACAAATGTAATTATTGCGTTAATTAAAAAGAAACTTAAAGCAATGGCTAAATTGCACAATTACTACGTATTATGCCCTCTTATTGACCAGAAAAGTTTTCTTGGTGTCGCACAGGACAAGGAAACTGAGCACGTTATCGTAACCTTAGGACGAAATGTTGTCAATAAATACCGGGTAAGGGATATAGTTAAATAGCTAGTCGCTAAAAACGCATAACCCATCAATATTAAGCATATAATATTATTTATAATGTATCAAGAAGTTAAGCCATAAAAAAATACCGTCATTTTGAGGTTAACTTTTCACTTTTTCAGCTTTCAGACCAAAAACAAGTCGTAGGGTGGACCTCAAAGGAACACATTACATCTGCTGTTATTTACGATAAGGATCAGGATAACTATGTTGGTGTTTTCAACAATAATACTGTCAAAATATGGAAGGATGAGACTGACAATTTGGATAAAATTAAAAAGTTTAAGGTGGCTTATTATCTGTTTTCACAAAAACTCTTTATATATTTTTATTCCAAAATCATCATGATGAATGAAAAAGTAATAATTAAGTTATCATCTTCGTAAATTCGCTCACTGCTGACATATATGCGTCGTGTAGCAGTGAATGCGTTAAAGAAAAGGTTTATGAGGTCAGAGTCATGGCACTGGACAGAGAGAGACAAATTCAAAGAGTTGCATTTTTTACACAGACAAAAGTTATTACTCTTAAATTCATGATGATAATCGACATAATATATTCTATAGTTTAATCAAATGTTTCCAAATTTTTCAGTTCCCACTCAACATCTACAAGTTAATACCACGTTACAGTGAAGCACCATTGATCATATTCTCAAACGGGAATTGCGCATCCCTTCCTTACGCGTTAGAGAACCGTAAGACGTACGAAAGCAAATCAATCATCAAAGAATCCGAGACAATAATTGATGTTGCATATTATACATTAAGTAAAGTGGAGCACATTTGTTACATAATCAAGAATAGTAAGGACGAATATGAAATATTAACATGTCCTTTAAGGGATGAGCTTGGGGACTTGGAGAAGGCAAGGTTGAATAGAGTTAAGATCACAAGGACCGATGAAGCGTATGTGGTGGGACAGCTGTGTAGCGCAGAAGCTCACGGCGTTTATGTCCTATGTAAGTTGTCATCATAATTATTATGTACTCACGAAACATGACAAAATGAAGGGAAGGTAGTTGCTAATTCCAGAGGCCTTTTTATACTGCTACCCACATGTTAATATAACAATAATGTTTTTTATAATATGCAGAGTAACTGGGCCCCTTTCACATAGATATATACAATTTTATGGGTTTGTTCCGTTTCACAAACTTATGAGATTTTGTATTCCAATTCTTTAAACATATAATTTCTTATATTGAGTAGGATTAGAGTAAGGAGTTACTTTACAGAAATCTATGTTTATGGTTATGGAAAAGAACATGTGGCAATTATTTATTCTGCTGTTATAAATATACAAATGAAATAGTTATCTCAAAGGAGAAGAATTTTAACTATGTAGATAGATGGCTGATGGAAGCATGACACTTCCTGATTGTAATCAAGTTTTACATTTTGAATGCAACACCAGGGAAAGTTGTATTTTCTGGTTAACCAAGTTCTGATGTCATTACTCATTATCTAATTTTTTTTCCAGGGAGTGATTCCAAAATTACAGTATATGACCTTCAAAAGAAGACTTGGAAAACAGTAGGTACAGTGCCTTGGATATCAACCTGTGCCAGTGTTTCCATCGCCTGGATGGGGAAGAACCACCTCATCCTCTTTGGAAGTAACACTGACCAAGATGGAGCCATAATAGTTGCATACAATGTCATACTAGGTGTTGGATCCTGTAGGTATCCTATGAAAATGTACTCAGAAGGAGCCAAACTTTGCTGTTACTATGGCAGAATTATCCTAGAAGCTTCCAATCACATTGGGATGCTGCCTTACATTCTTGAAACCAAGAGGAATCTTTCCAGTCTTCTAGGCTCCCATGAAATAATTCAGGATGAAAATACTGAAATTGCAAATTGGAATTCTTCATCAGCTCTTAACGTTAAAGTGAGCAAAGAAGTCGGTGAGCTGCTCAAGCTTGGCCTGACAGAACGAAACATCTGCTCACAAGTGATACCACCTTTGATTGAAAAAGGTGATTTAAGACACACATTTAGAGTCCTGAAGGACTTCAAAGATGTTCCCGAGTCTATCCTAGTTGTACTCCTAAGTTATGCAATCAAACTACTCGACAGTGATAAGGTGGATATTTGTAATCCAGAGGAATTTGCCAAACTATTCTCATTAGAGGACAAAACAAAGAAAGGACAAGTAGCCCACAATGTGAAGCTGGAATTCATAAACTACATATTTCATATCCCTTTCAGCGATGCGCTAGTGATACCTCATCTGCGGAATGGGTTGACACTTAACGACACTCTATTCATATTGACATACATTTCAAATTTGCTTACTGATTCCAAAAAGCCTGTCGATGCAGATTTTGAGAGCAAGTTATTTGATTGGTCCACCTTGATTATGGATGCATTCTACCAGCAATACTTGATGACAAAGGACGAGAAGGTGACTTATGTGCTGGAGAACACAATGAAGACTGTTACCGACCTGATAGATCAGTTGCATGCAGTCAGTGATGTACTGCCTTTGCTGGATAAAGTGGTGTCTGGCAAAACAATAGACATGGAGGAAGAAGCAATGTCATATTCTATTGAACTAATGCAATTATAAATGTTAGAACAAATAAGAGTTTATTTCTTCAAAATCATTTTATCCCCATCCTATACACAGTTGGGGTCAGCTCTTCATTCAACCAAATGTGGCTACACACTTGCTTTTTACATGAATTGGAAACTGCCATCTGTCTCGTCCACATTAAACCAGTTGTAACTCATATTAGGCATCAAACTGATCCAACAATTGGTAATTGAGATGGACAGGTTGCCCTCTTAGGCCATAGAGGGTAATCAAGCAGTTAAGTTTCAAAGTGAGACAACCAAGTTCAGTCAATACTTTTTTTATTAGCAACTCTGGCAAACTGTACCACCATAGGTTTTTCTTTCAGCATGTAACCATTAGTTTCATTCAAGGCAGTTTCAGCAATAGCCACTGAAGGGAATGTCACAAAAGCTTGGCCCTTCATTCTACCTTCTTGCATCACTCTAACATCAAAACCTATTTGATCTTCATCAGCTAAGTCTTCCACATATCGCTTGAAAATTCTTTTGACATCCTGCTCTGCAACACCTTTAGCTAAATTCTTAATATACAACCTCATTGAAGGCTGTCCTGGATGATAATTCTTGAATACTGGCAGCACTTTCATGTCCCTATAGGATATTCTGTTACGTAATAGCTCTTTTTTGCTTATGGTTGGTGGTTCAGATTCTGATTGTGTTTCATCTTTTTCTATGGGTTGTTCCTCTTTTTGGAACTTCCCCAGTTCTCCTATAACTTCTGGCTCTTCAGAAGGCTTTTGTAAAGCGTCCTGTGCCACATTGACCAATATTTTCTTCGCTTCTTGTATAGGTGTTACTGTTTCAAACACTTCCTCGGTTACAGGGACTTTTTTAACTTTAGGAGCTGTAGGATTTGGTAGTGGAGCTGCAGGTCTTTTCCTAGTAGGCTTTGGTAGCTTAGTCTTTCTCTTCACTACAGTTGGAGTCCTTTCTTTTATGTGATCATCATTTGTTTCATCGCTGGACAATTCTGATTCCTCTGCTTCTATTTCTGGAGGTACAGGCGGGATCTCTTCAAGGAAGAATCGTTTATAAGTGTCCTTGAAGAATTGGAAAGCTCTAGGATTTTCATTAAAAGGAACATCTAATGACATCTTATTCATCAAGTGTAAAGTTTGGACATACAGTGGTTTATGAGTGAATAGTCCATATATTATGTTTATCACAGTTTCTGGCGTTGGCTCTGGGTATTTATACTTTAAATATGGTGGAGGCGGTTGATAGAAATCCACAGATGGATTCCAGGCGTTTAAAACCCTAAGGAACTCCTTAACCAACTTTGTAGTAGCAGAGCTCTGTTCGGTCTCAGATTTAAAATCTTTTGTTGGTTCTTTCTCAAAAGAATATTCTACCACGAGCCTCCTGTGCGCTATTTCTAGTTGATGAAGCCGTGTGAGGGACGTTTTAGCTTTCTCTACGCTGGCGAATGATGCAAAAACATAGTTTCTTTTAGACGACACCTCCCAAACCTTTTCAGCTCCAAAATGCTTCAACAGTTGCTCTTTATCTTGAATGGAGAGATTTGTAGGTAAGTGCCGGATTATAAGAACTTTCGACATGTTGTTTTTTGATATTTTGTTTTTGATAATTCACTGTACAATAAAACTCATAGTGTAAACTTCTTAACCTGAAACAGAAAGTAAACAAACAAGAATGTCTGACAAACTTGACTGACTGCAGAAATTATTTGATCTATTGATTGACCGTTGATGGCAATGGCAATAAAGTTTGGCAACATTATTTTATTTTGACATTCCCAAATGTCCGATTTGTTTGAAAACAACCCGAATAATTTCACCGGCGAATAAAATATAAAAAACTATTTTCCAAAGGGTAATTTGTGAATATATCACCACCAAGAGAGTCTATTTCGTAATAATGACCGAAGAACGCCGGAAGAAATCAGTAAAAGTGGTGGTATTAGGTGATATAGGCAGAAGTCCACGTATGCAATACCATGCCTTATCTCTAGCGAACAATGGAATGGAAGTGAATATTATCGGCTACGTGGAGTCTGCACCGCTGCCTGAGATACAAGAAAATCCAAAAATAAGCGTGACTAAGTTATATCCATTGGTTTTAAATCGCGGGCCGAAGTTAGTGCAATATGCCGCTAAGGCGATATGGCAGGCAATAAGTTTATTGGTAACTTTATTTATGTCGGGAAGATCGGACTATTTGCTGTGCCAGAACCCGCCGGCGATACCTACATTGCCAGTTTGTAGATTATACTGCTTGCTTACTAAAACAAGATTTGTAATAGATTGGCATAACTATGCATATACTATAATGGCATTGAGCCTGTCGCCAGATCACGCTCTGGTGAGGTTCGCTAAGTGGGTAGAGATGTACTTCGGCCAGTCGGCACACAACAACCTGTGCGTCACATACGCCATGAAGGATGACTTGTTGCATTCCTGTAATATTGTGTGAGTTTATTTAAATTATTGCTTTCTAGTTCCCAATGGTATGGTAATACATATCACAGGGAAGAGTGCAGGTAAGCAGAAGTTACAATTTGTGATCACTGAATACACTTGTGACGTGTGTGTGTGTGTTTATGTTCATATGTGTATCTTTACCAAGACGTACGTACCTATGCCGCGTCACATAGGTATGTACTTAACCTGCCTACCTACCTACTTATTTTTTATGCCTACCCTGATGAAAATCCAATGCACGCCCCTGGATGGGACCTGTATCAAATTAAATACTAGCTGTGGCTCGCATTTTCACCTGGGTAGATTTAGTTACATAGGTACTATATACAGAAATGTTGGTGGGTAATGTGGGGATCATGACAACTGCACCACTTTTTAAGAACATCTCTAAAGCCACTTTACTTACCACAAATTTAGGAATTGATTTCTCTGTTACTTTACACTATCATAATTTTTTTGTCTTGTAACTTTCAGATCCAAAGTGCTGTATGATAGACCTCCAAAAATCTTCCATCCGATAACAACAGAGGATAAACACCATTGGTTCCTGAAACTCAGTCAGCAATATCCTGATTTTGGATGCACGGGCAGGGAGTGCCTCAACCATCCATCGAAGGAACAGAGAACAGCTTTCACGCATGTTGTTGGCAACACTGTAGAGTTGAGGGCTGATCGACCAGGGTTGCTGTTCAGCAGTACTAGCTGGACTCCTGATGAGGACTTTAGGATACTCATGGATGCTTTACAAGGTGAGGATTTTATTTGAAATATAGGTACTTTGTTTAATAATTAGTTTCTAAACATAATAACATTATTTGGCTGCTTTTTTTCTCTGGTAAAAATCAATTTCACAAACACCCATGGTGTAAGTGTAAGGTGTAAGTTATGCTTGTTTATACTTCACATAAATAATTTTATGGGCTTACTACTACGTACTGCTGTACCATACATTATTGGTGTCACTATGTTATGTTTTATTTGACATACAGATTTGAGAGACTTTTGTTGGAAAGAATACTGTATTCAAGTTTTTTCATACCATAATGGTGGTAAATAAGAATTTGGCCCACCTGATGGGATGGTAAATTGTTACTGCAGCCTATGGACGCTTGCAGGGGCATCACTCATTGACAACCCTATAAATATCTCTTCACAACAATTATATTTTGTTTCCTCACAGTTTATGAAACAGCCTATGAACTAACAAAGAAACTGCCAAAATTAATCTGTGTGATAACCGGCAAGGGTCCTATGAAGCAGCATTATGTAGATCAGATATCTGAACGGAAATGGCAACACGTCATAGTAATTACACCATGGCTGGAAGCTTGTGATTACCCCACGATGGTGGCCAGTGCAGATCTGGGAGTGTGTCTCCATACCAGCTCTTCAGGCTTGGACCTGCCGATGAAGGTTGTTGATATGTTTGGGGCAGGGTTGCCAGTTTGTGCTTATGATTTTTTGTGGTAAGTTAATAATTTATTATGAATTTATGTAGTTGTTTTTCTGTTTTTACAAAGTACTAGCTAAATTGTTTTTGCATTTATAATATTAGCAGGATTATCCTTATTGCCTGATTTTCTTTTGCAAATTTTATTAAATCATGAGATTACTACCACAAATGTTTCAAGTAATAAGTTGCACTTAGAAATTTATGAAAATCCTAAACATATATAATTGTTTTAAGCAGCCTTATTAAAAACTCTTTGTAGCTTTGTTAATGCATTGATTATAGTTTGGTCCCAATTTCAGTATTAAAATACTATAATTTAATTTATTATTATTTTTTTATTTCCAGCCTTGATGAGCTTGTGGACAATGGTACCAATGGCTATACCTTTAAGAATAGCGATGAACTGGCAAAGCAAATAGTCAGCTGGTTTGAAGACTTCCCCAACAATAAGAAACAGAATGAAATAGCCGAAAAAATGTGCAAAGAATTGAATAGATTTCAGGCAATGCGATGGGAGGAGAACTGGAATCTCAGGGCCAAAAGCATGTTTGAATTGTGATATTAATTATATAATAGGTAATGTTGTATCGAATTTAAATTATGGATATTTGTTATTATATAGTATTTTTATATTGTAAAAATAAGTAAAATGCATTTGTTAAAATAAATCACTATAAATACATTATTTAGGTGTTTTGAAATAAAATTCCTGTAGAGGAATGGTGTTAGTAATTAAATCAGTAACTGATAATTTATCAATCATTGTTTGTGGGCATTTTATACTTATGTAGATGCAGACATGAGCTATGAACACTCGTAAAAATAACGGGTAATTAAGCAGGTATTTTATGCAGGTCGCGCCATACAGACAGACAAAAATAGACTCATATAATGACTACTCCACATTCAAGGTCAGGGCTCATAATTTATGACAGGACTTGTATTAGCAAATTGTATTAGTAAATGCACATCAGGCAGTTTTGATATAGAATATTCTAATAATAGACGCATGGCATGCATGTATATCAAAACCATTTGCAAAAAGCCTTCTTGATAGAATCAACAATACTGGTATTTGCAGAACTGTCAGACTTTAAGTAGGAAATGGGAGCAGTGGCGTGCATTGCATATAAGCAGGTAAGCAGAGTTACAATTTGTGATCACTGAATACACTCATATTGTTTGTGTGTGTGATTTTGTTCGTATGTGTATCTTTACCAAGACGTACGTACCTATGCCGCGTCACATAGGTATGTACTTAACCTGCCTACCTACCTACTTATTGTTTATGCCTACCTCTCTGAAAATCCAATGCACACCCCTGAATGGGAGTAACATTAAGGGAGCTTTGATTATTTTTTAACAATTTAGCCTCTTTAGAATTATATTTTGGGTATTATTTTAGTTTCTAGTAAGTAATATAAACTCAAACTTGTAAAATACTCCATGTATTAACAAAATAATGCTCTCACACACACTTATCACTTAAACTAAGAGTCTTTCAATCTCCTGCTGGATGCTCTGGATCTGGGGCTTCAACTGCGACCCCTCGTTGATGGTGATGGAACAGGCTATGATGGGCCTCGACACACCACATGCTCGGCCCAGAGCTTGTTTTGACCGAACAAACACATAAGGTACATTCTTATCTTCACAGAGTATAGGAATGTGCAGAACTATTTCCAACGGCTCTGTGTCAGCGGCCATGATGACAAACTCTGATAGACCTCGGTTCAAGGTCTTGGTGGCTTCGTTGGCACCTTTACGCAGCTGCTTGTAGTTAGCTGCCTGTTGCACCAAGTTGAGGATCTTGGCGGTGAGCGCGGCATCAGCCAGCGGATAGGCCTTGGGATTGACTGCTGCTTCCGTTTCACTCTAACAAACAAATTACACGTGTTACTCAATATTATCTTAGACTTTACAATGTTGAGCAATAAGAACGTTTTTGTTTATGAAATTCGAATAAACGTGTTGTTATTCCGTGTGATTTTTAGGTTATGTTTTGTACCATGCCGTTTTGTTATTTGTTATCTTAACAAGATGAGCGTCATGAGAGTTTATTAGGTACGAGGGAAATGATTAAATAACTGGAGAAATGCACAATATGTCTCATAAACACGTGTAACTTACCATGTTTATTTAGGATACCGGGAGCGTTGATATAAAATACAACCTCTCGGCGATTTCTCGCGTCACTGAGGAACACAAATATATATTATATCTTTCGCGGAAGAAAGAGAGATAGTTTTTGATTGGGACTTTGCTGAATATCAATTAAGCAGAAAATAATAATCTCTATAGTGATTTTAGTGGCAAAGACACTGACTCCTGTCTGACCAACGGACGCTTAAAGTTTAACCACGCACGCGGGCAGGCAGTGATAGAAATGTCAAAATGAATGAAGTGACAGTTGCGTTGCGTTGCCAAACTTGCCAATGTCATGATATGAAAGTCATAAAATGTCAGCTTTGACAGCTAACTATAAACAATCAGCAAATTTACTCAAAAAAAATTCTATATCTATTAAATTACTAATAAGCTTGCGTTTAGTTTCATATAACAAATTCACTGCTAACGTCGCATCTTCTTTGTAAGACGCGTATATGCGTCGCGTAGCAGTGAAGAAAAATACTTAAAAAAGATTGCCTCGCATCGTTTAGTTGCTCTGTTAAAAATATCACGCGGGTAGTAAAGTAAACAACCTTTGCTTTTCAACCGACTTAAAAAAAAAGGAGGAGTTTATATATTTCTTACAGATCCAATCCAGCACTGGACTGGAATCTCGCTAGATCACTGGACTGGAATAATGTAAACCGGGCATAATCTTTTTATATATTTCTCTGGGATCAATATAGTGGCATCTGTAGGCCGACAGATAACGGTGTTTCGATCCCATACAAGTCTGCATTTATATCAACGCGGTGACTTGTGACGGCAATTTTAGGAAACTCGCACTAGGTACTCTTGATTAATTTGTATTAAGAATGAAATAATAATAGAATCAGTCACCCTTTAATGAGACAATTTAAAAAACATTACAATTACTTACGTACCTAACATACAGTTGTGACAATATGTTTTTACTGTATCATATACATTTCTTGTTTAAACTCATTCATGAACACTTGGCAGCCTATAAGAATTTGTATTGTATTGTTTGGAAGTTTATATTTTACATAGAAGTAACTGTAAGCAATATTTCATTCGTTACAATTTATGGTACATTCAATTCTGAATAACAATTTTTGTGTTTTGTACATTACTACTGACCGGCTTAAACCTCTAGACCTAAATATATATAACATTTTTTTTCATTACAATTATTTAACATTTTACATTATACTGTCATAGATAATGTACTTAAGTAGACACTTTAATACTTAAGGAAAATCATATAATATACTAGCTGTGCCCCGCGGTTTCACCCGCGTAGTATTAGTTTCATCCTTATTTTCGCGGAAACCTAATCTTTTTAATAAATAAAAGTAGCCTAAGTTATTCCTTGAAACATCAGCTACCTGCCAGTGAGTCACGTTAAAATCGGTCAAGCCGTTTCAGAGATTACCCGGAACAAACAGACAGACAGAGATAAATTTTAAAACTTGGTTTTTTACTGTCAGTAGCGTGTATACTTTCATATGCGTTTAGTGAAAAGCTGTTATTTTGGAATTTGGAAACACACTTCAACTTTATTTATCTGTATAGATGTATAGATAATTATATAATTCTAAGGAAAATCTTAAAATTAAATGTACCAAAGTTGATAGCTTGGTCAGATGGAAACAGTTGCCTTTAAAATTTAACAAATGAACCGACATTTTACAACTTATTTTATTGTGAGATACAGTAACATTGAAATTAGCATGACAGCTGTTTATATTTTTGTGCCAGTTAGATTTGTTATAAATAAACTTGACAAATTATGTTGGAAAAAGATATAGAGTATGGTGCCCTGATCACTGACACTGTTTAAGGCTGTATCTGATCATGATAGCCTATTCATCAATAATTTTACATTACACATTGGAATATTATTATACAGTGACCTGTGAGCCCTGGGGGCCAACTATGATTGTTTTAAGATGCATATTTCTCTTCTCTTTGAGTTTCATTTTATGGTACCATAATGAACATGGCAATGAGTTTCTCACTCTTCCATTAAAATGTACTTAAACAACCCTATGTATATAGAAGGGACACATGTAAAAAAAAAACCGGGGAGTTTGTTTCGCCGTTTCTTCTCCTGACAGGCTTACTTTTGGAAACGGTAGTAAATTAACTTAAGTTAGCGTAAGAGAAATGACGTTCAATAAGTGTTCCAAGTGTCCCTTATGTTGGATAAAACTTTTTGATTTTTGATTTTGAAACGTTAAAGCTTAATTGGCCCCTGAGTTTTGTTACATATTAACCTTCATAAAACATTTTTGTAGTGCAAATGAAATGTACATGATGCCTGGCTGAGTTTCTTGCCAGTTCTTCTCAAAAAGCTAGTTCCGATCCACTGGTGATTTTTTGACGTTCATAAGTGCCTTACCAGGGCCCAAACTGAATAAAACATTTTCATTTTCAAATACTCATAATTTCCTAAAATCCAATCTGTACCAAGTTAATGTTGTAATCTTCCACTGGCACTGCACATATCTTTAAAACTTAATAGTCCATTGTTATATGTTACTACTAATACACGTTTGGAGAACTATGCAGTCTTTGAAGCCCAGGGCTTCGCAAACCTATACTACATGGGTTTTTTGAACATATTATGTTGGTTATTCTGGTTGGCATGGCTGGAGAGGAACGCGAGGTGGCCCTTGGGACACTTGTTAGCGTAATGGCCCTTTGTACCGCACTTGAAGCATGTCACCTCCTCCAGAGGTTTGTGTACGATGCGTTGGAACCGTTGAGCATTGTTGACATTGTTTGTATTGCCGTCATCACCCTCGGCGGCAGGCTTCACATAGCCAAGGGCACGGTAGCGTGCTTCCTCTTGCTTTTGGGCTGCTTCACGTTGCTGCAAATTACAAATTAAATAATGTGTGACAACTCTGCAATAAAAAATCTTACACATTGTCAAAATTTTACACAATTTTCTATTATTTCATTGTTGGTTAAAATGTTTTAAACCTTTTTTATAGTGTATAAGAGTGCTTACTCAAAACGTCAGTGAAGTTTAAGACTTAAGTTTGCTTAGCAGGCGACTGCTTAAACCTACAGACACCATGGCCTCTAAAACTAACCTCAGCTGGAATCTTGTTACATGTGGAGGCCTTATGGCCAACTTCGGAGCAGTAGTGACACACGGGCAACCTCTTCTGATCCTTGGTTTGTTCAGGTGGGGCAGGTAGCTCGAAGCGAGGATGCATGAACTTGCAGGCACAGCCATCAGGGCAGAACCCTGCCAGATAGTTCATGCAGAGCACTCGACGGACGTGTCGATGGCGGCAGTGTGGTCCGTGGCGACAGAAACCACGGTCATACCTGAAAAATATATGCATGCCTGCTATGATACTGAACCTTGACCCAACAGCCAAAAATCTAAAGTTTAACTTTTATTAAATGTTTTTTCTTTTTGCTTTTATTTCACCTTTGTGTAGGTGCTTTTTGACCTTTGAAACAATTATACTTGGAACATTGTCTAGAATAAAATACCATGGTGAAGTAAATAAGTATAAAATATGTTTTGAAAAATATCCCCTTACCAAGGGCAGTCTTTAATCTTGCTTTCGGGGTCAATGTGGAGGAATGGGCACTCTTTATTGTGGCAAGCATTGAAACGGGCATAGAAGTAGCACTCTGGCATTTTCGACATGTCATATTCATGCAGGAATTCACACTGGTCTCCCTTCTTGCACAGGCCTCGGAGCCAATGTTTGCACACAACCGTTCGGTCACCGCGAACGTGCCTGTAAGGGCACTGTGGTCCGTTGGCGCAGCCTTCGGGCTGACTGTGGAACTCACACACTGCTGCTGTTGATTCTGAAAGTACAGATGTATTAGCATTCATAATTATATTATTTATTGATCTAAGAAATTAAGTCTTTTGCTTACTATCCATCCCAGGGAAAGGCAGCGGTAAAGACCCATATTGTTCCTCCAAAGCGTAATCGATGTCGAATTTAATGTGATCCACATTAGCCACTATTACTTCCATTTTTAATGCTTTTTTCTTGAATTATGCCGGGAATTATACTTAGAATGCAATCTTTAGTTGAAGAGTGGCTTCGCTGCAACAAATTAAAACGCTATGCATTACATTGCTTGCGAAAGCCAGCCAAAAATCGCCGAATTTTGACTTGTGTTGTTTTCAGTTTGACATTTAACTGTTGATGGACAGTGACGTTGGCCCACAGATTATAGGATTCATCGATGAGAGAAGAAGAAAAGAAGGAAACTCGAAACATGCTAGAAACATAGATAAATAATGTCCGAAGATTATCACATGCATAGATAAAGAAATAATTTTGACTTATTTTTGATAACATGTCACAGATGACGGAATCACTTTAGATTATTTAGTAGAAAAAGTTTTTGATAGCCTGCCGTCATGACAATGAGAAAAAAAAATAATGCTTTACCGATAATAAAGGTGAAAAAAGTCATGCAAATGGAAATAATATTACAAACAGCTTTATAGCCTGTGATTTGACAAACTTGTCACGTCACATATGTCACTGTCAGTTTTTTCCGAATTGGCATCGGCATTGCATGTAGGAAGGAAGCAAATTTTAGCAACAACATTATACAATAATTTGATCATCAGATTTATTGTGTTATATTTAAAATGTCTATAACAGACGTAAAACACACGCTAAGGAAATATGAATTTCCAATTTGTGCAAAGGAAGCTCTTTTGAGGATAGGTAGGAACTTAATGGTTTTTTAATGATATTGGAACATATTTTTTTGACCCGACCGAATACATTTTAAATTTGTATCTGCTTATAAATTTACAGAACAGGTCCTAACAGGAAGAACAGCACCTACTAGCAAGCAATTAGACATAGTAATGGATATAATATCAGAGTTTGTATTCTGTGAGACGGATCGGCGCGGCGTGCGTAGAGTAGGAGGCCTGAGTCCACTTCAAGAGCTTCAGCTGATCGATGTGGTCTGTGACTACCTGTCGTCGTGTGCGAATGAGACCACGAAGAATACTGTATTCCTCTCCCTGTTTGGCGGGATGGAGAGTCAGAGAAGACTGAAGATATTAAGTATTCTGGCCAGCATGGCAGTGTCTGCTTCTAGTACTCCTGTGAGTATAGACCTTGGTACTAAGACAGGTTAGTTTTGCACTGACCGAGTTCTTAAACTAATAAACTTGGTAGTATTGTGACTTTACTGTGGTCAACCACAGAAAGTTAATTAAAAATAGGTTAATGTATGAAAGTGTCTGTTTGAAGTTCCTAATGAACAGATTTTCAGTAAAAGCATATGAAAGTATATATGTGACTTTTTCTTTTCTCTTAATAATAAAAATCAACTACAATTTTGATAACTTCAGTTAATTTGTTCTAACTAATCTCTAAAGTAGCTGGAACTATTTTAATTTTGGCAGATAGCAGATGTTACAAGGAGTAGTATATATGTGACTTAGTTCTTTTATTTTACAAAAAATATATTATCACTAATGTTACCCCTAGGCGGGTAAAACTACTGCTAGCTAGTTTAAAAATAATTTCCATAAGAATAACAAGCACATGATTTACTTCAATTCAGGTCCTGTTAGCCGTGGGTGTATGGCTCCAACAGATGGGGTGCTCCTCACCCCAGTCCCACCAGCTGGTTGAGAATGTGATCAAAGACCACTTCTACTTAAATACCTCCAACCAACCTGCGCTCAAGTCCCTGGCCAACACGGCACCACAGTTTGTGTCCAACTTCACCACTACCGTCACGGAACTGTACATGAATTATGAACATGATGTCATTAAACTGCCACCCAAGAATCTCCTGGAAGTTATCACATCATGGGTATGTATTCCTGGTCTCTTATTCCTTCTGTTAGCTTTATTTTGTGATTTATATTTATATGTTTAAGGGCCTAATATTGAATTCTCATCCAAAAGTAAGCCTGTCCCAAAAAAGTACATCCCAGGAGAATTTTAAATGCATAACTGTAGTTTGAAATTATGTGGTAGATATTTTAGTATAATACCATTTATCTAATAGTGGATTGAGATAAACTAATAATTAGAACTATTGATCATGATGCATACGTCATATTTTACCTATCCATGCCTGTATTGTTCGGAGGGGCAAGCACATGTGTTCAATCTTTCAGTTACTTTATAATTGATCTAAGATATCTCCATAAAAATCTGGTGATAAGGTTTTTTGATGATAGTAAAATTTCTATTACTCCAGTTTTAGTAGCATTGTCACCCCTTGCCTAATCCTATTTGCAAGAAATCATTGCCTTATTTTATGATTGTCATCAGGTATATGCAAACCCAACATTGTGCATGTCAGCCCAACTGAACCCTGCAGCGCTGCCGAGCGGCTCCATCCCTATGGCGGCCGTGACGCCACTCGCGGGCCTCATACACTGGTGCGCGCTTGCCACCATTTATGTGCAAGATGGTATGTATAACAAATAATATACCATATACTTCATGCTCATTATATTGGTAGTTGTTCAATTAGTATTTCTTCGTGCTATTTTCGCACAACAAGTTGAAGTGTCTGGATGAAAGGACTCATACCATAACATCTACACTAATTTATTATAAAAGTAAGTAATGGAAAAATGTTGGAGTAATATTATGTATAGCCACTCCAGGCTAGGGATATTATTCTCATTCTCAGTTCACCTAAATAAATGAATTCAATTGCTCATGGAACACTATATTCTAGATACAGAAATGGTAGAACCACCACCCCTCAAGATGATCAAACTAGAGAACAATTTTGAGAGGACTATCATAAAGACAGCAAAGCCAAGCAAGACTATATCAGAATGGGAGTTATACATCAAGATGCACTTAGGGGTGCTACAAAGTCTCCGGGCGGGTCGCCGGACCGGGCCCCCAACTGCGGTGAATGCCCAGCACTTGGCAGCCCTGGCGCCCAGGGTGCAGGCTCATGCACACTCCTTGCTGCAGAGAGGATTCAAACTCAGTACTGATGTTAAGTTACAGGTATACAAATACATACTGCATATTTTTAACCCCTGAAGCAAAAAAAGGGGTGTCATAAGTTTGACGCATCGTCTGTGACATAGCTCTGAAGTGGATGGACCAATTTCAATGCAGTTTTATTTGAAAGCCAGTTTCCTTGCGTTGATTCTTGGCTATGTCTACTTAGTATCTGTCCAGCCATGTAAGAGTATCAGCTTTTTTCCAAAATTATGTAAGACCGTTTTGGTGTATGTATACTCAATTAAGTGCTTCAGAATAATCGTTAAATGACAAATAGAAACAATAGATTACTATGACCTGACGCTGCAAACAGATTTTTTGTAAACCAATACTCAACGTCGTGTTCGTTGCTGGGAGACCTCTCCGAATAACGTGGCTTATTTATATTTCAACCACATTTTGCATCTTTAAAAATGTTTAGTAAAAAAAAACCTTTATTTCAGGACTGCCTAGACAGAATAGGGCAAGCAGTACAAGTGGCCCTCGCAAATGGCTGTGTGTACGGTAACATCAGTAACCTACTGGCGTCGTTAGACACTCTGCCAGAGAACCGACTACTCCGGATCATCATTAAAACCCATCAGCAGACTATTTGACAAGTTCTGTGAGGACATGGACAATGTAATATATTGTTTGATGATCGTTAGCGTCATAACGAATATTGAACAGTCATTGTGATGTAGGCCTAGACAAAGTAACATTCTCCTTGCGCTTGCGCTAATAGAAGTGATACAAATTGTATGGTAATGACATAAATCAGGCATGTGACTGGCCCTGGGCAGAATTTTGTGAGTAACATAATTTTGGTGTCTTTAAAAACAAATTGATTAAAAAGTTCCACGTGACCAGTCCCATGGCGACAAGTAAAAAAAGAATAAAAGTAAATGTAAATTTATTCTTTTGTACAGTATATGTCCCTTGTTCTTCATACATTACTGGTAAGGTATAAAATAATTATATTCTTCTTATAAAAATGGAGCAATGCAGGAAGGAATTTGCACATTACTAGTTCTGTTGGCAGTTATGTACAAAGAAGTAAATATAGTTCCTAGATGTTTTTGTACAAAGAATATTTTTTCTTCATACATTACTCATAATGTACGAAGAACTAGGGGAATATGTGCTTCTAATAATATATTTCATAGTCTATACATACAGATAAATAAAATTGAAGTGTCTGTTTGTAATTCCAAAATAACAGCTTTTTCACTAAATGCATATGAAATATACACGCTTCTGACACTGAAAAGTTTTAAAAAATTTCTCTGTCTGTCTGTTTGTTCCGGGTAATCTCTGAAGCGGCTGGACCGATTTTAACGGGACTTTCAGTGGCATGTAGCTGATGTTTCAAGGAGTAACTTAGGCTATTTATTAGGGCTCCGCAACATGAAGCATGAAACTAAATCTACACGGGTGAAACCGCAGGGCACAGCTAGTTGTAAATAAAAAAGTATAGAGGTAAGACCATGTTAAAAAAACGACAAGGTCCATTATACAATAAGTAGTTAAGTATGAAATTTTTATATAATAATAAAATAACTGTGATAAGTATAATGTTGTTTATTTTAAAAAGGCTTAAATCTACGACTTTGTTTTATTTCCGCAATCTTTTTCTTGTCTTCTTCAAACTTTTGCCTGAGGGCTACAATGTGTTTCATCTTGGACTCTCGTATTTGAAAAGTGTAGAAGTTTTTAAGTTCTTTGCGTTTCTTATTTTTCTCTTCCTTAGCCATTATTTTGTTCTCAACGTTCTCTGATCGAGCAAAGGACTGGACCTTGCCTCTCTTGGTGACTGTGACCCAACCCTCATCATCTTCTTCCTCAAGACTCTTTTCCTTCTTATCTGCTTTAGCCTTAGCCTCGTCATGCTGTTTCATAAACGCCTCAACCTGTTCCTTCAGTGCCTTGGTAGGCAACACTGAGTCATTATGCTCATTTATCCATTTCCTCATACCAAGTGCTGTTTGATGTTTGTCATCGTTCATGGGAAGTAGTTCACTCAGTTTCAATGCTTTGTCTAATTCGGAGACTTTTTCGAATACTAAATAAGCAATGCGGAAGGCTGGTTTACATATCTCTGGTATAAATTTCTGTTCAGTTTTAGTTTCTGTAGCACTTGGCTTGAGCGTGAACTGCACTGACTGAACTACGCCCGCGGTTTTGAAGGAGTTTTTGATTCCTGTTTCGTCGGCGTATGGTGGTATGTTGAGGACGAGCAGAGTGCGACCGGACGGTTTATCCTTCGTGTGGTCTCGCACAGCATGCTCCTTGAAATATATAGTGTGGGGACACTCCGATTCCTTGGTGAGCTTCAGTTCCAGTGCTGAAATAAAATTGTAACTAATTCAGTGAAAAGAAACATTATTTTGTTTGATAACAAATATGTAATGAAATGAAAAAATATACCTTTGAAATCATGTACTCGCTTTGTGCCTTTCATGATGCTTTCCTTTACTCATTTGCTCTAAATATTACAGTACAAGATATTAGTTTTCTACTAATTAATTTCACAATATAAACACATCACGCTTTAAAAGCTTTAGGCTTTAGGTTATGTTTACTACGTTTGACTGACATTACTAATATATACGACACATGACAAGGCATGGCAGATAATGTGTTTGATGTTAAATGGAACGTTCATGAACATCATTCATGTATAAATACAGGAAGCCATAATGTCTAAAATATTTTTACAAAACTATTACCAACCTATATTCAAAAAATTCCACCTAATTGTCCAGTCTTGTGACTCATTTTATAAACATAAGTTCATTCTTTTACTGTTCGTGTGAAAAATTTATCACTATAAAATAATTTATATCATTCGTTCAGAAACAACCACTTGTTTGCGTCTGATTGCGAATGACAGTTACATATTTTTGTCTATGATACATAATAGTGACTGTTGGCTGAGAGATCGTCTGTTTTGCCCGTATTTTGTCGTAAATTTACGGCCATGTGTGGTTATATTTACGTTGTTTACAAAATTTCTAGTGATGCTATCCACCACTACAAATAGTAAAGTGAAAAACCTCAAGCCTTCGGAGGGCTCCGACGCTCTGGAAAGGGACGAATTCGGACATGAAAACACAACGGATGATAAGGTCAGAGGTTATGTTGGATCATATGAAGCTTCCTCATCGTTCGGAGGTCCGTCCAGCAGTCGATTTCGGTCGCGTGGACGACCCACTGAATTCCGGCCGTCGCGCGGAGGAGGGCGCGGCGGCGGCCGGGGCCGTGGCGGCTTCCCAACAAGAGGAGATCGGGATCCCCTCGATGGTGCCTATAAATATCACGAACCGCTAGGCGCGCCCACCAACGACACCTGGTCACAAGGAAACAGCAGCAACAAGTATTATGAACGCTCGGAACTGGTAGTAAACTTGCCGGAAGACCCGCGCATATCCAAACTCTTGCGCCGTCTTTGCGCCGAAGTGGATGTCGAGAAATCGCTTGTCATATGCAGCAAACTCCAGGATGCTGTCATGCTACCGGAAAACGCGCGTTACATTCGCCGTTCGTACGACATTTTGGTCGAATCATTGCTTGATGTGTTCTACGAGGGCCCCAGTCCGGAGACCAAAGAAGGGGCTGCTGTAGTGCTCGGCAGGATTGGTTATGTCATGGGCCCTGACTTTCAGAGACATCTAGACTGGCTTGCTAACACCTATGCAGTGCCTAACAATTCAATCAAGCATTTGTTGATACTCTCATTCACGGAGACATTTCAGTTGGATTACCAAACACCTAACCTCAAGGACTTTGCTGAAATAACACTGGACAGACTTCAGGCTATCATCGAAGCTACAGACTCGGCAGATGTGTTCATGGCTGCAATCAATGCTATGATAGTGATGTCCAACTCTTACCCGGGACACTTTGCCAAGTACTTTGTAGACACTGTGGATATACTAGTGGGCTGGCATGTGGATACTGCACAGCCAAAGAAGATAAAGGATTTTGCATTACAATCTCTGTTCAAACTGAGCCGCCACTGGCAGGCCGATGTAGGGTTCTCAGTGGACTTGCTCTACCAGTTTGTTGAAGACATGGTAGCATACTCCAGCTACTTGGACGTGGATGTTGTTGATAAGGAAGAACAGAATACCCCTGAGGAATGTATGCAGAAGATTACATCATTTCTAAATGTGTTTAACACTGTGGTGAAGAGTTTGGGGGCCCTATTGAGCCCTGATACACAAGTGATTCACAATCACTGTGCTCCTAAAACCTTCCTGACAGATGCAATCACAAAGGTGCTTCATGTACTAAATAAAACATTAAGTGAAGATGCAGAATCTGACCTCATTCTGGCAGGTAATGAGTGTATATCACTGCTATTGAAGTGCTTGCAATCAAAAGCCTCAAGTTGTTCACAAGCTGTGTATCCTTTGATATCAATGCAAATGGCGAATTATTTACGAAGAGATGAGAATGTATGCCTCAGCGTTATAAACCTTATATCTATAACTATTAAACAAATTGCTTCTAATTTGCCCATTGAGTTCATAACGCAGACCATTGGATCGGACTCTTTGCTACGCCCACTGCGTTTCTCTGAAAGCTCAGCTATAATCAACAGTGTAATGTCAGTGTACAATAACCTGCTTAACTTGAAAAACATCCCGCTGTTGCAAGAGACATACAAATATGTTTTGACAGACATTCAGAATGCATATTCTGTTATTGTACCAAATGTATTGATTATAAAACCTGATTATTCGGAAGAAATAAGTGCAGATGATGGGGAGAAAAATGTTATCTTCTACTTGCAGTGTTTATCTGAACTTGCCAATGCTAGCAATTCTATTATTGGGATGTGGGCGTTGCAGCCGAGCATATTAGAACTATTGGCCATAAAGATGTGCCCTCATGATGACAAGTTATTGAAAACTAGGCCGGCTTTACAGTATTCAGTTCTGTATTTACTGTATTCGCATTGTAAGAAGAACAATCACTTTATTGCATCAAGTGACCTTGTAACCAACACACAACAAAGAGCTAGTGATATATTTGGATTATCCAATCTCAGCTTGGGCGAAGTTTCCGGCACAAGTCCTACGTCAGGACATCTTGCTGTCATTATTAATACCCTCAGCATGGTACTACATGAGGATGTTCAGAAAGAAACCCTACTGCTGATCCTAAATTGGATATCGGACATATTTTGCCAGTTAGACAAATATTTGCATATAGTAAGTCTCTCTAAAGGCTTTCTTGTTTTGGTGACGAACATGCTCTCTCTAGCACATAATTTTGACGACGATGTTGTTTTTATCGTAATGAAAAATTGTCAACACTTACTGAAAAACAAAAGTTTGACATGGAATTTAATTGTACTGAAAACTATTGCAATTCTGTGCGTGTTACATATAGACAATCAGAACAAAGCACTTTCAGATGTGTGCAAGCAAGTGCTGTTTGAATTGCCCTGGGACGTAGTACAGACAGAACTGGATAAACAACTTGTTAAAGTATTTATGAGCAGAAAAATGAGCCTCAGTATACTGAGTAGTGACACAAAAGTGAATTCATTCAAAGAATACCTCATGCGGGGCTCATTCACTAACCTGTCTAATCAACATTTTAAAGTGATCATCAACTGCCTTTTACAATTGACGTTTGTTGACAAAAACTTCCTGATTGACGCGTTCCTGTCTACTTGGCCTTTGCAAAGTTCAGAACCGGACGAAAATAATCTGCTGTTTTTCCGACAGTGTGCTACGAATTTTTCATCTATTTGTATTGGATGGGCGCTTTCCGAATTAGCGCACACATGTGTCGCTCTGAAGCTTAGAACTGTGTTGGGAAAACCCCAGGAAACCTTTATGAAGATCGAGGGTGGTCTAAAAGGTATAGCAAGAGAAATATCCTCTTTGGAAACTAAATATGTCGGTACTGATCAGCAGAAACTCGTAGATGTGGTCATAGCCGAACAGATGCGCACACGCTGGTTGACCGAGTTCATGACACTCTTAGAGAAATATATCTACAATGCCGCCGAGGGCACAGCTATTGTCTTACCGCCTGTTGCAAAACCAGTGAGGACTTTCTTTCATACAAATTCGTCTACTTGTCGCGAATGGTTGACTAGAGTACGTCCCGCTGCGCTCGCCGTGAGCTTATACGCTGGCCATTTCGGTGCTGCCATCTACCATGCCTCACTTATTCTTCAAACGGCTGCCAACTCTAACACAAACATCGATATTGAAGCTATTACGATTAACGTAGCTCGCGCACTGATTAAAATTGAGGAGCCTGAGGTACTACGAGGACTATACGTTTGGATAAAGCAGAAATTTGACAAGAAGTTTCTTTGGCTGAAAGGCGCAGCGGAACAAGCTAGCGCAAGGCATGAGCCTGCGTTGGAAGTCTACAAGAAAATAACCAGCTTGAAAGCACTAGACGAGAATACTGAAGCTACAACCAGTACTCCAACAGATACAAGGAGCAGTAGATTCATTGAAGAACAAACCATGGAAAGCTATAAACACATTCAGAGTTGGGACGACATGCAGGAATGGAAAGACAACGAACATCAAAATGGGACGACGTCTCCATGGGCCTCGTTCTCTGCATTGAAAATGTTTGAAGAAGGCACAGATATAACTGACGAACTTTGCAACTGGGACATCTTAAATACAGATGCAAATGAAATATCTAAAAACACGTGTTCCTATCAAGGTATGCTGAATAAAATCGAAACAACCTTAGTGTATACAGCAGTCAACATCTATCACAATGACTATGGGGACAAGTACGAAAACTTGCTCCGAGATTGTGAGACATTGCTCAATGCGACAACAGAAGAATTTGCTCGATCAAACGCTGTACATTTTATGAAAGAAATAGCTGTTCTTCAACTTGCTAATAATGGATTGAGACAAGTTATCAAAAATGGCAAGACGGTATCGAATCCTTTTAAACCGTCTACTATCAAAGAACATAAATATGGTACGGAGTTCAAAAACCTGTGTAAAATATTATGGTGGAACCAGTACTTCGCTAAATTGAACTTATCTGAAGAAAATCAGTTTTACGCGGAGTGTCTGCGATTGGACGTTATAAAGTGCGCTAGGAAGAATGCCAACCTGATGATGGCTAACAGAGAGCTTTTGAAGCACTTCAAACAAAACTCCGTTTTCCAGATGTGTTTGGGTAATGTGAACAACTTGGACGAACTAAATGATGTATTGATAATGTCAAACAATACGTGCGATCTGGATATTTGGACTCTAAATAATGCTACTGCTTTGGTAGAGCTCTGTAAACTGACTTATGCAAAAGAAGATACCAAATTACGCGCCATAAACTTATGCGCAAGCATTTCTCTCGGATTTTCCCAACGATTTGTCATGGGGGAACAAAGCTACGAGCTGAGAGAAAAAGGGACAAGAATGCTTCTTACTCTCTCCAAATGGGTTCAGAACGAGACTGGTGAGGTATTAGAAATTGACTCTCCATTGATGAAATTGGTTTCAGCCTTACCTGAGATTGGTCTCGTTGATAATAACATCTCAGAAAACGTGATCCCAACGGCAGACTCCGCTGTCGGTAAGCTCTTACAATTCGGTGTGAACCAATGTCCCGGTCTCGCCAAAGCGTGGGCCAGCTTTGCTGGCTGGTGCTTCAGGTGGGGACGTAAAATGGTGGAGTTCAGTTCTAAAACTCGAGAGCAACTAACAGAAAATGACAAACTCCAAATAGAAAGCGTAATGATCGGCTGCTCACCTCAAGACTTTGAAGCAGTTTGTGAAATCCTATCAAAAACTAAAGCTACGTGTGACGATGAAGATATCGATTGGAATGAAATAAATACTTCCGAAATGATTGAAAGCCAACTGCGAACAGTTCCATCTCTCAGCAATGCTTTCCCTGAGCACCTTGCTTTACTGGTAGACATATGGCGTCAAGCTCAGAAAAGAGTGTTCTCGTATTTCGAGCTATCAGCCGATGCTTACTTCAAATTCCTACAGCTGATATGTGCCTCAGATTACATTAATCACAGCGGAGAGAACGCCGTAGTCAACGCAACCTTACGACTCTTACGTTTAATTGTTAAACACGCTATGGAGTTACAAACTGTTCTAGAATCGGGCCTTGCAAATACGCCCACCCAACCGTGGAAAGTTATTATTCCACAACTCTTCTCAAGACTTAACCATCCCGAGACATACGTAAGAAAATGTGTCTCAGACTTGCTGTGCAGATTAGCCGAAGATACTCCACATCTTATCACGTTTCCAGCCGTCGTGGGTGCAGTTGAGAATGAGCAGAGTGTTGATTTAACAGAACTCAATGTTGGCAGAGGATTCCTCTCAAATGATGCCCAAAGTGGCGAAGACAATCTTGACTTTGAAGATAGTGACAGTGAAAAAGTAGTCAACAATGAGTTGAATTCATGTTTCCTCGATATGGTGGAAACATTGGCGAAACAGGCCCCCACGACTATTCTACAAGTGAAGTTGTTAGTCAAAGAACTGCAGAGAATTAATCTACTTTGGGATGAATTATGTCTCGGCACATTGGTGCAACACCATTCCGAATTCACGAAGAGGCTCTCGCAGTTAGAAATGGAAGTAACCAAAGTCAAGAATAACGCTCATCTGACGTCGGAAGAAAAAGATAAACTCGTCATCGAAAAACATCGCATCATATTCGAGCCAGTGGTATTCGTGCTAGAACAATTGAATCATGTGACATCTGCGAAGCCTGAGACCCCTCATGAACAAGCATTCCAGACTAAATTCCAGGGTCTTATTGTTGACGTAATCGACAAATTGAAGAAACCTGCCAATCCTGATAAGCCTCAGGAATCTTGGGCACCGCTCAAGCAGCTGCAGATTAAGCTCCAACAAAAAGTTAACAAGAGAACTTCATATATTTTGAAGATGTCAGACATCAGCCCAGTTCTGGCAGAACTAAAGAATACAGTCATCACGATGCCAGGATTGCATACCAATCAAAGAGCAGTACGTGTTACGATCAAATCTGTTGAAAACAATGTAGCCATATTGCCGACTAAAACTAGACCCAAGAAACTGGTTTTCTATGGTTCAGATGGAAAAGCGTACACATACCTGTTCAAGGGATTAGAAGATTTGCATTTAGACGAACGAATTATGCAGCTGCTTTCGATAACAAATACAATGATGGCAAGGGATTCAGAAAACAATGACAACCAGACATACAGAGCGAGGCACTACTCCGTGATTCCCTTGGGTCCTCGGTCGGGCTTGATCAGCTGGGTGGATAACGTGACTCCCCTGTTTGCCTTGTACAAGCGCTGGCAGAACCGTGAAGCTGCAATATTATCAGCAAAAACGAATAAAACAGTTAACGTGTTGCGTCCTTCCGAGCTTTTCTACAACAAACTCAACCCTCTTTTGAAAGAAGCGGGTGTTTCGACGGAGAATAGGAAGGAATGGCCTGTATCGATCCTGAAACAGGTTCTGGAGGAGTTGTCAGCGGAGACACCAAAGGATCTGTTGTGGCGAGAGTTGTGGTGCGGTAGTGTTACTCCGGAGCAGTGGTGGCAAATGACTAGGAGGTACAGTTACTCAGTCGCCGTGATGAGTACGATCGGTTACATCATAGGGCTCGGTGACAGACACTTGGACAATGTGCTAGTGGACCTGACGTCTGGTGAAGTGGTGCATATAGACTATAACGTGTGCTTCGAGAAGGGCAAGACGCTGCGTGTGCCGGAGAAGGTGCCCTTCAGGATGACCCCCAACTTGGTGACCGCGCTTGGTGTTACTGGCGTTGAGGTGAGTGATTTTTGAATTTGATTTATGTTGTAATAAACTGTTCTTCACAGCCAGTGATAAAATACGCTTCTACTACACATACGTCAGAACTATATGCACATATTTTTGACTGATAATATATGCTATTGATAATGTGGCCTACATTGTTATAAAAGTTCCTTCATATCTATGTTTTTAAATAGTTTATAATATGTCTGTTTATTTGTGTTCTAAGGTCTCTACCGCCCCATACATAATGCATCATGCCTTTATTGTTTGTTTCGAATCATTCAAATTAATAACTTCTAACTACAGTAATGTCTCACGTGAGATATATTTCATTGCAAGTTATATTATTATCGTATTTTTCATGAGCTCTATATTTTGGTTCGTTATCAGAAATCTATTGATATTTCGACGTAAACAAGGTCTTAAGGTCATATACGATACCATCGAAATGGTTGGCGCTTGGAATTGAAAAGGAATCTACTATGCAAATAGACTGTACATTGTCCTGTATTTGTGTTGCTTTCATTTTCAAAACATGCCAAAATATCTACTAATAGCGCCATCTAGTGTATGATGTGTTCTATATCTCAGTGCCGTCGTGGTGGAAAGGTTTGTCGCTTGGGTTTGCATGTCAGTACAGCGCCATCTAGCCACCTTTTCTGTTTATGTTAACAATGTCCTGTGATGTCACGAGACTCCACCGAATTAACACAGATGGCGCCACTCCTATAGACGACGGGGAATTAAAAAGCAATGTCCATTACTTTAATTTAATTTTACATAGAACATTTTAAGTATTTTATTTAAACATTTCATACACATTTTTCATTATTTCGACAGAGAATCTCTTTACATTAAAATCTTCATTTATGGCAGGGAACTCATTATAATCTCTCAATAAAAAATATAACAATAAAGCTTTTAAAAACTTGAGCGTAGATCCGAACAGGTACCTAGATGCGAAAAGGGTACCTACATTGACTAACATCTTTTAATACTAGAAGCGTTTCACGTTTCCCACAAAACGTCTATAAATCGTTTATGATCACTACACTACGTCAGGGGGGCGGTTGGCGGGCCTGTGTACTGGGGTCGGGTCTGGTGCGTACGAGGGGTTGGTGTCGCCTCGCTCCTCCACGTAGCCTTCGTTTTCTATGATCCTGCACCTGGCTGTGTCGGGCTCTCTTTCAACGTACAATAACCGAGCTGGTCTGCCACCCATGTTTGAGAGACTGGCGGGGGCGCTGGATCTGCTGATGGAGCCTTCCCTCAATGCCACGGAACCTCTCTTCCTCTCCGGAGCGGGGGATCCTCTATATTCCGATGTGTCCGGTCTCTTGCATCGTAGAAGTTTGGCGAATGCTGCTCTGAATCCGGCGTTCTTCCACGCGTAGATGAGTGGGTTGATTCCGGAGTTAGACATGGCCAGCGATGACGTCAGCCGGTACGCTATGTGGTTGTTGAGCGGCATCAACGGCAGGGTCTGTGCACACGCTACCACCACAAACGGCATCCAGCATATGGAGAACGATCCTAGGACTAGAAGTACCACCTGAAATTGACGAAAAATAGGTCATTATTTCATATTTAAATCATTTTAATATCACGCTTATGAAACACGTGTGGACAAGCAGGCATACATTTTGTAATAGTTTTTATCGGTATCATCCAATTAAAAGTATTGCTATATTATGCCTAGGCGTCATAGTTTACCAGACTGGCATTAGGTTAGCTATCCAAAATATTAAATGGTATAAAAAAAGTTACCTTTAAATCTAAATTGTCAAAGCAAACTTTACGTGCCTATTAGGCTTTGACCCTTTTTGACTGAGTGAGTATAAGTAATATTTGTAAGATAGCAACACCTTTATCGTGACCATCTGCGTAGTAAAGATATACCTGTATACTCTTCCAGTCGTTAGCGCCAGTAGGATAGCAGGTGTTGGCGCGCATCCTCCTTGCATGGCAGGTGGCCTCGCGCCATATCCTCCAGTACAGGATGAACATCACCATCCAAATTAGAGAGAACATCGGCG
Organism: Watsonalla cultraria; assembly: GCA_964035505.1. Classification (NCBI taxonomy): domain Eukaryota; kingdom Metazoa; phylum Arthropoda; class Insecta; order Lepidoptera; family Drepanidae; genus Watsonalla; species Watsonalla cultraria. The sequence goes on from OZ037723.1 coordinate 10,835,928, forward strand.
CCAGGATGCTGGTCGTATAAGACTTCGGCACCACCTGGAAATTATATTTATGTTTGCTTAATAGTCGCTTGCGTACTTGACAGATTTAAGTTTATGGGATGAAGTGACGAGAAAGATATGTGAGGGGCTGAAACGCTAGCAGACAAACTATTGTGAGGAGAGATAGTTGTAGATATGCTAAAATCAGGAAGGATATTTCTTTAGTAAACCTACAAAATAATGGTTTCGGTAGATCGCTTTACGCAAAAGGATCTGTAAAGGATTAAAACAATCATTTCTAAGTGTTTGATTTTTTCCCAATTAAAGTGGTAGGGGTTTGAGGTAACCACCCTCAAAGTAGTTTACAAGTACTATGATAAATCATAGAGGGAAATTTGTGAACCCAGAAGGGTTGAATGTCAAAAAAATGAAGGCTATCCCTTTAGGGATGTAACATTTCATGCCATTGCTATACTGTACTTCGTCTAAGGTAAAGTAAATGTATAGCAACTACATTATGTGCGATTCCCAACAAATTACGTGGCTTAAACAAACATTTGTCTAGTATAAGTTGTTATTTACGGCTAACCATCTCGTATCTCTGGCGGTTATGTGAAATCGATACTTATGGCTTAGTCAGCGCGTCAGGATTGCGGGATATTATGTACTGTGTCTCAAACTGGACAAGTGAACACATTTCTATGCAGAAGTTTAGCCTTTGAAGAATAAGTTCATAAGAAGCACTGAAATATCACAAATAAGGACCTGGGTTATCGCTGTTCTTTTTAAGGGCTAACAAAATTATATAAATAATTGAGATATTGATGTAAACATTTATATTGTAGCAGTATTGAGTTTTACGTAAGCGTGTACACTTGAGATTTCAATATTGATTCACCTTATAATAAGATCATATTCGTTATTATCCCTAAATATTAACATTGTTAAGTAAATAGGCCGTTACGTAAATGCGGGACCAAATGATGTAGTATTAAGATAGGAATTCATAAATGATGGATGACATAAATGTATCAGGTCGGCAGTAAGTAACCGCAGGCGTACACAATAATATTTTGCGATGTTTTCCTTTTCGCGGAATCCATTTTTTTTGTTGCTGTGTAGTTAAATATGATTTGGGAAATTCTACAACTGTGCATATCTTTTAGGTAATGATGTACTAAAATAAGGTTTTATTTTTTATATTTAGGTCTTTAGATCGCATGCTGTACTCCGCAGTTTCACTCGCGTTGTGGGCAATTTTTAGATTTTTGTGAACCGTACTTTTTTTCCAAAGTAAAACATGTTTAAGTGTGACCATAAAAATCGATCTAGTCTTTTCGACCAGTAGTAAGAACAATCAGACCGACTTTTAAATTATTTGTATGGGTGACAATAATTTGGAAACATTTACTGCATGGGGTTCTTTGAGAAGAGTAGAAAATATTCTTACAGGATTGGCAACGCACGAGTACCCCTGGTATTGCAAGCTTCTAGCTGCGTAAGCCGCATAAAATCAGGAAGACCACGTAAGAAAATAGATGATTGAGGACTGGAATGGGTCTATATGAAATTCATTATGATAATTCGTACCATGTTCATCTCGCACGTGACGCCTTCATGCCAGTCGTTCCAGAACATTGGTATACAGCTGATACACACGGCGACCGACCACGTGGTGGACATTAGCAGCCGCGTCACCAGCTTCGTCATATACCGGCTGTAGTGTAGCGGGTGTACTATCGCTATGTACCTGCAATTATGAATATCTATAAGTAACCTATGCAACTGACTTTGGGGTCCTGAAGATTGGGGTGCAGACGTTAATCGGTAACAGGCAGACAACTTATTGTGGCGTCACACGTCAGTTACATCGCACAATGATTACGCTCAACCTTTAACTGTTTCATAAAACTTGCTCTCTTCATCTGACAACTAACAGGACTCTTTACTATTAAAATATTATAATGAAATTAAGTGAGTGAACGTTGTGTCCTGCTGTAGAAAGATGTTCTATTGTGCCTTAAATTGTTTACAAACTCCTATAAGAGTTAAAATATTGACCCGCAACATTGCATTCAATTCGCGATTAAAATTAGCTCCAATGGAAGTTTTATTGCTCCATATTGTTTACAGATAGCGTGACATCAGCTTTGGAACTTGCTATTTATAAGTTGGGTATATTCGTGCAGCCTGATGGTAGTAAAGTATGGAAGGGTTCACGATAACACTCACCTGTCTACAGCTATCGCTATGATGTTGTAAATGGACGCGAGACACGATAGTATGATGAGAATGAACCGCATCAGACATGACCATTTAATCTTGCCGTAGTCCTCGTCCACGTAGAACACCAGATGGTACGGCAGGGTCAAGCCCACCATTAAGTCTGAGATGGCCAGGTTGAGCACGAACTGGTTGGAGACGAGGGACGAGAGGCGCCGGCTGAGTGTGACCGCAAGGATCGTGAGGGTGTTCCCGCTGACTATGAGCACCATCAGCGAGCCGTCCACTATACTCCACGCCCAGTAGTTATATAGGTTCGGACTCGTCCCCTCCTGGGTCGCGTTCCACGCCTCGCTCTCATTCCCATACGCACCGACCATAACATCGCTGGCCGTGCTCGCCAGCGCCCCCCACTCGGACTGGTTCGACGTCGTGTCGAACCTCACACGCACATTGTCTTAACTATTATCGTCACTTTCAAAACTCGCGTATATTATTAACGTCTTTTGCTTATTGCACAGTTCGCACATTTTCCCCTGGCACTGTTAGTTACGCCGTTCTCGACACCTGAAACATATATTTTAGATTAT